>JAUMJL010000542.1:497500-1057690 GCA_033558185.1 Dromococcyx pavoninus
ACAGTGACTGGAAGGGACCCCATTGTCCTGTGTCCCGCCTTCCATCTCCTCTGGGAGTGATGAAAGGGACACTTCTGTCCCCACCTCTCTTCTCACCTCCCAAGACAATGTATTTCTCCCTTGACAGTCCCAGAAGTCAACCCTGAAAAAAACGGATTGCACTGAAGCTGAGGCTGGAATGGAGGGAGAGTGGTCAGCAGATCCCCCAGGATGCCTTTGAGGGTCTCATAGCCCAGAAGAACAGAAGGCAGGAAAGAGATTGAAGAGAGGGCAATTCTGGGAAGTTACATTTTGGTCATGTTTTCAGAGAGCCCCAGCTGCTCTCCTTTGGAAGGGCAGCACTGGGTGCTCGACCCCTCCAAAAGCGACGGCCAGGATCTCTGTGCTTAGTTCAAAATTGAGGTCTGGATGTCTGAGGGTCCTTGTCTGGGCTGTCATCAATGGATGGAGTGAATCAGTGGAGGCAATGTGAGGACCAAATATGAGGACAGCAGGGGGACGATGTGCTCCAGGAGCAGAGATTCACCTGCAGCCTGCGGTGAAGGCTATGGGGATGCAAGTTGCCTCCCTGCAGCCCATGGCAGCCCAAGGAGGAGCCCCTGCTGGAGCAGCTGGGTGTGTCCTGAAGAAAGCTGTAGCCCATGGAGAGGAGCCCACACTGGAGCAGTGCTGCTGGCAGGAGCTGCGGCCCTTGGGGTAACACCGCTGGAGCCGTCTGTTCCTGAAGGACTATGTAGAGTCTGGAAGAACTGCAGCCCGTGGGAAGCACCCATGGTAGAGAAGTGTGTGAGAGACCTCATCCCGTCGGTGGGACCCATTGCTACAGCAGGGGAAGAGCGTGAGGAGGAACGAGCAGCAGAGATCAAGCATTAGGAATGTGTTACAAATTGCTGAGGCCTTGTCTTCAAACACAAGAATTTCATTGTGTTTTCTGTCCTTATCTTGTTGATGGAGGGGCAGTGATAGAGAGGCTGGGTAGGTACCCAGCAGCCAGCCCAGGCCAACCCACCACGACCAGGGTAAACACCTTGTAGTGGTGAGAGCACGTGCAGAGCAGCAGTGGCTCTGAGCTACGCTTCATGGACCTCAATTCCCTCTTGGCGCAGGACACTGGTGTGGGGATTTCTGTTCTTCCACTGCAATGTCCTTGTCACGACATTCAGAATTCCATGCAGGGAACAGGACAGGAGACGGTGGTGGTTGCCCAGAGACATTTCCATCAATCAGAGGGGATGAGCTTCCCATGTAAGAAACTCTTCTCCCGCAGCAAGGCAGCCAGTTCCTGAGCAGAGACTGTCTGGGGGGAGCAGTGAAGCAGCCGAGGGCTCTGCACTCAGAAGCAGCTCTTGGGAAGTGCCCCCAGCACCTGCTGATTTTCACATTCTCCTTCAAGCTCTTTAGCAGAGCAATTTGCTCTCCCTCAAAAAACTCACCCTTTCCCTCTCCCCATTTCTGTGCTGATTGCCCTCAGCTCCCCTGTGCTGAGCTTCCATTTCCAGCCTGGATTCATTCAGGAGGGATTCCTTGTGACAGCATTTCCCAGCTACTCCTGCCAATGGCTGATAACCATGGCTTCTGGATTGGGTGGTGGAGAGGAGGGAATGGTGGAGTAGCAGATATGGGCCCTGTCAAAGGCTGCTCCCTGCATTACATCTCCTGCCATTCTCTAAAGCAAATCACCTCCCAGAGCTGCTCACCCACCCTTTATCACCCAGTGCAGCTCCAAAGACAGCAAGAGGTATGCCCTTCCTCAGGGGCTCGTGGGGCTCCTGACTCCTCAGGGCCTCCTGCCTTTAAGAGCACTTGTGGGCAGAGACACAGCGCTGATGGTCACTGGCACCACAGGATCCAGGGATATCTTCCTCAGATCCAAGGGATACTGCCCAGAAGAACAGTTGCTGCAAGGTGCCCCGATCTCCCATTCTTCAGCGAATGGAAAAGGGTTTCCTTGTGCTCTCATCCCCTTCCTCTCTCCCTTGGCACTACGGAAGCGTCCACAGAGAGAAGGACCACGTGGAGGTCACGTTTGAATGCAGCAGAGTCACAAGAGAGAAGCAACGTCAGTTCAAGTGGAAGTCAGTAGTGCAGGAGCGCTGCGGGAAGGAAAGAGTCTGCACTGCTTGGCTGTGGATTTTCATGCTTGTTCCTGCATGGTGTCTCTCTCCTGTCCCACAAACTGGGAGAAGCTGGATGGTCCCTGGCAGTCTGGCCTTGCGGGCCTGTGATGAAGGCAGGGATCAAGGATTTCATGGTGCCATGAAGAAAGTGACCCTCCTCTTCTTCAGAGGATGCTCAGCTCATTGGTGTTGTCTTAGAGCTGAGCTCCCTTGTGCAAACACAGCAGCAGCTCCACCCAGAGTTGTTTCCCTGCCTGAGGACATGTGATAAGATCTCCGCACAGTATTGGGATCACCACTAATGGGTTCCTTGGACACTGCAGGCAGGGAATTAGAAACAAGGAAATTAGGAATGAGGAAATTAAGAAAGCAGTGCCCCCAGCAATTACCAGACACAGAAGGAGTTGCAGGAGGAGGCAGCCCTTACCTGGCAAAGCTCCACTCCAAGAGACCAGGAAAGTTTGTCAGAGCTCTGCCAAGTTCTCTCTCCTGTGCTCTCCCACCACTCCTCAGCCCTGGCAGGGACAGGCCTTCACCTGAGGTGAAATAGTTCCCTTGCCATTGGTTGAGTTTATTCCTCTGACACCAAGCCAGACAAAGGATTTACCCAAGTACACCTTGTTTTCCTCCCTCTTCCCTGGGTGGTGGATTCCTTCTGGACATCACAAAGCTGTTCCAAACAGGAAAATACTTAGAATCATAGAACCATAAGTTTGGAAGAGACCTCTGAGATCATCGAGACCAACCGTGCCTGTCTCCCTACTAAACTATATCCCTAAGAAACTCATCTACCCATCTTTTAAACACCTCCAGGAATGGAGACTCCACCGCCTCCCTGGGCAATCTCTTCCAATCCCTGACCACTCACCCAGTGAAGAAATTCTTCCCAATGTCCAGTCTAAACCTGCCCTGGCGCAACTCGCGGCCGTTCCCTCTCGTCCCGTCGCTCGTCACTTGCGGGAAGAGAGCAGCACCCACCACATCACAACCTCCTTTCAGGCAGTTGTAAACAGTGATGATGTCTCCCCTCAGCCTCCTCTTCTCCAAACTAAACAAGCCCAGGTCCCTCAGGCACTCCTCACAGGACTTGTTCTCCAGCCCCCTCTCCAGCCTCCTTGCCCTTCTCTGGACTTGCTCCAGAACCTCAACGCCCTTCTTGGAGTGAGGGGCCCAAAGCTGACCACAATACTCGAGGTGTGGCTTCACCAGTGCTGAGTGCAGGGGCACAATCCCTGCCTTCGTCCTGCTGGCCACGCTGTTTCTGACACAGGCCCAGATGCCATTGGCTTTCTTGCCCACCTGGGCCACTGCTGGCTCATGGTCAGCTGCTGTCAACCAACACCCCCAGGTCCTTCTCCACCAGAGAGTTCTCCAGCCATCTTCCCCAAGCCTGTAACGCTGCCTCGGGTTGTTGTGACCTAAAAGGAGGACTCTGCACTTGGCCTTGCTGAACCTCATCCCCTTGGTCTCAGCCTATGGATCCAGCCTGTCCAGATCCCTCTGCAGAGCCTCCCTTCCTTCAAGCAGATCAACGCTGCCACCCAGCTTGGGGTCATCCACAAACCTGCTAAGGGTGCACTTGATCCCTTCGTCCAAACCATTAATAAAGATATTGAACAGGACTGGACGCAGGACTGAACCTTGGGGAACACCACTCATGACCAGTCTCCAGCTGGGTATAACTCCATTCCTCACTACCCTCTGGGCCCGGACATCCAGCCACTTTTTGGCCCAGCAGATGTTGTGCCTGTCCAGGTCAATGGCAGCCGGTTTCTCAATCAGAATGCAGTGAGAAACTGTGTCAAATGCTTTACAGAAGTCCAGGTACAACACGTCCAGAGCCTTTCTTCTGTCCATTGCCACAGTAACTACAAATGTAGTCAAGCAGGGTGACCTCCCCATAGGGCAGGTGGCTCTCCTGCTCTTTGTCTTCTCAAGGTGTCTCCTAACGATGGTGGCAAAAGCCTCATCCTTGTCCCTGTGGGGAGTGAGCAACCCCTGAGGATCCTGATACAGCTCTTCTTTGGAAGCTTTTCTTTCTTGGAGATCTCCTGATTCCCCTCTTGAGGAGAGCCGAGGTTTCTGCAGGACCCTTGACGTGTGTGGGCAGAGACTCTGCAAGGCAAGCGCTGATTGCCCCCTGCTCTGCCGTCCCCAGGGATGTTCTGCCACAGGACAGTAGACCAAAGAGACCCTCTGCAGGTCTTTTTGGAGTCATGAAAGACGTCCTTCTACCCTCATCTTAACCCTGCCATGATCAGAGTTGTTCTTCCTGGGAAGCTTGGGAGGGCACACGGGGATCCCTGAGAAACCCAGGTTTAGTGGCAGAAATCCTTAATGATTCTGAAAAGGGAATGAAGATTTCAAGCACAGACCCTCAGTGCCGGGATGACGAAGGGCAAGTGAGAGACTGCAGCCCTTGGCCATGTGGAAGGTCATGAAGGGCATTCCTCTGCCTTTCCCACAGAGTGAAAACTGGCTTGGGGGAGCCCAACAGCCCTGAGAAGGAGAAGGAAAGAATGGACATAAAGAAAGAGACGTGGGTGGGCAAATGGAAGGAGAGACATGGGTCATGCGTTCTGCGAGCTCATGATTCTTTCCTCTTGGCAGCGTTTTCAGGAGGAGGAAAAGATGGTCAATTCCTGTGAAAGCAATGACCTGAAGATTCATCCTTTGCTCAGAGACCTCAGGGAGACTCTCCAAGAGCTGTTCCCAACAGCTTTAGCAGGGAGGACAGCTTCTGCCACCGCAGCACCTGGTGATGCAGGAGAGATCAAGACTCCCGGAGGAGATGGAAGTTCCCCCAGAGCTGAGGATGCTGCAAATGGTAGCAGAGGTGGAGGAGCCCTCAAGGGAGTTCTGAGGGAAGGAGCTGAGAATGGGCCCAAGCAGGGTCACCACCAGCGGAGACGGCTGGATGGTGATGGTGGAGTTCTGGCACAGCTTACAACAGGGCTCATGGCAGCTGTTGGCCAGCAGAGTTGGGCCGCAGGGCTGGCAGGACAGGCATGGCCTGGAGCAGGACATTACTTGGGGCTGGAACTGCACCTGGGAGGAAGCAGAGCATCGAATATAGGTGAGGAGCAGCCTGGTTACCCTGTTACTAATGAGCCAAGGCCACCAATGAGGGGGAAGACACACAGTCTTCATTGTCTAATCAGACCAGGGCCCTATAGAGAGCGGCCTGACCCAAGGAACCTCTCTCCTCGTTCATAAACTGAAAAGCCAGCCCAGATCCCTGCTCTCTCACCACCCTCTCCTGCCTCTTTCTCCGTGGGAACCAGGTGAGTCACAATCCTCTTCATCCTCCTCTTTGCAAGTGAGAGCTCCACTCCATGGAAATCTCAGCTGATGCTGGCTCTGTCCTGTTTTGGGGTTTGGATCTCCTTGCCATGAGAGAGCATTGTGTGGATAATGTGTGCTGGAGAGAGGCTGTGGTGTGGCTGAGGGTGCTCTTGGTTGATGAACGAGTATTGAGCCTGTCTGAGCCAGGCTGCTCTCTATAGGATGCTGAAGGCTATGTGGCTCCTGGCCGAGCCTCCAACTCCCCACTCAGTAGTGGCTGTGTGGCTGTGGCTGCTCCTCCCTCACCCCTCTTCTCTGCTTCCTCTCTGCCCTCTCTCCCAGGCACCCTCCGACTTTGAGCCATGTCCTGCTCCAGGCCCTGCGAGCCCTGCCAGCCCTGCGGCCCGACCCTGCTGGCCAGCAGCTGCAATGAGCCCTGTTGCAGGCAGTGCCAGAACTCCTACGTCGTCATCGAGCCCTCTCTGGTGGTGGTGACCCTGCCGGGGCCCATCCTCAGCTCCTTCCCACAGAACACTGCCGTGGGCTCCTCCACCTCCGCTGCTGTTGGCAGCATCCTCAGCTGTCAGGGAGTGCCCATCACCTCTGGCTGCTGTGACCTCTCTGGCATTGCCGGTCCCTACTATGGCAGGAGGTATCGCTCCGGAATGGATGCTGGGAACCTCTCAAGGAGAAATCTCGAGGAAAGACCAAGATCATCAAAGTTGTTGCCAGGACAGTCAAATGCTTTTGTCTGTCCTGCTTTGCCTTGGTTCCCTTGACAGCAAAGGTCCCCCTAAGACCAACCTGGTGGTGACCCTCTGTCTCCTCTCCCTCTGTGGCCAGTTTGACAGAAATCTGCAACATTCAAGCCTGGCCTCCATGCGCTCATTCCTTGAGCACTGCCCGTGATATCTAAGGAGAAAGGTGCTGCTCTGGGACAGAAGGGGGGAGGGCACAAGGAGACTCTTCTCCATTCACAGGGAAGGAGAGTTTGAGATGTCCTGCAGGGTTCCCTCTTTTGGGCACCATCCCTTGAGCTCAGTGAGTCATCGCTGTTGTTGTGCGGGTCGTGACCATCAGGCTTTTCCTTGCTATGTCTCCTGCTACTGCTCAGAAAGCACCCCATGAGCTCTTGAGGAAGGGCCTTCCTCTTGCCCTGGCTGGAGCTGTGCCCGTGTGCTGTGTGTGAGGCTCCAGGAGATGATCTGATTTGCAGAATGGCACTTCTGGCAAAGCAAGGAACAATCTTTGGGCTGGCCCCCAGCTCTTTCTTCGCTTTCCTCTCCCCTCTATCACCCGCTCCAGGAGCCATGGCCAGTGTCCATGGGCAGCAGCAGCTGGCAAACACTGCCCATGGGTCAGTGAAAGGGTTTTTATCTGGGGAAGAAGAACATAGCAGAGCTGACCCACATCACTTGCAACAGTCAGGCCGTCGTGGAACAGATGTTGTACAACAGCCAAAACCATGGAATTTGTCAGGAGAAGTTGATGACGCTTCAGGACAAACAGACTCCAACTCCCAGGGAAAGTCAGTAGGAAAATCAGCATCCTCTGTTTGATCTTCCCACACACACACACATCCTGGAGAGGGATTGCTTGAGAATAGGCCTTGAGATCCATTCCTGTTGCCCAGATGTGGAAGGATAATCACTGAGATGTAATTACCAACTGTTGGACAGAGAGACCACCTTGGATAGAGAAACAGAGGGGCTCTCTGAGAAGGAGAAGGGATGTGAAAAAGAGTGGGATCCATTCCTAACCCTAACCGTAACCCTAACCCTTATCCATTGGGATGTGAATTCCTAAGAAGGAAGAAAGGAGACAAAGGGACCCTTCAGATGGTGATTTCACACCATCAGTCTTAGTCACCCACCCAAGGCTGATATTGGTACTCCCCAGGAATCCTCCGCTGGCTGCATGGAGGGCACAGATCATACCCTCTGGTTTGTTTGGCTTCTTCATGGATCTTCCTTAGCAGGGGATTCAGCTCAGGGGAATTTGTCTTCAGTCCCTGAGGCATAGACACCTCTGCCCCAGCTGAGATATCCAACTGACCCATCTGACCTTCTCATGAGACTCCTGCCCTATTCCTCAGAGACAACCTGGCACCGGTAGAGGGCTTTTAGCCCTGTGTGGGAGGTGAGATGAGCTATGTCTCCCTGCTGCCTTTTCTCTGCCCACTGAGAGAGAAGGACGGTAAGTGGAGAGGGCATTTACCTTCCTGCTTTTCATTCTTCAGGATGGAGTCTCCAGGTTCCTCAGTCTCTTTTCATTCTCAAAGACCTTGGATCCGGGTGCATCTGGAAGCACTTTATTGACTGAGCAGTGGTTTTGGCCACAAAATGATAAGATTATCCCTGTGTGAGCAGCACAATTCTTTGGGATGAGGGACACACACGGACACAGCCAGACAAGAGTACTGTGCCCAGTTCTGCGCCCCTCAGTTTAAGAGAGATTTTGAGATGCTGGAGTGAATCCAGAGGAGAGCAATGAAGATGCTGAAGGGGCTGGAGCACAAGCCCTATGAAGAGTGACTGAAGGAGCTCGGGTTGTTTAGTCTGGAGAAGAGAAGGCTCAGGGGAGATCTTGTTGGTCTCCATAACTACCTAAAAGGAGGTTGTAGGCAGGCAGGTTCTTACAAGAACACACAAGAGAAGAAGAGACACAGGAACAGAACAACCCCTGGACTCTGCTGTGGACCCTGGGGACAGGGATGGGTCGGGCAGGGTCAGGCAGGATGGGGTCAAAACCCAGCAGCACGACGCATCCCCCTGGGGAGGCAACAACAAGGGATAACTCTGGTGAGATGAGGAGGGAGGGAAAGAGAAGGACAAGGAACATCCTCATTTGTGGCAACCCTTGGAAATTCCAGACAAGCTCATTTCTGTTCTGCATTAGAGGTGAGGGAGTTTACATTAAACTGAGTGTCCAGGGACAGGTTCCCTTCTGGTTCCCCAACTTCAGCATCTGTAGCGTGTGGGAAGTCCTGATTGTCCTGGACACACAACCATCTGCTGCCATAAGATGAGCTCGTCCCAGCAGCTGATGGTGGGGAGGCAGAGGCGCACCCTCCACACAGCCCCCAGCAGCTGCTGCAGGGCAGGCTGAGCTGAGACCTCCAGGCAAGCAGTGGCAGGGAGGGAACCGCTCCCCAGAGCACCTCCCGGTTTCTGTGCAGCGCTGCACGCTGTGGGCACCAGGGTGGGCTCAGCACACAGAAATAGGCAGCGCTGTCCTGGAGCTCCACATCCTGCACGTGCAGAAGCACCTGGGACTCCTCTGCAGATAGCACAGAGGAGAACTTCCCCGCATTCACACGAGCTTTGAACTTGCTCACCCACAGCAGCACCTGAGGGGCCTGGGCCTGCTGCTGCTGGTACCACAAGATGTAAGGAGTGGAAGTGCTTGTGGAGAAATTGCAGTGCAGAGTTGTGCTGTGTCCTGCCTGGATGGTCATCTCTGCTGGCAACTGGAGCACGGAGTCCTTTTGGGCACGACCTTTGAGAGCAGAAAGCACTTTCAGCTTGGCTTGCCTGGGAACCTCTCTGTCTGTCACTCCATCAGCTCCCCACTGCCAGGATCACTTTTCCATCCTCTCAAAGGCTGAGCTCTCTATCCCTGCACACTTCTTTCTGCACGTTCCTGCCACTCCTCACAGCCCACATCACCCTGCTTTTCAGCCACACTCCCTGTTCTGTCGCTCCACTCATTGTCTCCACAGAACCAAGTTTTACGCCCATCCCTACAGAGATTGGTACCATTGTACCTACAGCACCTCACCGAGAAGCTCCAATCCACCCCATCGTTCCCACCCCCGCTCCCTCTCTCAGGCTTTCTCTGCATTAGAAGCATATACAGGAATGCTCAATTCCTGCACATTTAGGGTAAGATTTAGTTCTCCCCCATGCCCATCAATCCTGACGTGTCCCACATTATTTACCATCCCCACATGCAGCCCCTGTTCTCCCAACACAAACACTCCCAGTTCCCCAGAGATTGAGACCTCAAGTTCACTGCCTTCCACTACCAGCTACACAAACTTTCGCCTCCTCTTCCCCAGCCCGAAAGTCTCCTCTCACCAAAGGCTGCCAGTTCCAGCAGGGCTGTCAGCAGAATTAGGACCATGTCCCTCTATCCCTTCCTGGGGCACCCAGGGACCGGCCAGCTGGAGGGACCTGATGCTGGCAACTTGTCCTCTTCTGCCTCTCCCAGATGCAAGAGGCCTGCAAGGCCCTGCCCAGAGGGTGGAGCCAAATCCCCTGCCTACTGCTCCAGACAGGTCTCTCGGGGTCTGTGCCCACCTCTGTCCCAAGCAGGCTCTGCAGAGAGAGAACAGCCTCATGGGTTGAGCCCAAACCATGGAAGGGACAGGCAGCCCTTGGGAACTGCTCCTGGCAGCAACCTCCAAGGCCCAGACTGCCCCCAGCTTTGCAGGAGGTGGAGAAGGCACTGCTGCTCCCACCCTGTGCCTCTCTCTGCTGGGGATTGGGATTGAGAGAGGAGCAGATGCGGCGGAAGTGTCTAGACCCAGGGGGCTTTTCCCACAGGAGAGAAGAGACATCAGCTCACGGATGGGACTTACCCTGTCCCAAAGCAGACATGCACAGTAAACAGGACAAAGCATCTTTCTGGAGACACTGATTCTGCACAGACCAGTGGTGGCCTTTGAACTCCTCTCAGACAGCTTTCCCCAAAGCCAGGTCTTGTGGCAGGGACCCTTGTCCCCCTCTGCCTTGTGTCCATCTCCTCTATGAGATCTTGGAGAGAGCTGCAACCCCGGGTCCTACTGCAGGAGAAATGAGGCCGGACTGGGTGAAGCACACGAGGCAGGGCATGAGGAGGTCTCCAAGGACAGGCAGAGTGCACTGGAGAGAGCGGGGCCTCTGGACACCCAGCCACTGGAGAGGTCACAGAGGAATACTGAGTGTCTCCCACGAGCGATGTGGTTTTGTAATTGCAGGAAAGACCACAGTCACAGGGCATGACATTTATGTTTCTCATCTTACCCTAACCTCTGCCCCTGAGAGACACATCTGGCAGCAGGTACTCTGAGAGCCAGGCCTGCAGGGACACCTGAAGAAGCTCTATGCATCAGGGAGACAATCAAGAAAAGAGCAGCAGCAAGGAAGCCGTGCTCAAGCGCTCCCAGACTCCTGCATTGCCCATCACCTCTGCAAAACCTTTGGGACAACAACCACATCAGCCATGCAGAGAACAAGGGAACTTGAGAGCCTTTCAGGACCTAATCCTTCCTCTCCAGGCACTGGCACTGTCCTCTCTTGGAAGAGGCTCTGGGTCCACAGCTCCCTGGGTGCAGAGAAGAAGCAGCGCTGCCAGGGCAGAGCTGAGGCCCCTTCCCCGGGGCTCAGCCTTGCCCAGACACAGCCCCTCCTTCTCCTGTGTTTTTGCCTGGCCCAGGCAGCTCCTGCACCAGCGTGTCCTGCACAGCACAGGGGTACCAGGCACTGTCAGAGCCCTCGAGTTCCTCCAGCTGCAGGAGGCTGGATTTGTCCGTGGGGTTTAGCGACGTGGTGAGACGACCCCTACGCTTGGAGCCAGCTCCTGCCTGGACTGAGAGCAGCTGGGGAGCTTCGCCTTTCCTCTGCTGGTACCAGAACAAGCCATAAAAGTTGGATGTCTGGTAGGTGCAGGTGGTTTGAAAGGTGTCTACATGCTTCACTGTCACTTGTCCTTCTTGCTGGGTGACGGTGATCTGCCCCATGGTGCCTGAAAGAAAGTGAGGGTCAGCAGCTCTACAGGGAAAGGATCCAAGATGCAAACCAAGAGAAGACGTAAAGTGTGGGAGGAGAAGGCTCCCTGTGTCTTGCTCAGCATCCGGAGATCCAGGGATGGGAAGAGCAAGGCAGGGAGAGTCTTTTGCTGGAGGTCTGAGACCTGAGCTCAGCATGGACCCCTCAGTACAATAATGACAGTTCCGTGCCAGAGGGAGACCCCCAGAGCAGAGCTGGGCTCTCACCCGGGCCTTTGGTCTCCACTCTCATGCTGCCTGCAGTCTCCAGGGCACAGCCTGCACTGCCTGGCCCTCCTCTGCTGACTCCAGGACACCTCCAGCAGGGTGAGGGTCCTGGCAGCTCCTGCCAAGCTGACCCATCCTGCTCTTCCTGCAGAGATCTCTTGTGTGGCTGAGAGTCTCCTGGGGAGAAGAGCAATTGTGCCTCCAGCCAGAGCCAAGACTTACTCAGGCGCTGCCTCAGAAAGGCAGTGAGGAGGAGACAGGCGAGGTACCTGCTGTGACGGATCATCCTGCGGGTCTGAGAGAGATCCAGAAACCCTCCCGAACCCCTCTCAGAGCCGCGAGAGAGCAGAGCTGCCGGCAAGGACTCTGCAAGGGGAACAAAGGGTGAAAGGTGGAGGGGAAAATGCTTGTTCCTAGCACAGCTGCAATGCTTGTGCTGAGCTCCTCTCTCCTCCAGCAGGGTCCTCTCTTGCTCCTGCAACCCAGCCCTTCTGCCTTCCCAAGGGCAGAGGTATAAGGGGGTCACCAGGGTCTACCCCTGCCCAGCAGCCTCTCGCACACTTCTTCCTTTGCAGCCTCTGTGCAGCTTCTCTTCCCTTGATGCCTGGTGCCTCCTGTCTCACCACCCTCCAGACCACTGCTGGCTTGGTCTCTCCCTGCTGCTCCCCGGTGTCCAGCCCCAAGCTCCTGTCAGCACAGATCAAACTGCAGCCCTCCTAAACCCAGTGGACAACACCCGTGAGCCCTGCAGAGCTCAAGAGTCTCACTCAGACCCCCAGGCCCTGGGGACTTTCTCCCCCCAACTAAAAGAGTTCTCTCAGACACAAAGAGATGATGTTTCCTGCCACCCTGGCAATGCCATCTCACAAAGCAGCATCTGAAGAGTCCGGTGAGGGAAAACCCCCAAAACCCCAAACAGCCTTTTCACCTGGTGAGAACCCTTCTGCTTCCAGTGGCCTCTAACCAGCTGGGTCTGCATTTGTCATCTCCTTCCCTCTGGCCTTTCAGTCCAAACCTGCCAACCCCTTTCCAGTCCCTGATCAGAGCAGGTCTCATTAGAACAGGGAGGGCCGAGTTGAGCCCAGGCAAGGCTGGAAATGTCCAAGGTGTCCCAGGTGAACAGAGCAGCAGCAGCCCCTGTGGGAAAGGCAGGGGCTGTCAGAAAATCGTTCAACTATGGACTGGGAACAGTTGGATTGGAATAGACACAGAAAGGTCCCTGACTCCAACATTCCTGACACTGGAAGGGACACTTCTCAGCAGATCACTTTGCTCAAAGCTTTGTCCCACCTGACCTTAAGCAGCAGCGATGATGGGGCACCCACAGCTTCCTTAGGGACCTGTGCCAGTGTCTTGCCAGCCTCGTCATGGATAATTCTTCCTTCTGTCCCACCTAAATCTCCCCCCTTTCAGTATAAACCTGTTAGCCTTGTTCTGTCACCACAAGCCCTGGTAAAATTTTACTCTACATGTTTCTTTCCAGCCCCCAGCCCAGTGAGACACTCTTGTCTCACCTTTTCCCAGTTCCCTGGCCTTGGGCACTGGCTGGCAGGTACAGGATTCCAGACAAGGACAGACTGGGTATCCCAATTCTCCAGACAGCAGCCACAAATGTAGGCAGCCACAGCTACAGCACCGTGGACTTTGCAGAAAGACCCCAAGTTGAGGAAAGGACCTCATGCTGCCCCACACCAGCCCTTCATCCTTGAGCAACAGCTCGTGTCACTCAGAGCAGCACTGGCCCAGCTCAGCAAACAGTGCTGGACAATCCTGACACAGAGGTTTTTAACACACACGGTCACATCTCTTCTGGCTGCCCAGGACCCCACAACAGCAGCAGCTGATTCAACACCACTGCTGTTGCTTTGCAGAAGATTTCTACCAAACCTGTGTGGCTGGCATTTTCCTTGCTGATGCTGCATGTGCAGAGCACAGCCAGGAGCTGGGCTCCTTCCAGGGGAGGTAGGCCCAGAGTAGAAGTTCTGGATCAGAGACTCTCAGATCAGGGAAGGGCCCTGTGAAGATTCCAGCCCTACTGGGAGGCTCTCAGGACACGAGCTTGGACCTCCAGGTGCCTGTGCCTGGTTGGGCACAGCCTCCTGCTGCCACTCCTTTTCCTCTGGAGACTGCCCCCTGCTGACAGCAGATGTGGAGCTGGACTTCTCCAGCAGTGCAGCTCCAGGAGCTCTGATGAGACAGGTGGACGGACTGGCAGCAAGGCTCAGGCACTTGGAAATGTTCTCCTGGTGCCACCTGCTAGTTCATATTTGATTCCCTTTAGAAGAGAGGGAGTTCTCTTCAAGCAGCTTCATCAGCCCTGTTCCCTCCCTGCTGTTGCAGCCCCCTCAGTTGCAGCTGCAGGGCATCTGGCTCCCCGGACACACAGCCCTTTGCTGCCCTGGGAGCAGGTCAGGGCATTCTGTCTGCCTGCACCATGCCTGGAATTGGTCCAGCTCCAGGAGACAGAGCAGAAAAGACACCCAGAGAGATGAGTCCTGATCTCTGCTTAATGCAGCAGTGACGAATGGTCTCTTCTCTACCCACACAGTCCTCCCCAAAAAAGCCCCCATTTTCCATGACCTGCCTGGAATAATTTCCAGAGAAGGAAGGAGGCCTCAGAGGCGCCGGTTTGGATGCAGCACTAATTTAATGAGTCGAAAGAAGGAAAGGAAGTGCTTTTCAGGGAGCACCAAGGGCAGCCAGGAAGATGCTGTGGAACTTCTGCAGCGTATCCCTCTGCCTGCCCTGGAGAGGGAGGGAGCCAAGAGCTCCCTGCTAGGCTGGTGTCGGGAGAAAACAACAGCAAGGTAAAGAGAAGAGAGAGAAGAGTGGAAGAAGAAAACAATGGCTCAAAGCCCTATCTCTTGTCCAGCACCATGTTCTGAGGACTTGGGATGTTCCTGTCCAGGGCCGTTGCCAGCAGGTTTAGCAGGGCCGACATCTGTTGCCACAGTAGCAGCTGGTGATGCAGGAGAGGTCACAGCAGCCAGTGTTGATGGGGACTCCGTTGCAGCTGAGGATGCTGCCAACAGCAGCGGAGGTGGAGGAGCCCACGGCAGTGTTCTGTGGGAAGGAGCTGAGGATGGGCCCGGGCAGGGTCACCACCACCGGAGAGGGCTCGATGACGACGTAGGAGTTCTGGCACTGCCTGCAACAGGGCTCATTGCAGCTGCTGGCCAGCGGGGTCGGGCCGCAGGGCTGGCAGGGCAGGCAGGACCGGCACTGATCACAGCAGGACATGTCTCTGGGCTGAAGTGGTGCCTGGGAGAGAGGGCAGAGGAAAGAGAGCTCAGGGACTCCTCAGGAACAACCTGCCAAACCACCAAAGAGAAGACCAGGCACCTGCTGGATGTGCAGGTTGAAGCTGTGCCCAGCAGGGTCCCTCAGACAGCAGCCAGGCCCAGGGATCGTCCTGATGAGCCTGGATCAAAGAGCTACCTCAGCCCTGCCTCGGCCTCTCTCCAGGACAGAGCACCTCTGCTCTGCCCTCTGCCACTACCACCATTCCAGAGCAGGGATCAGCTGAGCTGTCCTTGAAGGACAGAGGCAGTCCTAAAAGGACTTGGTGGGGTAAGGGTGTTGCAACTCACCTGATTCCTACGGAGAAGGAGGTGGCAGAAGAGGTTGAGAGAGCAAAGAGCAGGGCTTGCTTTTATCACAACCTCTTGGTGCCTCAGGCCCAAAGGCAACCAAAACCATTTTCCTGCAGCTCCCCAGAAGCGGAAACATCCCAGGAAATGACACAGCAGCGGTGCTGTTTCCTCCTGAGTGCCAGAAGGATGTGGTGGAGTCAGGTGAGGTCAGCCTGAGGCATTTGGGTTGATTTTTATGTTCTGATTCTGTGACAGGAAGGACCCCAGCTGCTCCCAGCTCTGCCATCCTTGCCTTGTTCTCCAATTGCTCCTGTGAGAGTGCTCCCTGTCCTCCTCTTTCCTTCCTTCCCAGGCCACCCTCTGAGGAGCCCCTGTCCCATCCCAGTCACCAGCAACTCCGCATAACGAGGGAATCCACTCAGTGACAACAGCCTGCATGATGTGGGCAGGATTTCTTGGCCTTTCTCCCTTTACAAAGCAAGAAATGGAGGGCTCAGAAGACAGGGACTGCATTTCATTGCTTGTTCTCTGGGTAACCTCTCTACCAGGTTAGAGGCACCAGCATTCAACTGCATATTCCATTCCAACCACCATTCCTTATGGCAAGGGGAACCTGCTACTCCATGGAGCTCCTGAACACAGCAGAGCAGTCTCCCTGCTGAGACCTGCCCATGCCCTCACCAGGATCACAAAGGGCAGCCAGACAGACCTGTGCTCACGCACCCTGGCAGAGAGTCAGGCAAAAATCTGTGAGAGCACAGGGAGGCAGGAGAGTTTCAAGCACAAGAAAAACACATAAAAGCAGCTGTGGACTCTGCTGAGGAGGTGCTGGGGACCACACTGGCAGAACAGGACTGAATTTCCCCAGGGAAGGACAGGGTCCCAGACATGCTCATGGTGCTGCCTGATGTTCCATGTCCTCTCCCAAGGGAGCCATTTGGCATCCAGATGAGAAACACAAGAACCATTTCCTGACACCTTGACATCAAACAAGCCCAAAACAATGGCCCAGGTGCTCATCATCTGCCTGCACGGAATGCCACCAGCAATGGGAATGAGTCTGCTCCATCCTCTGATCTGTTTCTGCCCCGGAAACCCTCAGGCCTCTCATCCCAGCACTTCCAGGAACCTCATCTGGGCCAGCCCGTGGCATAAGGCAGGAACTGCAAAGGCAGCAGGGCAGGAAAACAGGACACAGCTCATCCCATTGGCTGGGATGGATTGGGTTTGATGGAACCTTGTCAGAAAATGACTCCTTCCCGCGACAGAGCCTCTGGGCCTGAGGCAGTGCAGGAGCACTATAAAAGGCAGCCCAGCTCTCTGCGCTCTCATCCACTTCTCTGGCCTCCCTCTCCTTGGCCATCAGGTGAGTGGAAAGCCGCTTCTCCTCCTCCTTCCAGAGCAGGTCTCTCCTCGCTGTCTGTGCCAGCTGCTGTGGCTGTCCTAGGGCAGGGCTGGGAGCTGCTTCTCCTGGGAGAGGGAAGAGGAGAGCAGGTCTTGCCCAGGGAAGGTCTGGCATTTGTTTGAGGTTTCTGCTGGGCTTTGATCTGGGCAGCGTGTGCTGGGCCAGGAGGTGCCTTGCCTGCCCCGGGCTTGGGTGCAAAGCGGCTCCTCATGTGTCCCCATGCTCTGTTTCCTCTGCCCTCTCTCCCAGGTGCCCGTCTTGCCGAGAGACATGTCCTGCCGGCCCTGCGAGCCCTGCCTGCCCTGCCAGCCCTGCGGCCCGACCCCGCTGGCCAGCAGCTGCAATGAGCCCTGTTGCAAGCAGTGCCAGAACTCCTATGTCGTCATCGAGCCCTCTCCGGTGGTGGTGACCCTGCCCGGGCCCATCCTCAGCTCCTTCCCACAGAACACTGCCGTGGGCTCCTCCACCTCCGCTGCTGTTGGCAGCATCCTCAGCTGCAATGGAGTCCCCATCAACACTGGCTGCTGTGACCTCTCCTGCATCACCAGCTGCTACTGTGGCAACAGATGTCGGCCCTGCTAAACCTGCTGGCAACGGCCCTGGACAGGAACATCCCAAGTCCTCACGACATGGTGCTGGACACAAGATAGAGCTTTGAGCTCTTGTGTTTACAGCTTTTGGCCACTTTTTCCTACTTCCACTCTCTTCTCTCTCCTTCCTCTGCTGTCACATTTTCCCTATACCAAATCAGTGGGGACCTGATGTCCTCTCTCCCTCTTCAGGTCTAGCAGACAGACATCTGCAGGATCTTCACCTCTTCTTCCTGAATGCCCCTGGTGCTCCCTGGGAGCCACATCCTTTTCTTCTTCAGACACATTAAAGTTGCGCTGCATCCAATCCTTGGACTCTGAGTCCTTCTTCCTTTTTCGGCAGCTTTTCCAAGGAGGTCACGGGAAAAGGTGGCATTTTGGAGAGGATTGGGTTGAGTAGAACAGAGGAGTCTTCTTAAGTACCTGAGCAAGGAGGTTGTAGAACACATTGCATTTGGCTGTCTTTTGTTTCCTGTCTCTTGGATTTGCAGAAGACATTCCTGGCTTCTCCTCAGCCAGTGGCCACCAGTCCCTCCAGCCTCACTGCACCACCTACCAGATGGAAGAGGGTCTGGGTTTGCAGCTTCCTAGGTGTAGAGGGGAAGCAGCGCTGCCAGGGCAGAGCTGAGGCCCCTTCCCCCAGGCTCAGCCTTGCCCAGACACAGCCCCTCCTTCTCCTGTGTTTTTGCCCAGCCCAGGCAGCTCCTGCACCAGCGTGTCCTGCACAGCACAGAGGTACCAGGCACTGTCAGAGTCCTCGACTTCCTCCAGCTGCAGGAGGCTGGATTTGCCCGTGGGGTTCAGCGATGTGGTGAGACGACCCCTATGCTTGGAGCCAGCTCCTGCCTGGACTGAGAGCAGCTGGGGAGCTTCGCATTTCCTCTGCTGGTACCAGCACAAGCCCTTAAAGGTGGATGTCTGGTAGGTGCAGGTGGTTTGAAAGGTGTCTCTGTGCTTCACTGTGACTTGTCCTTCTTGCTGGGTGACAGTGATCTGCCCCATGGTGCCTGGAAGTAAGTGCAAGTCAGCATCTCTGCAGGGAAAGGCTCCGAGATGCAAACCAGGGGTGCATGGAAAATGCGTGTGGGAAATACTCTGTAGGAATATCCTGAAGACTTGTCAACGCCAGATGGAGAGTAGTTTTTGGCAGGAACTTGGATATCTCAGCACAGCCTGGCCTCTGAGGAGAGCTGTGCTGTGTCCAGCCTCATCCTGCCAGCTCCTGCTCCTTTTGCCAAGAGGACCAGGGCACAGCTTGTCCTCCCTGATCTCTGTGTGCTGGGATCAGCACCCCTCCAGCAACTCCAGGGGTCTATGGAGAGAAGGCAAACAAACCCCTTCTGCTTCACCATCCTCTGATCTCCGAGACCTCCTCACTCCCTGAGCATTTACAATGCTGAGGTTGAAAAGAGGGAGCCCTGGCTGTGTTGACAACCAGGAGAAAAGTGGAAGCCGTGTCAGCCCTGTGCCAGCCAGAAGGCAGAAAGGGACCCCCTGCTCATGTCAGAGGGATGAGAGCTTCAGAGTCCCAGAGCTGTCAGGGCTGCTCATTTGCATTGGAGAGGGGGAAATGGAGGAGTGCAGAGACAGCTGAGATCTCCTCTGATGACAGCAGTGTGAGAAGAAAGAGACAGGGAGATGGATTAAGGGGAGAGGAAAGCAGAAGCAGGGCTCTCAAGTCTCTCCTCTCTCCTTCCCAACAGCAAGAGCACCTGGAGAGGACTCGGGCAAAACCACAGCCACGAGGTGACCTTTCCCAGTGATTTCCTGTCATTCCAGTTGTTCTCTGCACAGCCCTGACAAGGCTGGCAAGGGATCCCTGGGAGAAGAAGGAGTCTGTGTGTCTGTAGAGCCTGAACTCACCCAGCAGTGTCCCCAGGCAGGTGGTGAGGATGAGGGCTCCGAGGGGCATGGCGAGAGCAGCCGGCCTGGCTGTGGGCTGAGCGAGGCAGCAAAGCACCTCCAGCCCCGAGAGAGCAGAGCTGCCGGGAACGCCTCTGCTGGGGGAGCAAAGGGAGGAGCAGGGCAGAGCAGGGATCTGGGCTGCCTGGCCATGAACTGCTCTGCTGGATTTCTCCTCCCCCAGCAGCAGCCCCTGGGTTCCCTCAGCCAGCAGCATTCCCACCATTCCTAACCTGAGGGTCCTGGGACACCAGGATATCCAAGATGTCACAAATATGAAGGAAAAGGGAAAGACTGGTCAAATGAGAAACCAGTTCCAGTTGTAACGTGTGTGTAAAAAAGCACTCAAGATCACCTGAAATTTCCTGCGGGAGGTTTGTTTGCACCCCCATATTCCAAAGTCTGTGGTGTTTGCTGGAGCCTGCAGTCTCTTCCCAGTGCTCTCCTCTGTCAGCTCTCCCTCACGTCACCCCTCCAGCTATCCAGGGAACTTTGCCCGTCTCTGTCTGACCCCTCAGCGAGCAGAACCTGGTATCCCTGAACCTCCATCCTGGGCCTCCAATACAAAGAGTCTGAATCTGGTCAGAGCAGCTCGGGTTCTCAGCCCTGAGCCACTGTGGGGATGCTTGCAGGTGGCTGGGACCCCGACATCCCCTTCTCCTGGGGGTTTACAGCTTGAACTGACTCTTAGGCATGATTTTGGAATCCCAGTAGGAATGGTTTCAGAACTCTGGAAACACCTGGACCTGAAGGACTCAGTTTTAATTGCAAATCCAAGCTTTAATAAGTCAGGAAATGTGAAACTCATTCTGGTGGTTTTCATCAGCAATCCCGTGCTGGAGCCCCTGTATTTGCCGAGCAGAGAAAGCAGCTGCTCAGGGCTCCCTTGGGATCCTGGGGGGAAAGTCAGCAGCCCGAGCAGAGGCTCCGTGTGTTCCATGTGGGCAGGGGCCGGGCCCTGTGACAGGGACCTCTGCCCTGGGCACATCACCAGCAGACTGGGGCCATCACCGTTCAGGAGCACTCAGGCTCCTCCTGCCCCAGGGAACCTGCTGCTCTGTGGGGCAGTGGAGACCATCCCTGTGTGAGCAGCATTTTCCTTCAGGATGAGAGACACACAAAGGGACACAGGGACATGGACACACAGACAAATAAATAAATTGCTGTTCCTGTGAGCATTCCCACCAACCGGGCTGCTTACAAGGACACACAAGAGAAGAAGAGACACAGGAACAGAACGACCCGTGGACTCTGCTGTGGACCCTGGGGACTGGGCAGGGTCAGGCAGGATGGGGTCAAGCAGCAGCAAGACACACCCCACTGGGGAGGCAACAACAAGCGATAAGTGGGGCAGCTGAGCTGAGAGCTCCAGGCAAGCAGTGGCAGGGAGGGAACCGCTCCCCAGAGCACCCCCACGTTTCTGTGCAGCGCTGCACGATGTGGGCACCAGGGTGGGCTCAGCACACAGAAATAGGCAGCGCTGTCCTGGAGCTCCACATCCTGCACGTGCAGAAGCACCTGGGAGTCCTCTGCAGACAGCACAGAGGAGAACCTCCCTGCATCCACACGAGCTTTGGATGTGCTCACTCGCAGCAGCACCTGAGGGGCCTGGGTCTGATGCTGCTGGTACCAGAGGATGAAGGGAAAGGGATTGGTGGTGGAGAAATTACAGTGCAGAGTTGTGCTGTGTCCTGCCTGGATGGTCATCTCTGCTGGCAACTGGAGCACAGAGTGCTTTTCGGCACCACCTGTGAAGGCAGAAAAGGCTTTCAACTTGACTTCCCTGGGAACCTCTCCGTCTGTCACTCCATCAGCACCCTCACTGTCCCCACTGCCCAGATCACTTTCCCAGCCTCTCAAAGGTTGAGCTCTCTCTCCCTGCACACTTCTTTCTGCACATTCCTGCCACCCCTCACAGCCCACATCACTCTGCTTTTCAGCTACACTCCCTGCTCTGTCACTCCACTCATTCTCTCCACAGATCCAAGGTTTACGCCCATCCCTACAGAGATTGTTACCATTGTACCCAAAGCACCTCACAGAGAAGGTCCAATCCAACCAATCGCTCCTTTCCGCACCCCCGTTCCCTCTCTCAGGCTTTCTCTGCATTAGCAGCACATTCAGGAATGATCAGTTCCTGCACATTTTCAGTGAGTTCTTCATTCTCCTCCATGCCCATCACTCCTGACCTGTCCCACATTATTTACCATCCCATCCCACAGCCCCTGCTCCCCCAACACAAACACTCTCAGTTCCCTGGGACTCTACCTTTACCTCCCCTCCCTTCCACCACCACCAGCACAAACTTTTGCCTCCTCCTCCCCAGCCTGAAAGTCCCCTCTCACCAAAGGCTGGCAGTTCCAGCAGGGCTGCCAGCAGAATGAGGACCATGTCCTCCTGTCCCTTCTTGGGGTACGCAGAAATCTGCCAGCAGGAGGGACCTGATGCTGGCAACTTGCCCTCTTCTTCTTCTGCCAGATGCAGAGGAAGGCCCAGCCCAGAAGGTGGAGCCAAATCCCCTCCCTCCTGCTCCAGACAGGCCTCTTGGGTTCTGTGCTCAGGGGGACAGGCATAGAGAGAGATCCTGCTGTAGTGTTTCAGAGGAAGAGCCTGGTAGGGAATTTGACACAGATGCATGGAGAGAGGGCATCAATGCAAGATGCGTGGATGGCCAGGAGGGAGAGGAAGGCTCTCCTTACTCTGTCTCCAGGCAGTAAGACTCACTGCCCAGTCTTTACATTTTCTTCTTCGGAAAGCAATCTCCGGAGCTCCTGGTGTGCATGGCTGCCCTTTGGCCTTGGCACCTCCTCCTGACCAAGCTTCCTCCCCAAGGACATCTACAGCCAAAGATGAAGGAGGTGCCTTGAGTCAGAGGGGCTGCTGACACCATCCAGAGGGTTCCCACAACCGTGGGATCCCCCCTCGAGGGCAGCACTTGTTGGGCTCCCCACTCACAGAATGTGCTCCAGGGAACAGCGCTCCAAGCCTGCCTGGGAGGAGGTGCAGTGAGGCTGGAAGGACTGACGAACACTGGCTGAGGTGTAGCCAGGAATGTCTTCCACAGCTAAAGAGGACAGAGCAAAAAGACATCCAGAGTGATGTTCCTGCTCTCTGCTTCATGCAGCAATGAGGAAAGGTCCCCTTTTGTACCCACACAGTCCTCCACAAAAGGCCCCTTTTGCCCTGGACAGAAAGGAAGTGTTGCCAGAGAACGAAGCAGGACTCAGAGACCCAGGGTTGGATGCAGCACAACTTTAATGAGTCTAGAGAAGGAAAGGAGGTGGCTGCCAGGGAGAACCAGGGGCAGCCAGGAAGATGCAGTGGAGCTTCTGCAGGGTGTCAGTCTGCCTGCCCTGCAGAGGGGGAGAGGCCAAGAGGTCCCTGCTAGGCTGGAGGTAGGAGAAATTTACAGCAAAGAAAAGAGAGAGGGAGAAGAGAGGAAGAAGGGAACAATGACACAAAGCCCTATCTCCTGTCCAAACCCATGTTCTGAGACCTTGGGAGGTTCCTGTCCAGGGCCGTTGTCAGCAGGTTTAGCAGGGCCCACATCTGTAGCAACTGGCGATGCAGGAGAGGTCACAGCAGCCAGTGTTGATGGGGACTCCGTTGCAGCTGAGGATGCTGCCAACAGCAGCGGAGGTGGAGGAGCCCACGGCAGTGTTCTGTGGGAAGGAGCTGAGGATGGGCCCGGGCAGGGTCACCACCACCGGAGAGGGCTCGATGACGACGTAGGAGTTCTGGCACTGCCTGCAACAGGGCTCATTGCAGCTGCTGGCCAGCGGGGTCGGGCCGCAGGGCTGGCAGGGCAGGCAGGGCTCGCAGGGCCGGCAGGACATGTCTCTGGGCAAGAGGGGCACCTGGGAGAGAGGGCAGAGGAAAAAGAGCATGGGGACACATGAGGAGCCACTTTGCACCCAAGCCCGGGGCAGGCAAGTCACCTCCTGGCCCAGCACACGCTGCCCAGATCAAACCCCAGCAGACACCTCAAACAACTGCCAGCCCTTCTCTGGGCAAGGCCTGCTCTCCCCTTCCCTCTCTCAGGAAAAGCAGCTCCCAGCCCTGCCCTAGGACAGCCACAGCAGCTGGCACAGACAGTGAGGAGAGACCTGCTCTGGAAGGAGGAGGAGAATTAGCTTCCCACTCACCTGATTGCCAAGGAGAGGGAGGTCAGAGAAGTGGATGAGAGCGCAGAGAGCTGGGATGCCTTTTATAGTGCTCCTGCCCTGCCTCAGACCCAGGGGCTCCCTTGGGGCAAGGAATCATTTTCTGACAAGCTCCCATCAAACCAAATCCATCCCAGCCAATGGGATGAACTCTGTCCTGCTTTCCTGCCCTGCTGCCTTTGCATTTCCTGCCTAATGCCACGGGCTGGCCCACATGAGGCTTCTGAAAGTGTTGAGAGGGTTGAGAGGCCTGAGGGTTTCTGGGGCAGAAACACATCAGAGGATGGAGCAGACTCATCCCCAGTGCTGGTGGCATCCCATGTAGGCAGGTGATGAGCACCTGAGCCATTGCTGTGGGCTTGTTTGGGGCAAGGTGTCAGGAAATGGTTCTTGTGTTTCTCATCTGGATGCCCAAATGCTCCCTTGTGAGAGGACATGGAACATCCTTTTCTCTCCCTCCATCTCTCTCTGATGGTCGCTCCTTGTTACACAGAGAGGGGCTTCTGCTGCAAGGCTCTGACCCTACCACAACACTGACCTTGCCCTCAGGACAGTTTTCTGGGCTCCTTTCCCTTGTCTCCCCTCAGTACGGTCTCTGCGGGTCCTCAAGCAGAACCATGAGCCTGTCTGGGACCTTGTCCTTCCCTGGGGCAATTCAGTCCTCTTCTGCCAGTGTGGTCCCAAGCACCTCCTCAGCAGAGTCCACAGCTGCTTTTATGTGTTTTTCTTTGCGCTTGACTCTCTCCTGCCTCCCTGTGCTCTCACAGATTTTTGCCTGACTCTCTGCAGGGTTGTGTGAGCACAGGTCTGTCTGTCTGTCCTTGTTACCCTGGTGAAGGCACAGACAGGGCTCAGCAGGGAGGCTCTGCCCTGCTGTGTTCAGGAGCTCCACGGAGTAGCAGGTTCCCCTTGCCATAAGGGATGGTGGTTGGAATGGAATATGCAGCTGAATGCTGGTGCCTCTAACCTGGCAGAGAGGTTTCCCAGAGAACAAGCAATGAAATGCAGTCCCTGCCTCCTGAGCCCTCCATTTCTTGCTTTGTAAAGGGAGAAAGGCCAAAAAATCCTGCACACATCATGCAGGTTGTCACTGAGTGGATCCCCTCGTGATGCAGAGTTGCTGGTGGCTGGGATGGGACAGGGGCTCCTCATGTCCGTGACAGCTCCAAAGGGACTTGCTCAGCTCATCAGCCTGGTGCTGAGTGAGGCAAGGGCTGAGACTTGGCACAAATGAATGTTGTGTGGAAGGAACAGGGAGTGGGAGTATCCTGGCAGTTAGATGTGAGACACTTGGACTGGCCAAACTGAAATGTAAGCACAACTTAGGGCTGCCCCTTCCCTGTGTTCACCGTGCTGAGGTCATTGCCAGATGGTGCTGCCGGGATGGCTTCTGCCAGGGCCAGCTCCCACTCCTATTGGGGCAGATTTCCAGCTTCATTTCTGCTGCTTGACACCAACTTTAGGTAAATCTCCAGCTGTGACACGTGTGTCCCTGTGTCTGCACATGGACTCTGCTTATCTCATATCGGACCCTGGTATGTAGGGCACTGCGAAGCTTGACCTGAATCCTGCCTCAACTCTGTGAACACACCCTGTGATCTCTGGACATGGTTGAACCCCAATGTCTGTAACGAGACCTCATTGTGTCCTTGGCTCACTGGTCCACTCTTAGTGATGTCTAATCACAGCCAGATGCTGAGCACCACACAGCCCCTCACTCACTCCTGGGATTCACCCTCCTGATTTCCATCCACCCCACTTCACAGTAGAGCCTCAGACACTGTGTCCACCCTCCCAGACCCCTAGGAATGAGAAAGGGTCCCCTTGCTCACCTATCTGTGGGTGTTGTGACCCTGTCCGTGTCCCTCAGACAAAGAGAGGCTGAGTCAGCACCTGCCACTACCGTGAAGAGGTGTCAGCAGAGGCCTCAGGAACAGCTTGGGCCCTGTTGTGAGGTCAGGCACAAATCTGCAAACCCCCGCGGACACTGACACAGCCCATCGGGCACTGGTGTGCACAGGGATGGTCACAGATGCACAGGCACAAGCAAACGTGCACGAGGACACAGAGAGGTGGAGCTGTGCACAAGCACTCTCAGCTGGGCACAGACAGAGCCGTGCCCACAGCACCACGGTCTCGCCAGGGGCACCAGGGCTGTGCACACACGAACAAACGGATGTGCGTGCAGAGAATGGCCCAGACTGGGACACAATCCCACTACCACACACCTCATTGCAGAGGAGCACCTGGGGGAGAGGCGAGAGCCAGGGATGGCCCTGAGGAGCTGCTGGCACCTCCCTGCTGAAGCAGGGACAGGACACCCAAAGCAGGGCAGAAGCGCAGGCAGCGTTGCTGGAGGAGTCTCTGGCACCACCCAGGGAGAGGAGGAGGCCCCAGAGGTTGGCAGCTTCCTCCTGAGGGCAGCTTAGGGTGAAAGAGAGTGGAAACCCTGGAGTGCAGCCACTGCCCGGAAAGACAAGAGCGACTTCCTGATGGGGTGGGCCAGGAGGCAAGGAAAGAGGAGGACTGGGCGCGATCCCACAGCAGCTCTTGGAGAAAAAGGCAAGGATGGCAGAGCTGGGAGCAGCTGGGGTCCATCCTGTCACAGCATCAGAACATAGGAAGCACCCAATTGCCCCAGGCTGACCTCACCTGACTCCACCACATCCTTCTGGCACTCAGGAGGAAACAGCACTGCTGCCGTGTCATTTCCTGGGATGTTTCCACTCCTTAGGAGCTGCAGGAAAATGGTTGTGGCTGCCTTTGGGCGTTAGGCACCAAGAGGATGGGATAAAAGCAAGCCGTGCTCTCTGCTCTCTCAACCACTTCTGCCACCTCCTTCTCCTTGAGAACCAGGTGAGTTGGAACCCCCTTTCCAATCCACCTCCTCCTCTAGGACTGGCTCTGCCCTTCAAGGACAGCTAAGTTAATCTCTGCTTCTTGGTCTTCTGTCACTGCTCTGGGATGGTGGTGGTGGCAGAGGGCAGAGCAGAGGTGCATGGAGAGAGGCTGAGGCTGGGCTGAGGTGGCTCTTTGATCCAGGCTCATCAGGAGGATTCCCGGGCCTGGCTGCTGTCTGAGGGACCCTGCTGGGCTCAGGAAGAGAAGCCCCTGTTCACAGCTGCACAGCCTCACCCTGCACACCCAGCAGGTCCCTGGGCGGTTTGCAGTCTGTTCCTGAGGGGTCTCTGAGCTCTCTTTCCTCTACCCTCTCTCCCAGGTGCCCCTCTTGCCCAGAGACATGTCCTGCTCTGACCAGTGCCGGCCCTGCCAGCCCTGCCAGCCCTGCGGCCCGACCCCGCTGGCCAGCAGCTGCAATGAGCCCTGTTGCAGGCAGTGCCAGAACTCCTACGTTGTCATCGAGCCCTCTCCGGTGGTGGTGACCCTGCCCGGGCCCATCCTCAGCTCCTTCCCACAGAACACTGCCGTGGGCTCCTCCACCTCCGCTGCTGTTGGCAGCATCCTCAGTTGCAACGGAGTCCCCATCAACACTGGCTGCTGTGACCTCTCCTGCATCACCAGCTGCTACTGTGGCAACAGATGTCGGCCCTGCTAAACCTGCTGGCAACGGCCCTGGACAGGAACCTCCAAAGTCATCAGAATATGGTGCTGGACATGAGACAGAGCTTTGAGCGATTGTTCTCTTCTTCTACTCTTCTCCCTCTCTCTTTTCATTGCTGTCATTTTCTCCCAACACCGACTTAGCAGGGAGCTCTTGGCCTCTCCCCCTCTGCAGGACAGGCAGAGGGACACCCTGCAGGAGCTCCACTGCAGGGTCCTGGCTGCCACTGGTGCTCCCTGGGAGCCACCTCCTTTCCTTCTTTTTTTACTGTAATTACACTTTTCCTGCATCCAAGACTGTGTATCAGAGTTATCTTTCCTGTCCTGGTCCCCCCCAACGTAAGAGCGATGCAAAGGTCCTTGGATGTGTCCAGAGGGTGGCAACAAAGCTGGGGAAAGGGCCTGAAGGCTTGTCGTATGGGGAGAGGGTGAGTGTTTTGGGTTGTCCTGTTTTGGTGAAAAGTAGGCTGAGAGGTGACCAAATTGCATCTTCCTGAGGAGGGGGCATGAAAGGGGAGAAACTGATCTCTTCTCTCTGGTATCGAGTGGCAGGACACATGGAAATGTTTCAAAGCTTCATCAGGGCAGGTTCAGACTTGACATTGCAAGGCATTTCTTTCATGAGAGAGTGGTCAGACCCTGGAACAGGCTTCCTTGGTAGGGGGTGTCCTCGATGCCCATTCCCCAGTGAAGACTTCTTCAAAAGTACCCTCGAATAAGTCCCCAGGATTTCCAGGGCTGGAACGCAGCAGTGTGGGCAGAAGACTCATCTCCAGTGGTGGACGAGTCCAGAGCAGACAGTGCCGTCAGCCTGGGTCACTCTGGTGGGGCTGTTTGAAGCGTTCTTCTCAGGCAGAAGATCCCGACATCCTCAGCTGGAAGACCAAGATCTCCTGTGCATGAGGACTGCTCATCTTTCAGTAGACTTTCACTAGACTCACTCTTTCCCTTGGGAATTCAGGATACCTGGCCTTGAATTCAAACCGCTGGCCTCATACCCACTCTCCGTTACAGTGTTCCCCTCTCCCTTCATCCATCCAAGCACCTTTCCATCTCTTGACCCATCTCCTCTTCCATCTACAATCTCTGACCCACTCTTCTCAGTCTCTGAGAATCCTTTCTCATCTTTCTTGGCTTTCTTCATGTCTGCAGGCACAAGTTTACTTTCCTGCAACTTTCCATTATCCCACACATCTGTGCATCCTCTGGTCCATCCAGCATTCATTCCTGTTTTGAATTCAGGCCTCTCTCCTGCTCTGCAATACTCCCAACCCTCCTGCCTACTCTTCCTCTCCTCCTATTGGGGTTGTGGTGATGTCGGTTCTCTGCCTCCCCAGCTTGTGCAGCAAAGACAAATGTCATTAAGATTACATGACTGTGACTTTTTTGGTGTGAATTGGGGTCCAGGGAAAGAGCAAAACAGCCCAATAAAACTGCCAGGTTCCAGCAGGAGACTTTGGGGAGAGATTTTGATGCAGCTCAGGCTTTCTGTACTGCAAACACACATTACCAGCTCTTATTCAATTTCTCATTCCCAAGGGCCTCCTAGTCCTTCTCTGCAGGGCTTCTCTCAACCCACCCATCACCAGCCTTTATCCATGGCTGGGATTGCCCTCATCCATAGGGAGGAACTCTGATTTGGACTTGTTGAACATCATGAGTTTGACACGGGGCCACCTTTGCAGCGTGTCAGGGTGAAGGGTGTAGGGACACAGCAAGCTGTGGGCTGGGCAGAGGAAAGCACTGAGAACGGGGGCAGGACAAGACCCAGGCATGGCCATGGCATTGTTTGTGCACTCAGAGACTGCACAGAGGAGGGACAAGTCAAAGCAGGATAGAAAGTTCTCTGTAGGGCAGGGTCTGCCGGGATGGGCTCAAAACCTCTGAGCTAAACACAGTCACCTGAGGAGGCAACAGCAAGGGATCATCCGGAGGGAAAGAGAAGGGCTTGGTTTTTCCTCGTGCACAGGAGCCCACAGCTTCCAGATGAGAATGGCTGGAGCTTCTGCCCAGGATCAACACTTCAGTCCCCCCACCAGAGTGACCCAGGCTGATGGCACTGCCTGCTCTGTACCGGGCCAGCCCTGGAGCTGAATCTCTGCCCACATTGCTGCGTTCCTGCCCTGGAAATCCTGAAACCTTTCATCCCAGCACTGAAAAGAAGCATTCAACGAGAATGGGCATGGAACAAATGTGGAAATGGAATGGCAGCAGTGCTGGAAACCAAAGGCAAGCCCATCTCATCAGTTGTGATGGTTTGCATCAAGGTGAGCTTGTCAGAAAATTGTTCCCTCTGCAGAGATGCCTCTGGTCCTGTGGCAATGAAAGGTGAGTAGAAAATCCAGCCCAGATCCCTGCTGCCTTATCCCCCTCTCCTGACTACTTCTCCTTGGGAACCAGGTGATTCACAATCCTCTTCATCCTCCTCTTTGCAAGCGAGAGCTCCACTCCATGGACATCTCAGCTGATGCTGGCTCTTTTCTGCTTTGGGGTTTGGATCTCCTTGCCATGAGAGAGCATTGTGTGGATAATGTGTGCTGGAGAGAGGCTGTGGTGTGGCTGAGGGTGCTCTTGGTTGATGAACGAGTATTGAGCCTGTCTGAGCCAGGCTGCTCTCTATAGGATGCTGAAGGCTATGTGGCTCCTGGCCGAGCCTCCAACTCCCCACTCAGCAGTGGCTGTGGCTGCTCCTCCCTCACCCCTCTTCTCTGCTTCCTCTCTGCCCTCTCTCCCAGGCACCCTCCGACTTTGAGCCATGTCCTGCTCCAGGCCCTGCGAGCCCTGCCAGCCCTGCGGCCCGACCCCGCTGGCCAGCAGCTGCAATGAGCCCTGTTGCAGGCAGTGCCAGAATTCCTACGTTGTCATCGAGCCCTCTCTGGTGGTGGTGACCCTGCCGGGGCCCATCCTCAGCTCCTTCCCACAGAACACTGCCGTGGGCTCCTCCACCTCCGCTGCTGTTGGCAGCATCCTCAGCTGCAACGGAGTCCCCATCAACACTGGCTGCTGTGACCTCTCTGGCATTGCCGGTCCCTACTATGGCAGGAGGTATCGCTCCGGAATGGATGCTGGGAACCTCTCAAGGAGAAATCTCGAGGAAAGACCAAGATCTTTCAAAGTTGTTGCCAGGACAGTCAAATGCTTTTGTCTGTCCTGCTTTGCCTTGGTTCCCTTGACAGCAAAGGTCCCCCTAAGACCAACCTGGTGGTGACCCTCTGTGTCTTCTCCCTCTGTGGCCAGTTTGACAGAAATCTGCAACATTCAAGTCTGGCCTCCATGCACTCATTCCTTGAGCACTGCCCATGATTTCTAAGGAGAAAGGTGCTGCTCTGGGACAGAAGGGGGGAGGGCACAAGGAGACTCTTCTCCATTCACAGGGAAGGAGAGTTTGAGATGTCCTGCAGGGTTCCCTCTTTTGGGTACCATCCCTTGAGCTCAGTGAGTCATCGCTGTTGCTGTGCTGGCCGTGACCATCAGGCTTTTCCTTGCTGTGTCTCCTGCTACTGCTCAGAAAGCACCCCATGAGCTCTTGAGGAAGGGCCTTCCTCTTGCCCTGGCTGGAGCTGTGCCCGTGTGCTGTGTGTGAGGCTCCAGGAGATGATCTGATTTGCAGAATGGCACTTCTGGCAAAGCAAGGAACAGTCTTTGGGCTGGCCCCCAGCTCTTTCTTCGCTTTCCTCTCCCCTCTATCACCCGCTCCAGGAGCCATGGCCAGTGTCCATGGGCAGCAGCAGCTGGCAAACACTGCCCATGGGTCAGTGAAAGGGTTTATTTCTGGGGAAGAACAACATAGCAGAGCTGACCCACATCACTTGCAACAGTCAGGCCATCCTGGAACAGATGTTGTACAACAGTCAAAACCATGGAATTTGTCAGGAGAAGTTGATGACGCTTCAGGACAAACAGACTCCAACTCCCAGGGAAAGTCAGTAGGAAAATCAGCATCCTCTGTTTGATCTTCCCCCCCACACACACATCCTGGAGAGGGATTGCCTGAGAATAGGCCCTGAGATCCATTCCTAACCCTAACCGTAACCCTAACCCTAACCCATTGGGATGTGAATTCCTAAGAAGGAAGAAAGGAGACAAAGGGACCCTTGAGATGGTGATTTCACACCATCAGTCTTAGTCACCCACCCAAGGCTGAGATTGGTACTCCCCAGGAATCCTCCGCTGGCTGCATGGAGGGCACAGATCATACCCTGTGGTTTGTTTGGCTTCTTCATGGATCTTCATTAGCAGGGGATTCAGCTCAGGGGAATTTGTCTTCAGTCCCTGAGGCACAGACACCTCTGCCCCAGCTGAGATATCCAACTGACCCATCTGACCTTCTCATGAGACTCCTGCCCTATTCCTCAGAGACAACCTGGCACCGGTAGAGGGCTTTTAGCCCTGTCTGGGAGGTGAGATGAGTTATGTCTCCCTGCTGCCTTTTCTCTGCCCACTGAGAGAGAAGGACGGTAAGTGGAGAGGCTGAGATAGGAGCATTTCACCACAGAGCTTTCTCCTTGGCCAGAAAAAGTCCTTCCCCTGACTCTGAGATGGCAAAATAGCAGAGGTGAATCCTGCCCGTGCTCTGATGAGAAGCAGATGGCAGGGGAGGTCATGGAGATACCGCCAAAATCTTCCTGTGCTGAGACTTGGAAGAAAGCAAATAGACAGGACCCCCAGTCTCATTTGCTGAAATCATAACTCAGTCCTGGCTGCCCTGAGGAGCACAGCTGGGCTCTTCTCTCCCTCACTGCAACAGCCTCCCATGTAGCTGGAGACCCTCAGCTCTCCGTGCTTCCCTAAAACAGTTTTTCATCTCCCAGCAGTGATCGCAGTCACCATGGTCTAAAGGAGATGCTTGTCCACGATCTGCAGAATGATTCCCCACGTTCATTTGATGGTGGGGCCGGGCCCTCATGGTCAGCTCTCCTTGTCCACACATGTTTGTGCAGCAAAGGTTTTCCCTGAGCAGTTTAACCTGGGGTAGATGTTGTATTCCCATGGTGTGCATCCACCATTTTTCCAGGGGTGATGCCTCTGTTTCTCTGCCAGGAGCATCTGAAGGACCGGTACAGGCACGCAAACTCACACAGAAACTTTCTGTCTGTGCAGAGGGCCCTCGACACTTGGGAGGACACGGCAAATGGGACAAGTGTGGAAGAGTTCATCCTTCTGGGCTTCCCAGGCAAGTGGCATTTCCGAGCCTGCATCCTCCAGTTGTTCTTTCTTCTCTCCCTGGGCTCCACTGTGTTTTTTCTGCTGTCTGTCATGGTCTATGACCGCCACTTAGCCATCTGCTGCCCCCTGAGGTACAGCTCCCTCAGGAGCAGGGGCCTCTCTGCTCGCCTGGCACTCAGCTCCTGGCTGGGAGGATTTCTGGCCATCTCCCTGATGGCCTTTCTGACCTCCAAGCTGACGTTCTGTGGGCCAAATGTCATCAATCATTTCCTCTGTGATATAGGTTCCTGCCTTGCCCTCTCCTGCAGCCAAACATGGTCAGTGGAGCTGGCAACCTTCCTAGTCTCCATCAATGTCGTGGTGGCCTCCTGTGTGGTCACCCTGGTCTCCTACATCTACATCATCTCTTCCATCCTGAGAATCCTGTCAGCCCATGGCCACAGAAAGGCCTTTTCCACCTGCTCTGCTCATCTCAGTGTGGTCACGATCTCGTACGGCTCCACCATATTCCTGTATGTGAAGCCATCGGCCCAGAACTCCCTGTAGCTGAACAAACTGGTCAATATCTTTAACACAGTTGTGACTCCGCTGTTGAACCCCTTTCTTTACCCCCTCAGGAAAAAAGAAGTGAAGCAAACTCTGGGACGGACTTTCTGGAGAAAGTGAAGAGGCTTTTCAAGGGCCTTGGTGGTAGCAGAGAGATTCCCTCCCTCCTGCCCATCACTTCTGCCCTGCAGAATGTCCTCCCCAAGGTGTAAGCGCCCCTGGGCATCACAGGGAGTGCGAAGCCACCAGCTCCCCCAGGAGCTCATCTCACCCACCTGACAGCCCTCTTAGGCTGGGCTGAACCTCGATTCTAAAGCCCCCATCTCGCTCTCTTTGCTCATGGGTAACTCGGAATGCCACACAGTGCTGGACAGAGCAGCAAGCCCACCCAGGAACAGTTCTCCAACCGGAAACTGGAGGACTGGTTCCTGCCCCGGTTTGTGCTCCAGTTTGCTCAGTGCCTCACTGTTTTATCAGAATTCCCCTGCATCCCCCAGAGGGATCCCAGAGCTGCCTCACTGCTTTAGGATACGGGCCTGGATTGCTCTGTCCAGTCGGACACTTTCTGGACACAGCTGGGCCCCATTCTTGGGGCTGTTTCATCAAATCCTGCTCCGGATCGAGGTCAATCTGGCAATGTCTGGTGCCTCTCCCTGTCGTGGTTATTCCCATCATGAGACAGTCAATAAAATTTACATTCCCTTCCCTCTATCCAGTATCTGAATGGACATTTACATTTGTAATGAAACACATGCAAATCACTGTTTGATGCTGGATGTGTGAGGGCATTTCCACCTCTCAAACCCCACAACAGTTTTTCACAGCCCAGCGTTCCTCCCATTTGGCCTTTGTTGTGGAAGCCGTTCCAGTGATGGCAAAATCCCCAGAGCACAGGGCTGGGCAATGCTGGCTGGGTACCAGTCTCTCCTGGCACACACTGGGAGGACGTCAGCACTGCCAAAGGGCTCCCACTGTGCCCCTTCCCTTGGATTCCATTGTAGAGCAGATGAATCACATTCTTTTTCCTGCACGCTGACAGGGAAGGGATCCATGGGAGAACTTCCTAGGGAGGAGACATCATCAGCTCTGCAGAGACACCTTTATGAAATCTGGGATTCATCTCCCCTGAGTGTGGAGCTCTCCAAGGGAGAGGACTGAGCCTGGAATGAATGTCTGCTCCCTTCTGGAAGCAGTGGTTCCTCTGAAGATGATTTGCAAACCTCCTCCATCTCCCTGTTCAGGACTCTCAGCCCTGCAGCCAGGCCCAGGCACCAGTGCCCAAGGACAGGCTGATGCCCACCCTTGTCAGCTGGGCTCTCCTGCTCAGTAGCATTTGGGAACACCACTGGGACAGCCACTGAGGGACCCTTCAGATGGCTGCAGGGAGGGCACAGATCATACCCTGTGGTTTGTTTGTCTTCTCCACGGATCTACCTTGGCAGGGGACTCAGCTCAGAGGCTTTTGTCTTCAGTCACTGAAGCACGGACACCTCTGTCCCAGCTGAGATGACTGACCTTCTCATGAGACTCCTGCCCTAATCCTCAGAGACAACCTGGTACTGGTAGAGGGCTTTTAGCCCTGTGTGGGAGGTGAGATGAGCTATGTCTCCCTGCTGCCTTTTCTCTGCCCACTGAGAGAGAAGGACGGTAAGTGGAGAGGACATTTACAATCCTGCTTTGCCTTCTTCAGGATGGAGTCTCCAGGTTCCTCAGTCTCTTTTCATTCTCAAAGACCTTGTATCCGGGTGCATCTGGAAGCACTTTATTGACTGAGCAGTGGGTTTGGCCACAAAATGATAAGATTATCCCTGTGTGAGCAGCACAATTCTTCGGGATGAGGGACACACACGGACACAGCCAGACAAGAGTACTGTGCCCAGTTCTGGGCCCCTCAGTTTAACAGAGATGTTGAGATGCTGGAGTGCATCCAGAGGAGAGCAATGAAGACGGTGAAGGGGCTGGAGCACAAGCCCTATGAAGAGTGACTGTGGGAGATGGGGTTGTTTAGCCTGGAGAAGAGAAGGCTCAGGGGAGATCTTCTTGGTCTCCATAACTACCTAAAAGGAGGTTGTAGGCAGGCAGGTTCTTACAAGAACACACAAGAGAAGAAGAGACACAGGAACAGAACAACCCCTGGACTCTGCTGTGGACCCTGGGGACAGGGATGGGTCGGGCAGGGTCAGGCAGTATGGGGTCAAAACCCAACAGCCCGACGCATCCCCCTGAGTGTCCAGGGACAGGTTCCCTTCTGGTGCCCCAACTTCAGCATCTGTAGTGTGTGGGAAATCCTGATTGTCCTGGACACACAACCATCTGCTGCCATAAGATGAGCTCGTCCCAGCAGCTGATGGTCGGGAGGCAGAGGCGCACCCTCCACACAGCCCCCAGCAGCTGCTGCAGGGCAGGCTGAGCTGAGACCTCCAGGCAAGCAGTGGCAGGGAGGGAACCACTCCCCAGAGCACCCCCACGTTTCTGTGCAGCGCTGCACGCTGTGGGCACCAGGGTGGGCTCAGCACACAGAAATAGGCAGCGCTGTCCTGGACCTCCACGTCCTGCACGTGCAGAAGCACCTGGGAATCCTCTGCAGATAGCACAGAGGAGAACCTCCCTGCATCCACATGAGCTTTGAACTTGTTCACCCACAGCAGCACCTGAGGGGCCTGGGTCTGGTGCTGCTGGTACCACAAGATGTAAGGAGTGGAAGTGCTTGTGGACAAATTGCAGTGCAGAGTTGTGCTGTGTCCTGCCTGGATGGTCATCTCTGCTGGCAACTGGAGCACGGAGTCCTTTTGGGCACAACCTGTGAGAGCAGAAAGCACTTTCAGCTTGGCTTGCCTGGGAACCTCTCCGTCTGTCACTCCATCAGCTCCCTCTCTGTCCCCACTGCCCAGATCACTTTTCCATCCTCTCAAAGGCTGAGCTCTCTCTCCCTGCACACTTCTTTCTGCACGTTCCTGCCACTCCTCACAGCCCACATCACCCTGCTTTTCAGCCACACTCCCTGTTCAGTCGCTCCACTCATTGTCTCCACAGAACCAAGTTTTACGCCCATCCCTACAGAGATTGGTACCATTGTACCTACAGCACCTCACCGAGAAGCTCCAATCCACCCCATCGTTCCCACCCCCGCTCCCTCTCTCAGGCTTTCTCTGCATTAGAAGCATATACAGGAATGCTCAATTCCTGCACATTTAGGGTAAGATTTAGTTCTCCCCCATGCCCATCACTCCTGACGTGTCCCACATTATTTACCATCCCCACATGCAGCCCCTGTTCTCCCAACACAAACACTCCCAGTTCCCCAGAGATTGAGACCTCAAGTTCACTGCCTTCCACTACCAGCTACACAAACTTTCGCCTCCTCCTCCCCAGCCCGAAAGTCTCCTCTCACCAAAGGCTGCCAGTTCCAGCAGGGCTGTCAGCAGAATTAGGACCATGTCCCTCTATCCCTTCCTGGGGCACCCAGGGACCGGCCAGCAGGAGGGACCTGATGCTGGCAACTTGTCCTCTTCTGCCTCTCCCAGATGCAAGAGGCCTGCAAGGCCCTGCCCAGAGGGTGGAGCCAAATCCCCTGCCTACTGCTCCAGACAGGTCTCTCGGGGTCTGTGCCCACCTCTGTCCCAAGCAGGCTCTGCAGAGAGAGAACAGCCCCATGGGTTGAGCCCAAACCATGGAAGGGACAGGCAGCCCTTGGGAACTGCTCCTGGCAGCAACCTCCGAGGCCCAGACTGCCCCCAGCTTTGCAGGAGGTGGAGAAGGCACTGCTGCTCCCACCCTGTGCCTCTCTCTGCTGGGGATTGGGATGGAGAGAGGAGCAGGTGCGGCGGAAGTGTCTAGACCCAGGGGACTTTTCCCACACGAGAGAAGAGACATCAGCTCACGGATGGGACTTACCCTGTCCCAAAGCAGACATGCACAGTAAACAGGACAAAGCATCTTTCTGGAGACACTGATTCTGCACAGACCAGTGGTGGCCTTTGAACTCCTCTCAGACAGCTTTCCCCAAAGCCAGGTCTTGTGGCAGGGACCCTTGTCCCCCTCTGCCTTGTGTCCATCTCCTCTATGAGATCTTGGAGAGAGCTGCAACCCCGGGTCCTACTGCAGGAGAAATGAGGCCGGACTGGGTGAAGCACATGAGGCAGGGCATGAGGAGGTCTCCAAGGACAGGCAGAGTGCACTGGAGAGAGCGGGGCCTCTGGACACCCAGCCACTGGAGAGGTCACAGAGGAATTCTGAGTGTCTCCCACAAGCGATGTGGTTTTGTAATTGCAGGAAAGACCACAGCCACAGGGCATGACATTTATGTTTCTCATCTTACCCTAACCTCTGCCCCTGAGAGACACATCTGGCAGCAGGTACTCTGAGAGCCAGGCCTGCAGGGACACCTGAAGAAGCTCTATGCATCAGAGAGACAATCAAGAAAAGAGCAGCAGCAAGGAAGCCGTGCTCAAGCGCTCCCAGATTCCTGCATTGCCCATCACCTCTGCAAAACCTTTGGGACAACAACCACATCAGCCATTCAGAGAACAAGGGAACTTGAGAGCCTTTCAAGACCTTATCCTTCCTCTCCAGGCACTGGCACTGTCCTCTCTTGGAAGAGGCTCTGGGTCCACAGCTCCCTGGGTGCAGAGAAGAAGCAGCGCTGCCAGGGCACAGCTGAGGCCCCTTCCCCCAGGCTCAGCCTTTCCCAGACACAGCCCCTCCTTCTCCTGTGTTTTTGCCTGGCCCAGGCAGCTCCTGCACCAGTGTGTCCTGCACAGCACAGAGGTACCAGGCACTGCCAGAGCCCTCGACTTCCTCCAGCTGCAGGAGGCTGGATTTGTCCGTGGGGTTCAGCGACGTGGTGAGACGACCCCTACGCTTGGAGCCAGCTCCTGCCTGGACTGAGAGCAGCTGGGGAGCTTCGCATTTCCTCTGCTGGTACCAGAACAAGCCATAAATTTGGATGTCTGGTAGGTGCAGGTGGTTTGAAAGGTGTCTCCGTGCTTCACTGTGACTTGTCCTTCTTGCTGGGTGACAGTGATCTGCCCCATGGTGCCTGAAAGAAAGTGAGGGTCAGCAGCTCTACAGGGAAAGGATCCAAGATGCAAACCAAGAGAAGACGTAAAGTGTGGGAGGAGAAGGCTCCCTGTGTCTTGCTCAGCATCCGGAGATCCAGGGATGGGAAGAGCAAGGCAGGGAGAGTCTTTGGCTGGAGGTCTGAGACCTGAGCTCAGCATGGACCCCTCAGTACAATAATGACAGTTCCGTGCCAGAGGGAGACCCCCAGAGAAGAGCTGGGCTCTCACCCAGGCCTTTGGTCTCTACTCTCATGCTGCCTGCAGTCTCCAGGGCACAGCCTGCACTGCCTGGCCCTCCTCTGCTGACTCCAGGACACCTCCAGCAGGGTGAGGGTCCTGGCAGCTCCTGCCAAGCTGACCCATCCTGCTCTCCCTGCAGAGATCTCTTGTGTGGCTGAGAGTCTCCTGGGGAGAAGAGCAATTGTGCCTCCAGCCAGAGCCAAGACTTACTCAGGCGCTGCCTCAGAAAGGCAGTGAGGAGGAGACAGGCGAGGTACCTGCTGTGACAGATCATCCTACGGGTCTGAGAGAGATCCAGAATCCCTCCCGACCCCCTCTCAGAGCCGTGAGAGAGCAGAGCTGCCGACAAGGACTCTGCAAGGGGAACAAAGGGTGAAAGGGGAAGGGGAAAATGCTTGTTCCTAGCACAGCTGCAATGCTTGTGCTGAGCTCCTCCCTCCTCCAGCAGGGTCCTCTCTTGGTCCTGCAACCCAGCCCTTCTGCCTTCCCAAGGGCAGAGGTATAAGGGGGTCACCAGGGTCTACCCCTGCCCAGCAGCCTCTCGCACACTTCTTCCTTTGCAGCCTCTGTGCAGCTTCTCTTCCCTTGATGCCTGGTGCCTCCTGTCTCACCACCCTCCAGACCACTGCTGGCTTGGTCTCTCCCTGCTGCTCCCCGGTGTCCAGCCCCAAGCTCCTGTCAGCACAGATCAAACTGCAGCCCTCCCAAACCCAGTAGACAACACCCGTGAGCCCTGCAGAGCACAAGAGTCTCACTCAGACCCCCAGGCCCTGGGGTCTTTCTCCCCCCAACTAAAAGAGTTCTCTCAGACACAAAGAGATGATGTTTCCTGCCACCCTGGCAATGCCATCTCACAAAGCAGCATCTGAAGAGTCCGGTGAGGGAAAACCCCCAAAACCCCAAACAGCCTTTTCACCTGGTGAGAACCCTTCTGCTTCCAGTGGCCTCAAACCAGCTGGGTCTGCATCTGTAATCTCCTTCCCTCTGGCCTTTCAGACCAAACCTGCCAACCCCTTTCCAGTCCCTGATCAGAGCAGGTCTCATTAGAACAGGGAGGGCCGAGTTGAGCCCAGGCAAGGCTGGAAATGTCCAAGGTGTCCCAGGTGAACAGAGCAGCAGCAGCCCTGGTGGGAAAGGCAGGAGCTGTCAGAGAATCGTTCAACTATGGACTGGGAACAGTTGGATTGGAATAGACACAGAAAGGTCCCTGACTCCAACATTCCTGACACTGGAAGGGACACTTCTCAGCAGATCACTTTGCTCAAAGCTTTGTCCCACCTGACCTTAAGCAGCAGCGATGATGGGGCACCCACAGCTTCCTTAGGGACCTGTGCCAGTGTCTTGCCAGCCTCGTCATGGATAATTCTTCCTTCTGTCCCACCTAAATCTCCCCCCTTTCAGTATAAACCTGTTAGCCTTGTTCTGTCACCACAAGCCCTGGTAAAATTTTACTCTACATGTTTCTTTCCAGCCCCCAGCCCAGTGAGACACTCTTGTCTCACCTTTTCCCAGTTCCCTGGCCTTGGGCACTGGCTGGCAGGTACAGGATTCCAGACAAGGATAGACTGGGTATCCCAATTCTCCGGACAGCAGCCACAAATGTAGGCAGCCACAGCCACAGCACCGTGGACTTTGCAGAAAGACCCCAAGTTGAGGAAAGGACCTCATGCTGCCCCACACCAGCCCTTCATCCTTGAGCAACAGCTCGTGTCACTCAGAGCAGCACTGGCCCAGCTCAGCAAACAGTGCTGGACAATCCTGACACAGAGGTTTTTAACACACACGGTCACATCTCTTCTGGATGCCCAGGGCCCCACAACAGCAGCAGCTGATTCAACACCACTGCAGCTGCTTTGCAGAAGATTTCTACCAAACCTGTGTGGCTGGCATTTTCCTTGCTGATGCTGCACTTGCAGAGCACAGCCAGGAGCTGGTTTCTTTCCAGGGGAGGTAGGCCCAGAGTAGAAGTTCTGGATCAGAGACTCTCAGATCAGGGAAGGGCCCTGTGAAGATTCCAGCCCTACTGGGAGGCTCTCAGGACACGAGCTTGGACCTCCAGGTGCCTGTGCCAGGTTGGGCACAGCCTCTTGCTGCCACTCCTGTTCCTCTGGAGACTGCCCCCTGCTGACAGCAGACGTGGAGCTGGACTTCTCCAGCAGTGCAGCTCCAGGAGCTCTGATGAGACAGGTGAACGGACTGGCAGCAAGGCTCAGGCACTTGGAAATGTTCTCCTGGTGCCACCTGCTAGTTCATATTTGATTGCCTTTAGAAGACAGGGAGTTCTCTTCAAGCAGCTTCATCAGCCCTGTTCCCTCCCTGCTGTTGCAGCCCCAGCAGTTGCAGTTGCAGGGCATCTGGCTCCCCGGACACACAGCCCTTTGCTGCCCTGGGAGCAGGTCAGGGCATCCCCTCTGCCTGCACCATGCCTGGAATTGGTCCAGCTCCAGGGGACAGAGCACAAAAGCCACCCCGAGAGATGAGTCCTGATCTCTGCTTAATGCAGCAGTGACGAATGGTCTCTTCTCTACCCACACAGTCTTCCCCAAAAAAGCCCCCATTTTCCATGACCTGCCTGGAATAATTTCCAGAGAAGGAAGGAGGCCTCAGAGGCGCCGGTTTGGATGCAGCAGTAATTTAATGAGTCTAAAGAAGGAAAGGAAGTGCTTTTCAGGGAGCACCAAGGGCAGCCAGGAAGATGCAGTGGAACTTCTGCAGCGTATCCCTCTGCCTGCCCTGGAGAGGGAGGGAGCCAAGAGCCTCCTGCTAGGCTGGTGTCGGGAGAAAACAACAGCAAGGTAAAGAGAAGAGAGAGAAGAGTGGAAGAAGAAAACAATGGCTCAAAGCCCTATCTCTTGTCCAGCACCATGTTCTAAGGACTTGGGATGTTCCTGTCCAGGGCCGTTGCCAGCAGGTTTAGCAGGGCCGACATCTGTTGCCACAGTAGCAGCTGGTGATGCAGGAGAGGTCACAGCAGCCAGTGTTGATGGGGACTCCGTTGCAGCTGAGGATGCTGCCAACAGCAGCGGAGGTGGAGGAGCCCACGGCAGTGTTCTGTGGGAAGGAGCTGAGGATGGGCCCAGGCAGGGTCACCACCACCGGAGAGGGCTCGATGACAACGTAGGAATTCTGGCACTGCCTGCAACAGGGCTCATTGCAGCTGCTGGCCAGCGGGGTTGGGCCGCAGGGCTGGCAGGGCAGGCAGGGCCGGCACTGATCACAGCAGGACATGTCTCTTTGCTGAAGTGGTGCCTGGGAGAGAGGGCAGAGGAAAGAGAACTCAGGGACTCCTCAGGAACAACCTGCCAAACCACCAAAGAGAAGACCAGGCACCTGCTGGGTGTGCAGGTTGAAGCTGTGCCCAGCAGGGTCCCTCAGACAGCAGCCAGGCCCAGGGATCGTCCTGATGAGCCTGGATCAAAGAGCCACCTCAGCCCTACCTCAGCCTCTCTCCAGGACAGACCAACTCTGCTCTGCCCTCTGCCACCACCACCATCCCAGAGCAGTGACAGAAGACCAAGGAGCAGGGATCAGCTGAGCTGTCCTTGAAGGACAGAGGCAGTCCTAAAAGGACTTGGTGGGGTAAGGGTGTTGCAACTCACCTGATTCCTACAGAGAAGGAGGTGGCAGAAGAGGTTAAGAGAGCAAAGAGCAGGGCTTGCTTTTATCCCATCCTCTCGCTGCCTCAGGCCCAAAGGCAGCCACAACCATTTTCCTGCAGCTCCCCAGAAGCGGAAACATCCCAGGAAATGACACAGCAGCGGTGCTGTTTCCTCCTGAGTGCCAGAAGGATGTGGTGGAGTCAGGTGAGGTCAGCCTGAGGCATTTGGGTTGATTTTTATGTTCTGATCCTGTGACAGGAAGGACCCGAGCTGCTCCCAGCTCTGCCATCCTTGCCTTGTTCTCCAATTGCTCCTGTGAGAGTGCTCCCTGTCCTCCTCTTTCCTTCCTTCCCAGCCCACCCTGTGAGGAGCCCCTGTCCCATCCCAGTCACCAGCAACTCCGCATAACGAGGGAATCCACTCAGTGACAACAGCCTGCATGATGTGGGCAGGATTTCTTGGCCTTTCTCCCTTTACAAAGCAAGAAATGGAGGGCTGAGAAGACAGGGACTGCATTTCGTTGCTTGTTCTCTGCGAAACCTCTCTGCCAGGTTAGAGGCACCAGCATTCAGCTGCATATTCCATTCCAACCACCATTCCTTATGGCAAGGGGAACCTGCTACTCCGTGGAGCTCCTGAACACAGCAGGGCAGAGTCTCCCTGCTGAGACCTGCCCATGCCCTCACCAGGATCACAAAGGACAGACAGACCTGTGCTCACGCACCCTGGCAGAGAGTCAGGCAAAAATCTGTGAGAGCACAGGGAGGCAGGAGAGTGTCAAGCACAAGAAAAACACATAAAAGCACCTGTGGACTCTGCTGAGGAGGTGCTGGGGACCACACTGGCAGAACAGGACTGAATTGCCCCAGGGAAGGACAGGGTCCCAGACATGCTCATGGTGCTGCCTGATGTTCCATGTCCTCTCCCAAGGGAGCCGTTTGGCATCCAGATGAGAAACACAAGAACCATTTCCTGACACCTTGACATCAAACAAGCCCAAAACAATGGCCCAGGTGCTCATCATCTGCCTGCACGGAATGCCACCAGCAATGGGAATGAGTCTGCTCCATCCTCTGATCTGTTTCAGCCCCGGAAACCCTCAGGCCTCTCATCCCAGCACTTCCAGGAACCTCATCTGGGCCAGCCCGTGGCATAAGGCAGGAACTGCAAAGGCAGCAGGGCAGGAAAACAGGACACAGCCCATCCCATTGGCTGGGCTGGATTGGGTTTGATGGAACCTTGTCAGAAAATGACTCCTTCCCGCGACAGAGCCTCTGGGCCTGAGGCAGTGCAGGAGCTTTATAAAAGGCAGCCCAGCTCTCTGCTCTCTCATCCACTTCTCTGGCCTCCCTCTCCTTGGCAATCAGGTGAGTGGAAAGCCGCTTCTCCTCCTCCTTCCAGAGCAGGTCTCTCCTCGCTGTCTGTGCCAGCTGCTGTGGCTGTCCTAGGGCAGGGCTGGGAGCTGCTTCTCCGGGGAGAGGGAAGAGGAGAGCAGGCATTGCCCAGGGAAGGGCTGGCATTTGTTTGAGGTTTCTGATGGGCTTTGATCTGGGCAGCGTGAGCTGGGCCAGGAGGTGCCTTGCCTGCCCCAATCTTGGGTGCAGAGCTTCTCCTCATGTGTCCCCATGCTCTGTTTCCTCTGCCCTCTCTCCTAGGTGCCCGTCTTGCCCAGAGACATGTCCTGCCGGCCCTGCGAGCCCTGCCTGCCCTGCCAGCCCTGTGGCCCGACCCCGCTGGCCAGCAGCTGCAATGAGCCCTGTTGCAGGCAGTGCCAGAACTCCTACGTCGTCATCGAGCCCTCTCCGGTGGTGGTGACCCTGCCTGGGCCCATCCTCAGCTCCTTCCCACAGAACACTGCCGTGGGCTCCTCCACCTCCGCTGCTGTTGGCAGCATCCTCAGCTGCAACGGAGTCCCCATCAACACTGGCTGCTGTGACCTCTCCTGCATCACCAGCTGCTACTGTGGCAACAGATGTCGGCCCTGCTAAACCTGCTGGCAATGGCCCTGAACAGGAACATCCCAAGTCCTCACGACATGGTGCTGGACACAAGATAGAGCTTTGAGCTCTTGTGTTTACAGCTTTTGGCCACTTTTTCCTACTTCCACTCTCTTCTCTCTCCTTCCTCTGCTGTCACATTTTCCCAATACCAAATCAGTGGGGACCTGGTGTCCTCTCTCCCTCTTCAGGTCCAGCAGACAGACATCTGCAGGATCTTCACCTCTTCTTCCTGGCTGCCCCTTGTGCTCCCTGAGAGCCACATCCTTTTCTTCTTCAGACTCATTAAAGTTGTGCTGCATCCAATCCTTGGACTCTGAGTCCTTCTTCCTTTTTCGGCAGCTTTTCCAAGGAGGTCACGGGAAAAGGTGGCATTTTGGAGAGGATTGGGTTGAGTAGAACAGAGGAGTCTTCTTAAGTACCTGAGCAAGGAGGTTGTAGAACACATTGCATTTGGCTGTCTTTTGTGTCCTGTCTCTTGGATTTGCAGAAGACATTCCTGGCTTCTCCTCAGCCAGTGGCCACCAGTCCTTCCAGCCTCACTGCACCACCTACCAGATGGAAGAGGGTCTGGGTTTGCAGCTTCCTAGGTGTAGAGGGGAAGCAGCGCTGCCAGGGCACAGCTGAGGCCCCTTCCCCTAGGCTCAGCCTTGCCCGGACACAGCCCCTCCTTCTCCTGTGTTTTTGCCCAGCCGAGGCAGCTCCTGCACCAGTGTGTCCTGCACAGCACAGAGGTACCAGGCACTGTCAGAGCCCTCGACTTCCTCCAGCTGCAGGAGGCTGGATTTGCGCATGGGGTTCAGCGATGTGGTGAGACGACCCCTATGCTTGGAGCCAGCTTTTGCCTGGACTGAGAGCAGCTGGGGAGCTTCGCATTTCCTCTGCTGGTACCAGCACAAGCCATAATAGTTGGATGTCTGGTAGGTGCAGGTGGTTTGAAAGGTGTTTCTGTGCTTCACTGTGACTTGTCCTTCTTGCTGGGTGACAGTGATCTGCCCCATGGTACCTGGAAGTAAGTGTGAGTCAGCATCTCTGCAGGGATGGGATCAGCACCCCTCCAGCAACTCCAGGGGTCTATGGAGAGAAGGCAAACAAACCCCTTCTGCTTCACCATCCTCTGATCTCCGAGACCTCCTCACTCCCTGAGCATTTACAATGCTGAGGTTGAAAAGAGGGAGCCCTGGCTGTGTTGACAACCAGGAGAAAAGTGGAAGCCGTGTCAGCCCTGTGCCAGCCAGAAGGCAGAAAGGGACCCCCTGCTCATGTCAGAGGGATGAGAGCTTCAGAGTCCCAGAGCTGTCAGGGCTGCTCATTTGCATTGGAGAGGGGGAAATGGGGGAGTGCAGAGACAGCTGAGATCTCCTCTGATGACAGCAGTGTGAGAAGAAAGAGACAGGGAGATGGATTAAGGGGAGAGGAAAGCAGAAGCAGGGCTCTCAGGTCTCTCCTCTCTCCTTCCCAACAGCAAGAGCACCTGGAGAGGACTCGGGCAAAACCACAGCCACGAGGTGACCTTTCCCAGTGATTTCCTGTCATTCCAGTTGTTCTCTACACAGCCCTGACAAGGCTGGCAAGGGATCCCTGGGAGAAGAAGGAGTCTGTGTGTCTGTAGAGCCTGAACTCACCCAGCAGTGTCCCCAGGCAGGTGGTGAGGATGAGGGCTCCGAGGGGCATGGCGAGAGCAGCCGGCCTGGCTGTGGGCTGAGCGAGGCAGCAAAGCACCTCCAGCCCCGAGAGAGCAGAGCTGACGGGAACGCCTCTGCTGGGGGAGCAAAGGGAGAAGCAGGGCAGAGCAGGGATCTGGGCTGCCTGGCCATGAACTGCTCTGCTGGATTTCTCCTCCCCCAGCAGCAGCCCCTGGGTTCCCTCAGCCAGCAGCATTCCCACCATTCCTAACCTGAGGGTCCTGGGACACCAGGATATCCAAGATGTGACAAATATGAAGGAAAAGGGAAAGACTGGTCAAATGAGAAACCAGTTCCAGTTGTAACGTGTGTGTAAAAAAGCACTCAAGATCACCTGAGATTTCCTGCGGGAGGTTTGTTTGCTCCCCCGTATTCCAAAGTCTGTGATGTTTGCTGGAGCCTGCAGTCTCTTCCCAGTGCTCTCCTGTCAGCTCTCCCTCACCTCACCCCTCCAGCTATCCAGGGAACTTTGCCGGTCTCTGTCTGACCCCTCAGCGAGCAGAACCTGGTATCCCTGAACCTCCATCCTGGGCCTCCAATACAAAGAGTCTGAATCTGGTCAGAGCAGCTCGGGTTCTCAGCCCTGAGCCACTGTGGGGGTGCTTGCAGGTGGCTGGGACCCCGACATCCCCTTCTCCTGGGGGTTTACAGATTGAACTGACTCTTAGGCATGATTTCGGAATCCCAGTAGGAATGGTTTCAGAACTCTGGAAACACCTGGACCTGAAGGACTCAGTTTTAATTGCAAATCCAAGCTTTAATAAGTCAGGAAATGTGAAACTCATTCTGGTGGTTTTCATCAGCAATCCCGTGCTGGAGCCCCTGTATTTGCCAAGCAGAGAAAGCAGCTGCTCAGGGCTCCCTTGGGATCCTGGGGGGAAAGTCAGCAGCCCGAGCAGAGGCTCCGTGTGTTCCATGTGGGCAGGGGCCGGGCGCTGTGACAGGGACCTCTGCCCTGGGCACATCTGCAGCAGACTGAGGCCATCACCGTTCAGGAGCACTCAGGCTCCTCCTGCCCCAGGGAACCTGCTGCTCCGTGGGGCAGTGGAGACCATCCCTGTGTGAGCAGCACTTTCCTTCAGGATGAGAGACACACAAAGGGACACAGGGACATGGACACACAGACAAATAAATAAATTGCTGTTCCTGTGAGCATTCCCACCAACCGGGCTGCTTACAAGGACACACAAGAGAAGAAGAGACACAGGAACAGAACGACCCGTGGACTCTGCTGTGGACCCTGGGGACTGGGCAGGGTCAGGCAGGATGGGGTCAAGCAGCAGCAAGACACACCCCACTGGGGAGGCAACAACAAGCGATAAGTGGGGCAGCTGAGCTGAGAGCTCCAGGCAAGCAGTGGCAGGGAGGGAACCGCTCCCCAGAGCACCCCCACGTTTCTGTGCAGCGTTGCACGCTGTGGGCACCAGGGTGGGTTCAGCACACAGAAATAGGCAGCGCTGTCCTGGAGCTCCACATCCTGCACATGCAGAAGCACCTGGGAGTCCTCTGCAGACAGCACAGAGGAGAACCTCCCTGCATCCACACGAGCTTTGGATGTGCTCACTCGCAGCAGCACCTGAGGGGCCTGGGTCTGATGCTGCTGGTACCAGAGGATGAAGGGAAAGGGATTGGTGGTGGAGAAATTACAGTGCAGAGTTGTGCTGTGTCCTGCTTGGATGGTCATCTCTGCTGGCAACTGGAGCACAGAGTGCTTTTCGGCACCACCTGTGAAGGCAGAAAAGGCTTTCAACTTGACTTCCCTGGGAACCTCTCCATCTGTCACTCCATCAGCTCCCTCACTGTCCCCACTGCCCAGATCACTTTCCCAGCCTCTCAAAGGCTGAGCTCTCTCTCCCTGCACACTTCTTTCTGCACATTCCTGCCACCCCTCACAGCCCACATCACTCTGCTTTTTAGCTACACTCCCTGCTCTGTCACTCCACTCATTCTCTCCACAGATCCAAGGTTTACGCCCATCCCTACAGAGATTGGTACCATTGTACCCAAAGCACCTCACAGAGAAGGTCCAATCCAACCAATCGCTCCTTTCCGCACCCCCGTTCCCTCTCTCAGGCTTTCTCTGCATTAGCAGCACATTCAGGAATGATCAGTTCCTGCACATTGTCAGTGAGTTCTTCATTCTCCTCCATGCCCATCACTCCTGATCTGTCCCACATTATTTACCATCCCATCCCACAGCCCCTGCTCCCCCAACACAAACACTCTCAGTTCCCTGGGACTCTACCTTTACCTCCCCTCCCTTCCACCACCACCAGCACAAACTTTTGCCTCCTCCTCCCCAAACTGAAAGTCCCCTCTCACCAAAGGCTGGCAGTTCCAGCAGGGCTGCCAGCAGAATGAGGACCATGTCCTCCTGTCCCTTCTTGGGGTACGCAGAAATCTGCCAGCAGGAGGGACCTGATGCTGGCAACTTGCCCTCTTCTTCTTCTGCCAGATGCAGACGAAGGCCCAGCCCAGAAAGTGGAGCCAAATCCCCTCCCTCCTGCTCCAGACAGGCCTCTTGGGTTCTGTGCTCAGGGGGACAGGCATAGAGAGAGATCCTGCTGTAGTGTTTCAGAGGAAGAGCCTGATAGGGAATTTGACACAGATGCATGGAGAGAGGGCATCAATGCAAGATGCGTGGATGGCCAGGAGGGAGAGGAAGGCTCTCCTTACTCTGTCTCCAGGCAGTAAGACTCACTGCCCAGTCTTTACATTTTCTTCTTCGGAAAGCAATCTCCGGAGCTCCTGGTGTGCATGGCTGCCCTTTGGCCTTGGCACCTCCTCCTGACCAAGCTTCCTCCCCAAGGACATCTACAGCCAAAGATGAAGGAGATGCCTTGAGTCAGAGGGGCTGCTGACACCATCCAGTGGGTTCCCACAACCGTGGGATCCCCCCTCGAGGGCAGCTCTTGTTGGGCTCCCCACTCACAGAATGTGCTCCAGGGAACAGCGCTCCAAGCCTGCCTGGGAGGAGGTGCAGTGAGGCTGGAAGGACTGACGAACATTGGCTGAGGTGTAGCCAGGAATGTCTTCCACAGCTAAAGAGGACAGAGCAAAAAGACATCCAGAGTGATGTTCCTGCTCTCTGCTTCATGCAGCAATGAGGAAAGGTCCCCTTTTGTACCCACACAGTCCTCCCCAAAAGGACCCTTTTGCCTGGACAGAATGGTAGTGTTGCCAGAGAACAAAGCAGGACTCAGAGACCCAGGGTTGGATGCAGCACAACTTTAATGAGTCTAAAGAAGGAAAGGAGGTGGCTGCCAGGGAGAACCAGGGGCAGGCAGGAAGATGCAGTGGAGCTTCTGCAAGGTGTCAGTCTGCCTGCCCTGCAGAGGGGGAGAGGCCAAGAGCTCCCTGCTAGGCTGGAGGTAGGAGAAATTTACAGCAAAGAAAAGAGAGAGGGAGAAGAGAGGAAGAAGGGAACAATGACACAAAGCCCTATCTCCTGTCCAAAACCAGGTTCTGAGACCCTGGGAGATTCCTGTCCAGGGCCGTTGCCAGCAGGTTTAGCAGGGCCCACATCTGTAGCAACTGGCGATGCAGGAGAGGTCACAGCAGCCAGTGTTGATGGGGACTCCGTTGCAGCTGAGGATGCTGCCAACAGCAGCGGAGGTGGAGGAGCCCACGGCAGTGTTCTGTGGGAAGGAGCTGAGGATGGGCCCGGGCAGGGTCACCACCACCGGAGAGGGCTCGATGACGACGTAGGAGTTCTGGCACTGCCTGCAACAGGGCTCATTGCAGCTGCTGGCCAGCGGGGTCGGGCCGCAGGGCTGGCAGGGCAGGCAGGGCTCGCAGGGCCGGCAGGACATGTCTCTGGGCAAGAGGGGCACCTGGGAGAGAGGGCAGAGGAAAAAGAGCATGGGGACACATGAGGAGCAGCTCCGCACCGAAGCCCGGGGCAGGCAAGGCACCTCCTGGCCCAGCACACGCTGCCCAGATCAGACCCCAGCAGACACCTCAAACAAGTGCCAGCCCTTCTCTGGGCAAGGCCTGCTCTCCCCTTCCCTCTTTCAGGAAAAGCAGCTCCCAGCCCTGCCCTAGGAAAGCCACAGCAGCTGGCACAGACAGTGAGGAGAGACCTGCTCTGGAAGGAGGAGGAGAATTAGCTTACCACTCACCTGATTGCCAAGGAGAGGGAGGCCAGAGAAGTGGATGAGAGAGCAGAGAGCTGGGCTGCATTTTATAGTGCTCCTGCCCTGCCTCAGACCCAGGGGCTCCCTTGGGACAAGGAATCATTTTCTGACAAGCTCCCATCAAACCAAATCCATCCCAGCCAATGGGATGAGCTCTGTCCTGCTTTCCTGCCCTGTTGCCTTTGCATTTCCTGCCTAATGCCACGGGCTGGCCCACATGAGGCTTCTGAAAGTGGTGGGTTGAGAGGCCTGAGGGTTTCTGGGGCAGAAACACATCAGAGGATGGAGCAGACTCATCCCCAGTGCTGGTGGCATCCCATGTAGGCAGGTGATGAGTACCTGAGCCATTGCTGTGGGCTTGTTTGGGGCAAGGTGTCAGGAAATGGTTCTTGTGTTTCTCATCTGGATGCCCAAATGCTCCCTTGTGAGAGGACATGGAACATCCTTTTCTCTCCCTCCATCTCTCTCTGATGGTCTCTCCTTGTTACACAAAGAGGGGCTTCTGCTGCAAGGCTCTGACCCTACCACAACACTGACCTTGCCCTCAGGACAGTTTTCTGGGCTCCTTTCCCTTGTCTCCCCTCAGTACGGTCTCTGCGGGTCCTCAAGCAGAACCATGAGCCTGTCTGGGACCTGGTCCTTCCCTGGGGCAATTCAGTCCTCTTCTGCCAGTGTGGTCCCAAGCACCTCCTCAGCAGAGTCCACAGCTGCTTTTATGTGTTTTTCTTTGCGCTTGACTCTCTCCTGCCTCCCTGTGCTCTCACAGATTTTTGCCTGACTCTCTGCAGGGTTGTGTGAGCACATGTCTGTCTGTCTGTCCTTGTTACCCTGGTGAAGGCACAGACAGGGCTCAGCAGGGAGGCTCTGCCCTGCTGTGTTCAGGAGCTCCACGGAGTAGCAGGTTCCCCTTGCCATAAGGGATGGTGGTTGGAATGGAATATGCAGCTGAATGCTGGTGCCTCTAACCTGGCAGAGAGGTTTCGCAGAGAACAAGCAATGAAATGCAGTCCCTGCCTCCTGAGCCCTCCATTTCTTGCTTTGTAAAGGGAGAAAGGCCAAAAAATCCTGCACACATCATGCAGGCTGTTGTCACTGAGTGGATCCCCTCGTGATGCAGAGTTGCTGGTGGCTGGGATGGGACAGGGGCTCCTCATGTCCGTGACAGCTCCAAAGGGACTTGCTCAGCTCATCAGCCTGGTGCTGAGTGAGGCAGGGGCTGAGACTTGGCACAAATGAATGTTGTGTGGAAGGAACAGGGAGTGGGAGTATCCTGGCAGTTAGATGTGAGACACTTGGACTGGCCAAACTGAAATGTAAGCACAACTTAGGGCTGCCCCTTCCCTGTGTTCACCGTGCTGAGATCATTGCCAGATGGTGCTGCCGGGATGGCTTCTGCCAGGGCCAGCTCCCACTCCTATTGGGGCAGATTTCCAGCTTCATTTCTGCTGCTTGACACCAACTTTAGATAAATCTCCAGCTGTGACACGTGTGTCCCTGTGTCTGCACATGGACTCTGCTTATCTCATATCGGACCCTGGTATGTAGGGCACTGCGAAGCTTGACCTGAATCCTGCCTCAACTCTGTGAACACACCCTGTGATCTCTGGACATGGTTGAACCCCAATGTCTGTAACGAGACCTCATTGTGTCCTTGGCTCACTGGTCCACTCTTAGTGATGTCTAATCACAGCCAGATGCTGAGCACCACACAGCCCCTCACTCACTCCTGGGATTCACCCTCCTGATTTCCATCCACCCCACTTCACAGTAGAGCCTCAGACACTGTGTCCACCCTCCCAGACCCCTAGGAATGAGAAAGGGTCCCCTTGCTCACCTATCTGTGGGTGTTGTGACCCTGTCCGTGTCCCTCAGACAAAGAGAGGCTGAGTCAGCACCTGCCACTACCGTGAAGAGGTGTCAGCAGAGGCCTCAGGAACAGCTTGGGCCCTGATGTGAGGTCAGGCACAAATCTGCAAACGCCCACGGGCACTGACACTGCCCATCGGGCACTGGTGTGCACAGGGATGGTCACAGATGCACAGGCACAAGCAAACGTGCACGAGGACACAGAGAGGTGGAGCTGTGCACAAGCACTCTCAGCTGGGCACAGACAGAGCCGTGCCCACAGCATCACGGTCTCGCCAGGGGCACCAGGGCTGTGCACACACGAACACACGGATGTGCGTGCAGAGAATGGCCCAGACTGGGACACAATCCCACTGCCACACACCTCATTGCAGAGGAGCACCTGGGGGAGAGGCGAGAGCCAGGGATGGCCCTGAGGAGCTGCTGGCACCTCCCTGCTGAAGCAGGCACAGGACACCCAAAGCAGGGCAGAAGCACAGGCAGCGTTGCTGGAGGAGTCTCTGGCACCACCCAGGGAGAGGAGGAGGCCCCAGAGGTTGGCAGCTTCCTCCTGAGGGCAGCTTAGGGTGAAAGAGAGTGGAAACCCTGGAGTGCAGCCACTGCCCGGAAAGACAAGAGCGACTTCCTGATGGGGTGGGCCAGGAGGGAAGGAAAGAGGAGGACTGGGCGCGATCCCACAGCAGCTCTTGGAGAAAAAGGCAAGGATGGCAGAGCTGGGAGCAGCTGGGGTCCATCCTGTCACAGCATCAGAACATAGGAAGCCACCCAATTGCCCCAGGCTGACCTCACCTGACTCCACCACATCCTTCTGGCACTCAGGAGGAAACAGCACTGCTGCCGTGTCATTTCCTGGGATGTTTCCACTCCTTAGGAGCTGCAGGAAAATGGTTGTGGCTGCCTTTGGGCGTTAGGCACCAAGAGGATGGGATAAAAGCAAGCCGTGCTCTCTGCTCTCTCAACCACTTCTGCCACCTCCTTCTCCTTGAGAACCAGGTGAGTTGGAACCCCCTTTCCAATCCACCTCCTCCTCTAGGACTGGCTCTGCCCTTCAAGGACAGCTAAGTTAATCTCTGCTTCTTGGTCTTCTGTCACTGCTCTGGGATGGTGGTGGTGGCAGAGGGCAGAGCAGAGGTGCATGGAGAGAGGCTGAGGCTGGGCTGAGGTGGCTCTTTGATCCAGGCTCATCAGGAGGATTCCCGGGCCTGGCTGCTGTCTGAGGGACCCTGCTGGGCTCAGGAAGAGAAGCCCCTGTTCACAGCTGCACAGCCTCACCCTGCACACCCAGCAGGTCCCTGGGCGGTTTGCAGTCTGTTCCTGAGGGGTCTCTGAGCTCTCTTTCCTCTACCCTCTCTCCCAGGTGCCCCTCTTGCCCAGAGACATGTCCTGCTGTGACCAGTGCCGGCCCTGCCAGCTCTGCCAGCCCTGCGGCCCGACCCCGCTGGCCAGCAGCTGCAATGAGCCCTGTTGCAGGCAGTGCCAGGACTCCTACGTCGTCATCGAGCCCTCTCCGGTGGTGGTGACCCTGCCCGGGCCCATCCTCAGCTCCTTCCCACAGAACACTGCCGTGGGCTCCTCCACCTCCGCTGCTGTTGGCAGCATCCTCAGCTGCAACGGAGTCCCCATCAACACTGGATGCTGTGACCTCTCCTGCATCACCAGCTGCTACTGTGGCAACAGATGTCGGCCCTGCTAAACCTGCTGGCAACGGCCCTGGACAGGAACCTCCAAAGTCATCAGAATATGGTGCTGGACATGAGACAGAGCTTTGAGCGATTGTTCTCTTCTTCTACTCTTCTCCCTCTCTCTTTTCATTGCTGTCATTTTCTCCCAACACCGACTTAGCAGGGAGCTCTTGGCCTCTCCCCCTCTGCAGGACAGGCAGAGGGACACCCTGCAGGAGCTCCACTGCAGGGTCCTGGCTGCCCCTGGTGCTCCCTGGGAGCCACCTCCTTTCCTACTTTTTTTACTGTAATTACACTTTTCCTGCATCCAAGACTGTGTATCAGAGTTATCTTTCCCGTCCTGGTCCCCCCCAACGTAAGAGCGATGCAAAGGTCCTTGGATGTGTCCAGAGGGTGGCAACAAAGCTGGGGAAAGGGCCTGAAGGCTCGTCGTATGGGGAGAGGGTGAGTGTTTTGGGTTGTCCTGTTTTGGTGAAAAGTAGGCTGAGAGGTGACCAAATTGCATCTTCCTGAGGAGGGGGCATGAAAGGGGAGAAACTGATCTCTTCTCTCTGGTATCGAGTGGCAGGACACATGGAAATGTTTCAAAGCTTCATCAGGGCAGGTTCAGACTTGACATTGCAAGGCATTTCTTTCATGAGAGAGTGGTCAGACCCTGGAACAGGCTTCCTTGGTAGGGGGTGTCCTCGATGCCCATTCCCCAATGAAGACTTCTTCAAAAGTACCCTCGAATAAGTCCCCAGGATTTCCAGGGCTGGAACGCAGCAGTGTGAGCAGAAGACTCATCTCCAGTGGTGGACGAGTCCAGAGCAGACAGTGCCGTCAACCTGGGTCACTCTGGTGGGGCTGTTTGAAGCGTTCTTCTCAGGCAGAAGATCCCGACATCCTCAGCTGGAAGACCAAGATCTCCTGTGCATGAGGACTGCTCATCTTTCAGTAGACTTTCACTAGACTCACTCTTTCCCTTGGGAATTCAGGATACCTGGCCTTGAATTCAAACCGCTGGCCTCATACCCACTCTCCGTTACAGTGTTCCCCTCTCCCTTCATCCATCCAAGCACCTTTCCATCTCTTGACCCATCTCTTCTTCCATCTACAATCTCTGACCCACTCTTCTCAGTCTCTGAGAATCCTTTCTCATCTTTCTTGGCTTTCTTCATGTCTGCAGGCACAAGTTTACTTTCCTGCAACTTTCCATTATCCCATACATCTGTGCATCCTCTGGTCCATCCAGCATTCATTCCTGTTTTGAATTCAGGCGTCTCTCCTGCTCTGCAATACTCCCAACCCTCCTGCCTACTCTTCCTCTCCTCCTATTGGGGTTGTGGTGATGTCGGTTCTCTGCCTCCCCAGCTTGTGCAGCAAAGACAAATGTCACTAAGATTACATGACTGTGACTTTTTTGGTGTGAATTGGGGTCCAGGGAAAGAGCAAAACAGCCCAATAAAACTGCCAGGTTCCAGCAGGGGACTTTGGGGAGAGATTTTGATGCAGCTCAGGCTTTCTGTACTGCAAACACACATTACCAGCTCTTATTCAATTTCTCATTCCCAAGGGCCTCCTAGTCCTTCTCTGCAGGGCTTCTCTCAACCCACCCATCACCAGCCTTTATCCATGGCTGGGATTGCCCTCATCCATAGGGAGGAACTCTGATTTGGACTTGTTGAACGTCATGAGTTTGACACGGGGCCACCTTTGCAGCGTGTCAGGGTGAAGGGTGTAGGGACACAGCAAGCTGTGGGCTGGGCAGAGGAAGGCACTGAGAACGAAGGCAGGACAAGACCCAGGCATGGCCATGGCATTGTTTGTGCACTCACAGACTGCACAGAGGAGGGACAAGTCAAAGCAGGATAGAAAGTTCTCTGTAGGGCAGGGTCTGCCGGGATGGGCTCAAAACCTCTGAGCTGAACACAGTCACCTGAGGAGGCAACAGCAAGGGATCATCCGGAGGGAAAGAGAAGGGCTTGGTTTTTCCTCGTGCACAGGAGCCCACAGCTTCCAGATGAGAATGGCTGGAGCTTCTGCCCGGGAACAACACTTCAGTCCCCCCACCAGAGTGACACAGGCTGATGGCACTGCCTGCTCTGTACCGGACCAGCCCTGGAGCTGAATCTCTGCCCACATTGCTGCGTTCCTGCCCTGGAAATCCTGAAACCTTTCATCCCAGCACTGAAAAGAATGGGCATGGAACAAATGTGGAAATGGAATGGCAGCAGTGCTGGAAACCAAAGGCAAGCCCATCTCATCAGTTGTGATGGTTTGCATCAAGGTGAGCTTGTCAGAAAATTGTTCCCTCTGCAGAGATGCCTCTGGTCCTGTGGCAATGAAAGGTGAGTAGAAAATCCAGCCCAGATCCCTGCTGCCTTATCCCCCTCTCCTGACTACTTCTCCTTGGGAACCAGGTGATTCGCAATCCTCTTCATCCTCCTCTTTGCAAGCGAGAGCTCCACTTCATGGACATCTCAGCAAATACTGGCTCTTTTCTGCTTTGGGGTTTGGATCTCCTTGCCATGAGAGAGCATTGTGTGGATAATGTGTGCTGGAGAGAGGCTGTGGTGTGGCTGAGGGTGCTCTTGGTTGATGAACGAGTATTGAGCCTGTCTGAGCCAGGCTGCTCTCTATAGGATGCTGAAGGCTATGTGGCTCCTGGCCGAGCCTCCAACTCCCCACTCAGTAGTGGCCGTGGCTGCTCCTCCCTCACCCCTCTTCTCTGCTTCCTCTCTGCCCTCTCTCCCAGGCACCCTCCGACTTTGAGCCATGTCCTGCTCCAGGCCCTGCGAGCCCTGCCAGCCCTGCGGCCCGACCCCGCTGGCCAGCAGCTGCAATGAGCCCTGTTGCAGGCAGTGCCAGAACTCCTACGTCGTCATCGAGCCCTCTCTGGTGGTGGTGACCCTGCCGGGGCCCCATCCTCAGCTCCTTCCCACAGAACACTGCCGTGGGCTCCTCCACCTCCGCTGCTGTTGGCAGCATCCTCAGCTGTCAGGGAGTGCCCATCACCTCTGGCTGCTGTGACCTCTCTGGCATTGCCGGTCCCTACTATGGCAGGAGGTATCGCTCCGAAATGGGTGCTGGGAACCTCTCAAGGAGAAATCTCGAGGAAAGACCAAGATCTTTCAAAGTTGTTGCCAGGACAGTCAAATGCTTTTGTCTGTCCTGCTTTGCCTTGGTTCCCTTGACAGCAAAGGTCCCCCTAAGACCAACCTGGTGGTGACCCTCTGTGTCTTCTCCCTCTGTGGCCAGTTTGACAGAAATCTGCAACATTCAAGCCTGGCCTCCATGCGCTCATTCCTTCTTCGGCACTGCCCATAATTTCTTAGGAGAAAGGTGCTGCTCTGGGACAGAAGTGGGGAGGGCACAAGGAGACTCTTCTCCATTCACAGGGAAGGAGAGTTTGGGATATCCTGCAGGGTTCCCTCTTTTGGGCACCATCCCTTGAGCTCAGTGAGTCATCGCTGTTGCTGTGCTGGCCGTGACCATCAGGCTTTTCCTTGCTGTGTCTCCTGCTACTGCTCAGAAAGCACCCCATGAGCTCTTGAGGAAGGGCCTTCCTCTTGCCCTGGCTGGAGCTGTGCCCGTGTGCTGTGTGTGAGGCTCCAGGAGATGATCTGATTTGCAGAATGGCACTTCTGGCAAAGCAAGGAACAATCTTTGGGCTGGCCCCCAGCTCTTTCTTCGCTTTCCTCTCCCCTCTATCACCTGCTCCAGGAGCCATGGCCAGTGTCCATGGGCAGCAGCAGCTGGCAAACACTGCCCATGGGTCAGTGAAAGGGTTTATTTCTGGGGAAGAACAACATAGCAGAGCTGACCCACATCACTTGCAACAGTCAGGCCATCCTGGAATAGATATTGTACAACAGCCAAAACCATGGAATTTGTCAGGAGAAGTTGATGACGCTTCAGGACAAACAGACTCCAACTCCCAGGGAAAGTCAGTAGGAAAGTCAGCATCCTCTGTTTGATCTTCCCACACACACACACATCCTGGAGAGGGATTGCCTGAGAATAGGCCCTGAGATCCATTCCTGTTGCCCAGATGTGGAAGGATAATCACTGAGATGTAATTACCAACTGTTGGACAGAGAGACCACCTTGGATAGAGGAACAGAGGGGCTCTCTGAGAAGGAGAAGGGATGTGAAAAAGAGTGGGACACCTCTCCAGCCATGGATGGAGGAAGGGCATGAGCAGAGAACCTTACCCTGTATCTGGCTGATGGGCCTTTTCACTTGCTGACACCCAGATGCAGGAAAAGGAAGGGCTCTTCCCTTCCTGGGCTACTGAGGCCACGTAGCAAAACCAGAAGTGCAGTTGGGCCTCCTCTCCAAAGCCTCATTCTCCAGCTGTGGCCACCAGCGGAGGGACAGGACAAGGAAAGGAGAGCTGAGAGATTACTTGCCCTGAGCACTCACTCCCTGTCCCAGCTCTTTGAAGCAGAGGGCATGGACACTCCTGCTTTGCCTCCTTCAGGATGAAGCCTCCAGGTTTCTGTGACCCTTTAGATCATCAAAGATTCTGGATCTGGGTGTATCTGGAATCACTTTATTAACTCAGCAGTGCTTTTGGCCACAAAATGATCAGATTGTCCCCGTGTGAGAAGCAAAATCTTTTGCGATGAAGGACACACATGGACACAGCCAGACAAGGATACAGACACGCAGCTCACGCAGACTGGCACAGAATTAGGCACAAATCACAGCTCTCACGAGCATCCCAACAAATGGGCTGCTTACAAGAACACACAAGAGAAGAAGAGACACAGGAGAAGAACTACCCCTCGACTCTGCTGTGGACCCTGGGGACAGGGTAGGGTCAGGCAGGATGGGGTCAAACCCCAGCAGCACCACGCACCCCACTGGGGAGGCAACAAAAAGCGATAACTGGGGTGAGATGAGGAGGGAGGGAAAGAGGAAATTGCACACAAACTCAATTCTTGGAAATTGCACACAAACTCATTTTTACTGTGCATTTCTCTGCCTTTTAAGTGAGGGTGTTTACATTAAACCGAGTGTCAAGGGACAGGTTCCCTCCTACATCAATTCTGCTACCACAGTTTCAGCATCAGCAGCCTCTGGGGAGTCCGAATTCTCCCGGACACACAACCTCCTGCTGCCACATGGTGAGCTTTTGCCAGCAGCTGATGGTGGGGAGGCAGAGGCACAGCCTCCCCACAGCCCCCAGGCTGAGCTGAGAGCACCAGGCAAGCAGTGGCAGGGAGGGAACTGCTCCCCAGAGCACCCCCACGTTTCTGTGCAGCGCTGCACGCTGTGGGCACCAGGGTGGGTTCAGCGCACAGAAATAGGCAGCACTGTCCTGGAGCTCCACATCCTGCACGTGCAGAAGCACCTGGGAGTCCTCTGCAGACAGCACAGAGGAGAAACTCCCTGCATCCACACGAGCCTTGGATGTGCTCACTCGCAGCAGCACCCGAGGGGCCTGGGTCTGGTGCTGCTGGTACCAGAAGATGAAGGGATAGCGATCACTGGTGGAGAAATTGCAGCGCAGAGTTGTGCTGTGTCCTGCCTGGATGGTCATCTCTGCTGATAACTGGAGCACAGAGTCCTTTTGGGCACCACCTGTGAAGGCAGAAAGGGCTTTCAGCTTGGTTGTCCTGGGAACCTGTCTGTCTGTCCCTTCATCAGTTCCCTCTCTGTCCCCACTGCCAAGATCACTTTTCCAGCCCTTAAAGGCTGAGCTCTCTCTCCCTGCACACTTCTTTCTGCACGTTCCTGCCACCCCTCACAGCCCACATAACTCTGCTTTTCAGACACACTCCCTGCTCTGTCACTCCACTCATTCTCTCCACAGATCCAAGGTTTACACCCATCCCTACAGGGATTTTACCATTGTACCTAAAGCACCTCACCGAGAAGCTCCAATCCACCCCATCACTCCATTCCCCACCCCCTCCGGCTTTCTATGCATTAGCAGCACATTCAGGAATGCTCTGTTCCTGCACATTTAGGATGAGATTTAGTTCTCCTCCATGCCCATCATTCCTGACCTGTCCCACATTATTTACCATCCCCACATGCAGCCCCTGTTCTCCCAGCACAAACACTCTCAGTTCCCTGGGACTCAGCCCTTATTTCCCCTCCCTTCCACTACCAGCTACACAAACTTCTGCCTCCTCCTCCTCCCCAGCCTGAAAGTCTCCTCTCACCAAAGGCTGCCAGTTCCAGCAGGGCTGCCAGCAGAATGAGGACCATGTCCCGCTGTCCCTTCCTGGGGTACCCAGGGACCTGCCAGCAGGAGCGACCTGATACTGGCAACTTGTCCTCTTCTGCCTCTGCCAGATGCAAGAGGCCTTGAGGGCCCAGCCCAGAGGGTGGAACCAAACCCCCTCCCTCCTGCTCCAGTCAAGCCTCTTGGGGTCTGCGCCCACCTCTGTCCCAAGCAGGCTCTGCAGACAGAAAACAGCCCCATGGGTTGAGCCCAAACCATGGAAGGGACAGGCAGCCCTTGGGAACTGCTCCTGGCAGCAACCTCCGAGGCCCAGGCTGCCCCCAGCTTTGCAGGAGGTGGAGAAGGCACCGCTGTTCCCGCCCTGTGCCCCTCTACTGGGGTGTTGGGATGGAGAGAGGAGCAGGTGTGGCTGAAGTGTCTGTACCCAGGGGACTTTTCCCACAGGAGAGAAGAGACATCAGCTCACGGATAGGATTTACCCTGTCCCAAAGCAGACGTGCACAGTAAACAGGACAACGCATCGTTCTGGAGACACTGATCCTGCACGGACCAGTGGTGGCCTTTGAACTCGTCTCGGGCATCTTTCCCCAAAGCCAGGTCTTGTGGCAGAGACCCTTGTCCCCCTCTTCCTTGTGTCCATCTCCTCTGTGAGATCTTGGAGAGAGCTGCAGCCCTGGATCCTACTGCAGGAGAAATGAGGCTGGGCTGGGGAAAGTCCATGAGGCAGGGCATGAAGAGGACAGGCAGAGTGCACTGGAGAGAGGAGGGCCTCTGGACACCAGCATCCGGCTACACAGCCACTGGAAGGATCACAGAGGAATTCTGAGTGTTTCCCACAAATGATGTGGTCTTGTAATTCCAGGCAGGAGCACGGACAAAGGGCATGACATATATGTTTCTCATCTTACCCTGACCTCTGCCCCTGAGAGACACATCTGGAAGCAGATACTGCAGATCCAGAGCTGCCTGCAGGGACACCTGAAGAAGCCCTGTGCATCAGGGAGACCATCAAACAAAGAGCAGCAACACGGAACCAGTGCTCAAGTGGTCCCAGAATCCTTCATTGCCCACAACCTCTGCAAAGCCTTTGGGCACAACAACCACATCAGCCATGCAGAGAACAAGGGAACCTGAGAGCCTTTCAGGACCTTGTCCTTCCTCTCCAGGCACTGGCACTGTCCTATCTTGGAAGAGGCTCTGGGTCCGCAGCTCCCTGGGTGCAGAGAAGAAGCAGCGCTGCCAGGGCAGAGCTGAGGCCCCTTCCCCCAGGCTCAGCCTTGCCCAGACACAGCCCCTCCTTCTCCTGTGTTTTTGACCAGCCCAGGTGGCTCCTGCACCAGCGTGTCCTGCACAGCAAAGAGGTACCAGGCACTGTCAGAGCCCTCAACGTCCTCCAGCTACAGGAGGCTGGATTTGTCCATGGGGTTCAGTGACGTGGTGAGACGACCCCTGTGCTTGGAGCCAGCTTCTGCCCGCACTGAGAGCAGCTGAGGAGCTTCGCCTTTCCTGTGCTGATACCAGAACAAGCCATAAAAGTTGGATGTCTGGTAGGTGCAGGTGGTTTGAAAGGTGTCTCCGTGCTTCACTGTGATTTGTCCTTCTTGCTGGGTGACAGTGATCTGCCCCACTGTGCCTGGAAGAAACGAGGGTCAGCAGCTCTGCAGGGAAAGGATCCAAGATGCAAACCAAGAGAAGATGCAAAGTGTGGGAGGAGAAGGCTCCCTGTGTCTTGCTCAGCAGCCAGAGATCCAGGGATGGGAAGAGCAAGGTAAAGAGAGTCTTGGGCAGGGTGTCTGAGAGGTGAGTTCAGCATAGACCCCTCAGTACAATAATGCCAGTTCCCTGCCAGAGGGAGAACCCCAGAGCAGAGCTGCACTCTCACCCAGGGCTTTGGTCTTCACTCTCGTGCTGCCTGCAGTCTCCAGGGCACAGCCTGGCCCTCCTCTGCTGACTCCAGGACACCTCCAGCAGGGTGAGGGTCCTGGCAGCTCCTGCCAAGCTGACACATCCTGCTCTCCCTGCAGAGAACTCTTGTGGGCATGAGGGTCTCCTGGGGAGAAGAGCAATTGTGCCTCCAGCCAGAGCCAAGACTTACTCAGGGGCTACCTCAGGAAGGCAGTGAGGAGGAGACAGGCGAGGTACCTGCTGTGACAGATCATCCTGCGGGTCTGAGAGAGACCCAGAAACCCTCCCGACCACCTCTCAGAGCCGCAAGAGAGCAGAGCTGCCGGCAAGGACTCTGCAAGGGGAACAAAGGGTGAAAGGGGAAGGGGAAAATGCTTGTTCCTAGCATAGCTACAATGCTTGTGCTGAGCTCCTCCCTCCTCCAGCAGGGACCTCTCTTGTTCCTGCAGCCCGGCCCTTCTGCCTTCCCAAGGGGAGAGGTATAAGGGGGTCACCAGGGTCTACCCCTGCCCAGCAGCCCCTTGCACACTTATTCCTTTGCAGCCTCTCTTCCCTTGATGCCTGGTGCCTCCTGTCTCACCACCTTCCAGACCACTGCTGGCTTGGCCTCTCCCAGGTGTTGCCCGGTGTCCAGCCCCAAGCTCCTGTCAGCACAGACCAAAGTGCAGCCCTCCCAAACCCAGTAGACAACACCCGTGAGCCGTGCAGAGCACAAGAGTATCACTCGGACCCCCAGGTCCTGGGGACTTTCTCCCCCCAACTAAAAGAGTTCTCTCAGACACAAAGAGATGATGTTTCCTGCCACCCTGGCAATGCCATCTCACAAAGCAGCATCTGAAGAGTCCGGTGAGGGAAAACCCCAAAACCCCAAACAGCCTTTTCACCTGGTGAGAACCCTTCTGCTTCCAGTGGCCTCAAACCAGCTGGGTCTGCATTTGTAATCTCCTTCCCTCTGGCCTTTGAGACCAAATCTGCCAACCCCTTTCCAGTCCCTGATCAGAGCAGGTCTCATTAGAACAGGGAGGGCAGGGTTGGGCCCAGGCAAGGCTGAGAGGGCAGGGTTGGGCCCAGGCAAGGCTGGAAATGTCCAAGGTGTCCCCGGTGAACAGAGCAGCAGCAGCCCCTGTGTGCAAGGCAGGGGCGATTAGGGAATAATTGAACTATGGACTGGGAACATCTGGGTTGGAACAGACACTGAAAGGTCCCTGACTCCAACACTCCTGACACTGGAAGGGACATTTTTCAGCAGATCACTTTGCTCAAAGCTTTGTCCCACCTGAGCTTAAGCAGCAGCAATGATGGGGCACCCACAGCTTCCTTAGGGACCTGTGCCAGTGTCTTGCCAGCCTCATCATGGAAAATTCTTCCTTCTGTCCCATCTAAATCTCCCCCCTTTCAGTATAAACCCGTTATCCTTGTTCTGTCACCACATGCCACGGTAAAATTTTACTCTACATGTTTACTCTACAGCCCCGTGAGACACTCTTGTCCCTGCTTTTCCCAGTTCCCTGGCCTTGGGCACTGGCTGGCAGGTACAGGATTCCAGACAAGGACAGACTGGGCATCCCAAAGCTAAGGACAGCAGACACAAATGTTGGCAGCCACAGCCACAGCACCGTGGACTTTGCAGACAGACCCCAAGTTGAGGAAAGGACCTCATGCTGCCCTACACCAGCCCTTCATCCTTGAACCACAGCTTGTGTCACTCAGAGCAGCACTGGCCCAGCTCAGCAAACAGTGCTGGACAACCCTGACACAGAGGCTTTTTACACACATGGTCACATCTGTTCTGGCTGCCCAGGGCCCCACAACAGCAGCAGCTGATTCAACACCACTGCTGTTGCTTTGCAGAAGATTTCTACCGAACCTGTGTGGCTGGCATTTTCCTTGCTGATGCTGCACTTGCAGAGCACAGCCAGTAGCTGGGCTCCTTCCAGGGAAGGCAGGTCCAGAGGAGGAAATCTGGATTGGAGCCTCTCAGACCAAGGGAGGATCCTGGGAAGATTCCAGCTCTGCTGGGAGGTTTTGAGGGCAGGAGGTTTGTCCTCCAGGTGCCTGTGCCAGGCTGGTCACAGCCTCCTGCCACCAGTCCTGTTCCTCTGGAGACTTCTCCGTGCTGACAGCAGACGTGGAGCTGGACTTCTCCAGCAGTGCAGCTCCAGGAGCTCTGATGAGACAGGTGAACCGACAGACACCGAGGCTCAGGCACTTGGAAATGTTCTCCTGGTGCCACCTGCTAGTTCATATTTGATTGCCTTTAGAAGACAGGGAGTTCTCTTCAAGCAGCTTCATCAGCCCTGTTCCCTCCCTGCTGTTGCAGCCCCAGCAGTTGCAGCTGCAGGGCATCTGGCTCCCCAGACATACAGCCCTTTGCTGCCCTGGGAGCAGGTCAGGGCATCCACTCTGCCTGCACCGAACGTGGAACTGGTCCAGGTCTTTGGGACAGAGCACAGAAGACACCCAGAGAGATGAGTCCTGCTTTCTGCTTAATGCAGCAATGAAGAAGGGTCTCTTTTGTACCCACACAGTCCTCCTCAAAAAAGCCCCCGTTTGCCATGAGCTGACTGGAAGACCTGCCAGAGAAGGAAAGTGGTCTGAGAGGCCCGGGCTTGGATGCAGCAGAAATTTAATGAGTCTAAAGAAGGAAAGGAGGTGGCTTTTAGGGAACACAAGGGTAGCCACAAAGATGCGGTGGAGTTCCTGCAGGATGTCCCTCTGCCTACCCTGCAGAGGGAGGGAGGCCAAGAGCTCCCTGCTAGACTGGAGGTAGGAGAAAATTACAGCAAGGAAAAGAGAGAGGGAGAAGAGAGGAAGAAGGAAAAAATGGCTCAAAGCTCCATCTCCTGTCCAAACCCATGTTCTGAGGCCTTGAGAGGTTCCTGTCCAGGACCGTTGCCAGCAGGTTTAGCAGGGCCGACATCTGTTGCCACAGTAGCAGCTGGTGATGCAGGAGAGGTCACAGCAGCCAGTGTTGATGGGGACTCCGTTGCAGCTGAGGATGCTGCCAACAGCAGCGGAGGTGGAGGAGCCCACGGCAGTGTTCTGTGGGAAGGAGCTGAGGATGGGCCCGGGCAGGGTCACCACCACCGGAGAGGGCTCGATGACGACGTAGGAGTTCTGGCACTGCCTGCAACAGGGCTCATTGCAGCTGCTGGCCAGCGGGGTCGGGCCACAGGGCTGGCAGGGCAGGCAGGGCTCGCAGGGCCGGCAGGACATGTCTCTGGGCAAGAGGGGCACCTGGGAGAGAGGGCAGAGGAAACAGAGCATGGGGACACATGAGGAGCAGCTCCGCACCCAAACCTGGGGCAGGCAAGGCACCTCCTGGCCCATCACACGCTGCCCAGATCAAAGCCCAGCAGACACCTCAAACAACTGCCAGACCTTCTCTGGGCAAGACCTGCTCTCCCCTTCCCTCTCCCAGGAAAAGCAGCTCCCAGCCCTGCCCTAGGACAGCCACAGCAGCTGGCACAAACAGTGAGGAGAGACCTGCTCTTGAAGGAGGAGGAGAAGTAGCTTCCCACTCACCTGATTGCCAAGAAGAGGGAGGGCAGAGAAGTGGATGAGAGAGCAGAGAGCTGGGCTGCCTTTTGTAGTGCTCCTGCCCTGCCTCAGGCCCAGGGGCTCCCTCGGGGCAAGGAATCATTTTCTGACAAGCTCCCATCAAACCTAATCCATCCCAGCCAATGGGATGGGCTGTGTCCTGCTTTCCTGCCCTGCTGCCTTTGCATTTCCTGCCCTATGCCACGGGCTGGCCCAGATGAAGTTCCTGGAAGTGCTGGGATGAGAGGCCTGAAGGTTTCCGGGGCAGAAACATATCAGTACCGTGAGTAGACTCATCCCCAGTGCTGGTGGCATCCCGTGCAGGCAGATGTTGAGCACCTGGGCTTGTTGTGGGCTTGTTTGGAGCAAGGTGTCAGGAAATGGTTCTTGTGTTTCTCATCTGGATGCCGAAGGGCTCCCTTGGGAGAGGACATGGAACATCAGGCAGCACCATGAGCACGTCTGGGACCCGGTCCTTTCCTGGGGCAATTCAGTCCTGTTCTGCCAGTGTGGTCCCTGGCACCTCCTCAGCAGAGTCCACAGGTGCTTTTATGTGTTCTTTGTGCTTGAGTCTCTCCTGCCTCCCTGTGCCCTGACAGATTTTTGCCTGACTCTCTGCCAGGGTGCGTGAGCACAGGTCTGTCTGTCTGTCTGTCCTTTGTGATCCTGGTGAGGGCATGGGCAGGTCTCAGCAGGGAGACTCTGCCCTGCTGTGTTCAGGAGCTCCACGGAGTAGCAGGTTCCCCTTGCCATAAAGAATGGTGGTTGGAATGGAATATGCAGCTGAATGCTGGTGCCTCTGACCTGGCAGAGAGGTTTCCCAGAGAACAAGCAATGAAATGCAGTCCCTGCCTCCTGAGCCCTCCATTTCTTGCTTTGTAAAGGGAGAACGGCCAAGAAATCCTGCCCACATCATGCAGGTTGTTGTCACTGAGTGGATCCCCTCGTGATGCAGATTTGCTGGTGATGGGATGGGACAGGGGCTCCTCACCGGGTGGGCCGGGAGGGAAGGAAAGAGGAGGACAAGGCGCATTCTCACAGGAGCTCCTGGAGGACTAGGCAAGGATAGCAGGGCTGAGAGCAGCTGGGGTCCTTCCTGTACCAGGATCAGAACATAAAAATCAACAAATTGCCTCAGACTAACCACCACATCCTTCTGGCACTCAGGAGGAAACAGCACTGCTGCCGTGTCATTTCCTGGGATGTTTCCACTCATTAGGAGCTGTAGGAAAATGGTTGTGGCTGCCTTTGGGCCTGAGGCAGCGAGGGGATGGGATAAAAGCAAGCCCTGCTCTTTGCTCTCTCAACCACTTCTGCCACCTCCTTCTTCTTGGGAACCAGGTGAGTTGGAACCCCCATTCCGCTCCACGTCCTCCTCTAGGACTGCCTCTGTCCTTCAAGGACATCTCAGCTGATCCCTGCTCCTTGGTCTTCTGTCACTGGTCTGGGATGCTGGTGGTGGCAGAGGGCAGACCAGAGTTGGTCTGTCATGGGGAGAGGCTGAGGTTGGGCTGAGGTGGGTCTTTGATCCAGGCTCGTCAGGACGATCCCTGGGCCTGGCTGCTGTCTGAGGGACCCTGCTGGGCACAGCCTCACCCTGCACACCCAGCAGGTGCCTGGGCTTCCCTTTGGTGGTTTGGCAGGCTCTTTCTGAGGAGTCCATGAGTTCTCTTTCCTCTGCCCTCTCTCCCAGGTGCCTGTATTGCCCAGAGACATGTCCTGCCGGCCCTGCGAGCCCTGCCTGCCCTGCCAGCCTTGCGGCCCGACCCCGCTGGCCAGCAGCTGCAATGAGCCCTGTTGCAGGCAGTGCCAGAACTCCTACGTCGTCATCGAGCCCTCTCCGGTGGTGGTGACCCTGCCCGGGCCCATCCTCAGCTCCTTCCCACAGAACACTGCCGTGGGCTCCTCCACCTCCGCTGCTGTTGGCAGCATCCTCAGCTGCAACGGAGTCCCCATCAACACTGGCTGCTGTGACCTCTCCTGCATCACCAGCTGCTACTGTGGCAACAGATGTCGGCCCTGCTAAACCTGCTGGTAACGACACTGGACAGGAACATCCCAAGGCCTCAGAACATGGTGATGGACAGGAGATGGAGCTTTGATCTGTTGTGTTTAAAGCTTTGGGACATTGTTTCCTTCTTCCATTCTCTTCTCTCTCTTTCCCTTGTTGCTGTCTCATCTCAACACCAACTAAATGGGGACCTGTTGGTCTCCCTCTCTCTGCAGGGCAGGTGGATGGCACCATTCAGGAATTCCACCACATCTGGATGACTGCCCGTGGTTCGCCCTGTTTCACCACCTCCTTTCCCTCTGTATTTAGACTAATTAAAATTTTGCTGCATCCAAGCCTGTTTATCAGAGTTCTCCTTCCTTCTCTGGCAACTTTTCAAACCAGTTAGAATGTGACATTTTGGAGAGGATTGGGTTGAACTGTACAAAGGAGACTTCTTAATTCCCAAGCAAGGAGTTACTAGAACACATTGCACTGGGCTGTCTTTTCTCCTCTGTCTCTTGGAGTTACAGAAGACATTCCTGGCTCCTGCTGGGCCAGTGTCCATCAATCCTTCCAGCCCCTCTGCACCTCTTCCCTCATGGGCCCAGGTGCTGCTGCTGGATAACTGCAGACCTCAACCAGATTCAGTGAGGTTCTTCTCGGCACTGTCTGCAGAGAGCTCCCTGGTGCTTCTCCAGGTACCGGATGACATGCTCTAAGATTACTCTGAAGTACTGGGTAATCCTTGAGGTCATGGAATTTAACAAGTCTCTGTGCCAGATTCTTCACCTGTGGCAGAGTGACACTAGAGACCAGTATAAAGTTGAAGGGGAGTGTTTGGACTGAAGACTTGCACTGAGGAATTTGGAGCTGTTGGTTTAAAGCAGCTCAATCAGATTCAGCAATGCCCTGGCAGCCAAGAGGGTAAAACACATCCCGAAGTGTAGGAGACCCATCAGAGGCCCCTGGTCAGGAGAGGTGATTATCTCACTGTGTGCAGTGTTGGTGTGGCCTCAGCTGGAGTGCTGAGTGCAGCTCTGGGCCCCCCAATGTAAGAGGGATGCGAAGGTCCTAGGATGTGTCCAGAGGGCAGCAACAAAGCTGGTGAAAGGGCCTGAAGGGACGTCATATGGGGAGGTGGTGAGGGCTTTAGGTTGTTCTGATTTGGTGTAAATTGTGTTGAGAAGTGACTAACTTGCAGCTTCTTTAGGAGGGAAGATGGAAGAGGAGAAATTGATCTCTTCTCTCTGGTATCCAGGGGCAGGACACGTGGCAATGTTTCAAAGCTGTATCAGGGCTGGTTCAAAATTGAGGTTGCAAAGCCTTTCTTTCCTGAGAGACTGGTCAGAGCCTGGAATAGGTCCCTTGGTAGGGGAGTGACTCCCCATGGCTGTCAGTGTTTAAGAGGCATTTGGAAAACACCCTTAATGCCACACTTTAACTTCTGGTCAGTGGGAAGTGGATTGGCAGTTGGACAGGATCATCCTTGTACATCCACTCTGAAAACTTTCTCCCCTCCCCTCCCCTCCCCTCCCCTCCCCTCCCCTTCCTTCCCCTCCCCTCCTCTCCCCTCCTCTCCCCTCCTCTCCCCTCCTCTCCCCTCCCTCCTCTCCCCTCCCCTCCCCTCCCCTCCCCTCCCCTCCTCTCCCCTCCTCTCCCTCCTCTCCCCTCCCTCCTCTCCCCTCCCCTCCCCTCCCTCCCCTCCCCTCCCTCCCCTCCCCCTCCCTCCCCTCCCCTCCCCTCCCCTCCCCTCCCCTCCCCTCCCCTCCCCTCCCCTCCCCTCCCCTCCCCTCCCCTCCCCCCCCCCGTCCCCTCCTCTCCTCTCCTCTCCTCTCCTCTCCTCTCCTCTCCTCTCCTCTCCTCTCCTCTCCTCTCCTCTCCTCTCCTCTCCTCTCCTCTCCTCTCCTCTCCTCCCCTCTCCTCTCCTCCCCTCTCCTCCCCTCCCCTCTCCTCCCCTCCCCTCCCCCCACTCGCCTCCCCTCCCCTCCCCTCGCAGTCTCCTCCCCTCCCTCTCCCTCTCCTCCCCTCTCCTCTCCTCCCCTCTCCTCTCCTCCCCTCTCCTCTCCTCTCCTCTCCTCTCCTCTCCTCTCCTCTCCTCTCCTCTCCTCTCCTCTCCTCTCCTCTCCTCTCCTCTCCTCTCCTCTCCTCTCCTCTCCTCTCCTCTCCTCTCCTCTCCTCTCCTCTCCTCTCCTCTCCTCTCCTCTCCTCTCCTCTCCTCTCCTCTCCTCTCCTCTCTCTCTCTCCTCTCCTCTCCTCTCTCCACCTCATTCCATTCCATTCCATTCCATTCCATTCCATTCCATTCCATTCCATTCCATTCCATTCCATTCCATTCTCAATCCTTTTGACCTCAAACCCTCTCACCCTGCCCTTGACCAGCATTTGCAGCACAGCCAGGAGGTTGCCCTCACAGAAAGCTGAGATTCTCTCAAGCAGCACCACTTTTAGTGGAAACAACTGGCTCTGGGCCTCTCACCCACGTTCTAAAGACATTGATGTGATTTGCTGTTGCTGTCAGACAACCTGGATGCTCGGTGTCCCTGACAGCCCCCCACAGCCACGACACTGCTTGTGGATCTGCTCTGGGGTCAGTGAGTCACACAAAGGAACGTTGTTGCTTATCTTTCTCATTGCCTCAAGTCAATCCGATTCACCTGCTCTCACTCCCCATTTCTGTTCAGAACTGGACACAATACTCCACGTGGGGTCTGACAAGACCTTCCCTTGCCCTGCTGGACATGATTCTTTTGATGCAGCCCAGGACATGGTTCACCTTCTGGGCTGCAGGCGCACGTTGCTGTTCATGTTGAGTTTCTCATCAATCAGCAGCCCCTGGTCCCTCTCCACAGGGCTCTTCTCCACCTCATCGTCCCCTGTTTTTTACTGAAACTTTGGATTTCTAAAAGCCAGGTCTAGGGCCTTGCACTTGGCATTGTGGAACCTCATGAATTTCACACAAGCCCAATTCTCCAACTTGTCCACGTCCTTCTGGCATCAAAATATCCCAGCTCAGCTTGGTGTCTGCAAACTTTCTGACGGTGCACTCAATCTCACTGTCTATGTCATCGTTACAGAGCACTGGTCCCAGTATGGACCCTTGAGAGACACCACTTATGACAGATCTCCACCTGGACATTGAGCCTGTCACCACTGCTCTCTGAATGTGACCATCCAACCACTTCCTCATCCACCAAAAAGCTGACCCATCAAAACTATGTCTCTTCAATTTAGAGAGAAGGATGTTGTAGGGCGCCACTTCCAAGGCCAATGCCAGGATGTAGGAACCAATCTCCACTGACTTAGGAGAAGCTGAGTATTTCTTCCTCATCTCCAAGACACAGTGACTGGAAGGGACCCCATTGTCCTGTGTCCCGCCTTCCATCTCCTCTGGGAGTGATGATCTCTTCTCACCTCCCAAGACAACGTATTTCTTCCTTGACAGTCCCAGAAGTAATCCCGAAAAAAACGGATTGCACGGAAGCTGAGGCTGGAATGGAAGGAGAGTGGTCAGCAGATCCCCCAGGATGCCTTTGAGGGTCTCATAGCCCAGAAGAACAGAAGGCAGGAAAGAGATTGAAGAGAGGGCAATTCTGGGAAGTTACATTTTGGCCGTGTTTTCAGAGAGCCCCAGCTGCTCTCCTTTGGAAGGGCAGCACTGGGTGCTCGACCCCTCCAAAAGCGACTGCCAGGATCTCTGTGCTTAGTTCAGAATTGAGGTCTGGATGTCTGAGGGTCCTTGTCTGGGCTGTCATCAATGGATGGAGTGAATCAGTGGAGGCAATGTGAGGACCAAATATGAGGACAGCAGGGGGACGATGTGCTCCAGGAGCAGAGATTCACCTGCAGCCTGCGGTGAAGGCTATGGGGATGCAAGTTGCCTCCCTGCAGCCCATGGCAGCCCAAGGAGGAGACCCTGCTGGAGCAGCTGTGTGTGTCCTGAAGAAAGCTGCAGCCCATGGAGAGGAGCCCACACTGGAGCAGTGCTGCTGGCAGGAGATGCAGCCCGTGGGGAAACACCGCTGGAGCCGTCTGTTCCTGAAGGACTATGCAGAGTCTGAAAGAGCTGCAGCCCGTGGGAAGCACCCATGGTAGAAAAGTGTGTGAGAGACCTCATCCCGTCGGTGGGACCCATTGCTACAGCAGGGGAAGAGCGTGAGGAATAACGAGCAGCAGAGATCAAGCATTAGGAATGTGTTACAAATTGCTGAGGCCTTGTCTTCAACCACAAGAATTTCATTGTGTTTTCTGTCCTTATCTTGTTGATGGAGGGGCAGTGATAGAGAGGCTGGGTAGGTACCCAGCAGCCAGCCCAGGCCAACCCACCACGACCAGGGTAAACACCTTGTAGTGGTGAGAGCACGTGCAGAGCAGCAGTGGCTCTGAGCTACGCTTCATGGACCTCAATTCCCTCTTGGCGCAGGACACTGGTGTGGGGATTTCTGTTCTTCCACTGCAATGTCCTTGTCACGACATTCAGAATTCCATGCAGGGAACAGGAGAGGAGACGGTGGTGGTTGCCCAGAGACATTTCCATCAATCAGAGGGGATGAGCTTTCCATGTAAGAAACTCTTCTCCCGCAGCAAGGCAGCCAGTTCCTGAGCAGAGACTGTCTGGGGGGAGCAGTGAAGCAGCCGAGGGCTCTGCACTCAGAAGCAGCTCTTGGGAAGTGCCCCCAGCACCTGCATCCTTGCTGATTTTCACGTTCTCCTTCAAGCTCTGTAGCAGAGCAATTTGCTCTCCCTCAAAAAACTCACCCTTTCCCTCTCCCCATTTCTGTGCTGATTGCCCTCAGCTCCCCTGTGCTGAGCTTCCATTTCCAGCCTGGATTCATCCAGCAGGGATTCCTTGTGACAGCATTTCCCAGCTACTCCTGCCCATGGCTGATTACCATGGCTTCTGGATTGGGTGGTGGAGAGAAGGGAATGGTGGAGTAGCAGATATGGGCTCTGTCAAAGGCTTCTCCCTGCATTACATCCCCTGCCATTCTCTAAAGCAAATCACCTCCCAGAGCTGCTCAGCCACCCTTTATAACCCAGTGCAGCTCCAAAGACAGCAAGAGGAATGACCTTCCTCAGGGGCTCGTGGGGCTCCTGACTCCTCAGAGCCTCCTGCCTTTAAGAGCACTTGTGGGCAGAGACACAGCGCTGATGGTCACTGGCACCACAGGATCCAGGGATATCTTCCTCAGATCCAAGGGATACTGCCCAGAAGAACAGTTGCTGCAAGGTGCCCCAATCTCCCATTCTTCAGCGAATGGAAAAGGGTTTCCTTGTGCTCTCATCCCCTTCCTCTCTCCCTTGAAACTACGGAAGCGTCCGCAGAGAGAAGGACCACGTGGAGGTCACGTTTGAATGCAGCAGAGTCACAAGAGAGAAGCAACGTCAGTTCAAGTGGAAGTCAGTAGTGCAGAAGCACTGCGGGAAGGAGAGAGTCTGCACTGCTTGGCTGTGGATTTTCATGCTTGTTCCTTCATGGTGTCTCTCTGCCTGTCCCACAAACTGGGAGAAACTGGATGGTCCCTGGCAGTCTGGCCTTGGGGGCCTGTGATGAAGGCAGGGATCAAGAATTTCATGGTGCCATGTAGAAAGTGATCCTCCTCTTCTCCAGAGCATGCTCAGCTCATTGGTGTTGTCTTAGAGCTGAGCTCCCTTGTGCAAACACAGCAGCAGCTCCACCCAGAGTTGTTTCCCTGCCTGAGGACATGCGATAAGATCTCCGCACAGTATTTGGATCACCACTAATGGGTTCCTTGGACACTGCAGGCAGGGAATTAGAAACAAGGAAATTAGGAATGAGGAAATTAAGAAAGCAGTGCCCCCAGCAATTACCAGACACAGAAGGAGTTGCAGGAGGAGGCAGCCCTTACCTGGCAAAGCTCCACTCCAAGAGACCAGGAAAGTTTGTCAGAGTTCTGCCAAGTTCTCTCTCCTGTGCTCTCCCACCACTCCTCAGCCCTGGCAGGGCCAGGCCTTCACCTGGGGTGAAATGGTTCCCTTGCCATTGGTTGAGTTTATTCCTCTGACACCAAGCCAGACAAAGGATTTACCCAAGTACACCTTGTTTTCCTCCCTCTTCCCTGGGTGGTGGATTCCTTCTGGACATCACAAAGCTGTTCCAAACAGGAAAATACTTAGAATCATAGAACCATAAGGTTGGAAGAGACCTCTGAGATCATCAAGTCCAACCGTGCCTGTCTCCCTACTAAACCATATCCCTAAGAAACTCATCTACCCATCTTTTAAACACCTCCAGGAATGGAGACTCCACCACCTCCCTGGGCAATCTCTTCCAAACCCTGACCACTCTCCCAGTGAAGAAATTCTTCCCAATGTCCAGTCTAAACCTGCCCTGGTGCAACTCGTGGCCATTCCCTCTCGTCCTGTCGCTCGTCACTTGCGGGAAGAGAGCAGCACCCACCACATCACAACCTCCTTTCAGGTAGTTGTAAACAGTGATGAGGTCTCCCCTCAGCCTCCTCTTCTCCAAACTAAACAAGCCCAGGTCCCTCAGGCACTCCTCACAGGACTTGTTCTCCAGCCCCCTCTCCAGACTCGTTGACCTTCTCTGGACTCGCTCCAGACCCTCAATGCCCTTCTTGGAGTGAGGGGCCCAAAACTGACCACAATACTCGAGGTGTGGCCTCACCAGTGCTGAGTGCAGGGGCATAATCCCTGCCTTCGTCCTGCTGGCCACGCTGTTTCTGACACAGGCCACGATGCCATTGGCTTTCTTGCCCACCTGGGCCACTGCTGGCTCATGGTCAGCTGCTGTCAACCAACACCCCCAGGTCCTTCTCCACCAGGCAGTTCTCCAGTCATTTTCCCCAAGCCTGTAACGCTGCCTCGGGTTGTTGTGACCTAAAAGGAGGACTCTGCACTTGGCCTTGCTGAACCTCATCCCCTTGGTCTCAGCCTATGGATCCAGCCTGTCCAGATCCCTCTGCAGAGCCTCCCTTCCTTCAAGCAGATCAACACTGCCACCCAGCTTGGGGTCATCCACAAACCTGCTAAGGGTGCACTTGATCCCTTCGTCCAAACCATTAATAAAGATATTGAACAGGACTGGACGCAGCACTGAACCTTGGGGAACACCACTCATGACCAACTCCAGCTGGGTTTAACTCCATTCCACACCACCCTCTGAGCCCGGAAATCCAGCCACTTTTTGGCCCAGCAGATGCTGTGCCTGTCCAGGCCAATGGCAGCCGGTTTCTCGATCAGAATGCAGTGAGAAACTGTGTCAAATGCTTTACAGAAGTCCAGGTACAACACGTCCAGAGCCTTTCCTCTGTCCATTGCCACAATAACTACAAAAGTAGTCAAGCAGGGTGACCTCCTCATGGGGCAGGTGGCTCTCCTGCTCTCTGTCTTCTCCAGATGTCTCCTAACAATGGTGGCAAAGCCTCATCCTTGTCCCTGTGGGGAGTGAGCAGCCCCTGAGGATCCTGATACAACTCTTCTTTGGAAGCTTTTCTTTCTTGGAGATCTGCTGATTACCCTCTTGAGGAGAGTCGAGGTATCTGCAGGACCCTTGACGTCTGTGGGCAGAGACTCTGCAAGGCAAGCGCTGATTGACCCCTGCTCTGCCGTCCCCAGGGATGTTCTGCACCTGCCACAGGACAGCAGCCCAAAGAGACCCTCTGCAGTCTGTCCCACCCTCCAGTTCTTCTAGGAGTCATGAAAGACCTCCTTCTACCCTCATCTTAACCCTGCCATGATCAGAGTCGTTCCTCCTGGGGAGCTTGGGAGGGCACACGGGGAGGGAAGGATACCTGAGAGACCCAGGCTTAGTTGCAGAAATCCTTAATGAGTCTGCAAAGGGAATGAAGATCCCAAGAACAGGCCCTTAGTGCCGGGATGACGAAGGGCAAGTGAGAGACTGCAGCCCTTGGCCATGGGGAAGTTAATGAAGGGCATTCCTCTGCCTTTCCCACAGAGTGAAAACTGGTTTGGGGAGCCCAACAGCTCTGAGAAGGAGCAGGAAAGAATGGACATAAAGAAAGAGACGTGGGTGGGCAAATGGAAGGAGAGATATGGGTCGTGCATATTGGGAGCTCATGATATTTTCCTCCTGTCAGCGTTTTTAGGAGGAGGAAAAGATGGTCAATTCCTGTGAAAGCAATGACCTGAAGATTCATCCTTTGCTCAGAGACCTCTAGGAGACTCTCCAAGAGCTGTTCCCAACAGATTTAGCAAGCAGAACAGCTTCTGCCACCGAAGCACCTGGTGATGTGAGAGAGATCAAGACTCCCGGAGGAGATGGGAGTTCCCCCAGAGCTGAGGATGCTGCAAGCGGTAGCAGAGGTGGAGGAGCCCTCAAGGGTGTTCTGAGGGAAGGAGCTAAGAATGGGCCCAAGCAGGGTCACCACCAGCGGAGACGGTTGGATGGCGATGGTGGAGTTCTGGCACAGCCTACAACAGGGCTCATGGCAGCTGTTGGCCAGCAGAGTCGGGCCGCAGGACTGGCAGGGCAGGCATGGCCTGGAGCAGGACATGGCTTGGGGCTGGAACTGCACCTGGGAGGAAGCAGAGCATCGAATGTAGGTGAGGAGAAGCCTTGTTACACTGTTACTAATGAGACAAGGACACCAATGAGGGGGAAGACACACAGTCTTCATTGTCTAATCAGACCAGGGCCCTATAGAGAGCGGCCTGACCCAAGGAACGTCTCTCCTCATTCATAAACTGAAAAGCTAGCCCAGATCCCTGCTCTCTCACCACCCTCTCCTGCCTCTTTCTCCTTGGAACCAGGTGAGTCACAATCCTCTTCATCCTCCTCTCGATGGACATCTCAGCTGATACTGGCTCTTTTCTGCTTTGGGGTTTGAATCTCCTTGCCATGAGAGAACATTGTGTGGATAATGTGTGCTGGAGAGAGGCTGTGGTGTGGCTGAGGGTGTTCTTGGTTGAAGAACAAGTACTGAGCCTCTCTGAGCCAGGCTGCTCTCTATAGGATGCTGAAGGTTGAGCAACTCCTGGCAGAGCTTCCAGCTCCCCACTCAGCAGTGGCTGTGGCTGCGCCTCACTCACCCCTCTTCTCTGCTTCCACTCTGCCTTCTCTCCCAGGCACCATCCGACTTTGAGCCATGTCCTGTTCCACACCATGCCTGCCCAGCCCTGACTGGCAGGGCTATGGTGTTTGACAGCTGGAATGCAGAACAGAGTTCTTTCCTTTGAGGAGAATGCTCTAAATCTCTGCAGGCAGAGGAGATCAATTCCCCTCCACTCAAGTCTTGCCTGGCTTTGCGGTTCCATCTACGCTTAAGGGAAGACTGAATTCTGAGGCCTGACCTGCACTGACAGGCTCTGAAATGGGGAAGGGGGATCCCTTCCCTTCCTCTCTCTGGATTCGGGTGACCATGGCTGCCTTTCGTTATGTCCCATCCTGCAGGTTCTGAGATCACATTGGCATCCAGCACCAACTGCTTCACCCTTGCAGTCTCCTGGGACACGGCTGTTTCCGATATTTCGTGCACGTCAGCAAATGGCCCCCCAGGAGAGCTCTGAACTCCTGACACTGTTTCTGAGCAACAGCTGTGGGAAGAGGCAAACACCCAGCCACTTCAGAGAATCGCCTTCCTGCTCTTTCATTGGCCATTGTGAAGAGAAAGCATTATCCGTCTGCAGCAACTGCAGGAGATCCCTCAGAGATGGAACTCCCTGGGGCACAGAGAGGACAAACAGCAAACCGTCTCCTCGGGGTGGCCAGGCTGAGCTTCAGTGAGTTCATGAGGGGGACTGGGATGGGTTTGTGCTAACGATGTGGGTGACTCTGATTTTGGCTCTCCCTGTGTGGAGCTGAACTGGAGAGATTTTACAGTGTGTGTGCACAGGGATCCCCTTTGTGGAGGGGCAGTGGTGGCTGTGAGGGGCAAAGAAAAGCAGGAGCAGAAGCTGTCGGTGCGTGCATGGTGGGTGGAGAGGAAAAATATCAGACAGCTGTCTGCAGCTTGAAGTGATTTGGCAAGGGGAGAGCTCTTCATCCACACTTCTCCTGACATCACAGCATCCAGAGCTCCTCCAGGAATTCAACCTCTTCCCAATGCCCTCCCTCAGCCAAGGGGACCACGGCTTCATCTGGAGGATGGTGGGTGAAGAGAAGTCGCTTGGATCATTTCCACTGCCTGAGCTGGTGAGTGGAGCCTCCCAAGAAACACTGCCCAGACCTCCAATGCCCTGCACAGTTAGGGACACTCAGATTAAGGGGAGGGGAGGATTTCTCCGCTCTTTAGCAACCCCATGGGATTTGTGGGATGTGAATTCCTAAGAAGGAAGAAAGGAGACAAAGGGACCCTTCAGATGGTGATTTCACACCATCAGTCTTAGTCACCCACCCAAGGCTGAGATTGGTTCTCCCCAGGAATCCTCCGCTGGCTGCAGGGAGGACACAGATCATATCCTGTGGTTTGTTTGGCTTCTTCATGGATCCTCCTTGGCAGGGGATTCACCTCAGGGGAATTTGTCTTCAGTCCCTGAGGCACGGACACCTCTGCCCCAGATGAGATATCCAACTGACCCATCTGACCTTCTCATGAGACTCCTGCCTGAATCCTCAGAGACAACCTGGCACCGGTAGAGGGCTTTTAGCCCTGTCTGGGAGGTGAGATGAGCTATGTCTCCCTGCTGCCTTTTCTCTGCCCACTGAGATAGAAGGACGGTAAGTGGAGAGGCTGAGATAGGAGCATTTCATCACACATCTTTCTCCTTGGCCAGCAAAAGCACTTCCCCTGACACTGAGATGGCAAAATAGCACATCTGGGCTCTTCTCTCCCTCACTGCAACAGCCTCCCACGTAGCTGGAGACCCTCAGCTCTCCGTGCTTCCCTAAAACAGTTTTTCATCTCCCAGCAGTGATCGCAGTCACCATGGTCTAAAGGAGATGCTTGTCCACGATCTGCAGAATGATTCTCCACGTTCATTTAATGGTGGGGCCGGGCCCTCATGGTCAGCTCTCCTTGTCCACACATGTTTGTGCAGCAAAGGTTTTCCCTGAGCAGTTTAACCTGTGGTTGACGTTGTTTTCCCGTGGTGTGCATCCACCATTTTTCCAGGGGTGATGCCTCTGTTTCTCTGCCAGGAGCATCTGAAGGACCGGTACAGGCACGCAAACTCTCACAGAAACTTTCTGTCTGTGCAGAGGGCCCTCGACACTTGGGAGGACACGGCAAATGGGACAAGTGTGGAAGAGTCGATCCTTCTGGGTTTCCCAGGCACGTGTAATTCCCAGGCAAAGCATCCCTCACGGCTGTCATGTGAACAAACAGGAAAATCCAGACCCCAGTGTACTTCCTCTGCAATTTCTCCTTTGCAGAGACCTGGTACACTACGGGCACTGTACCCAAAGCAATAGGAGTCCTGCTGGGGACTAGCCAGACCATGTGCTTCTGAGCCTGCATCCTCCCGTTGTTCTTTCTTCTCTCCCTGTGCTCCACTGTGTCTTTTCTGCTGTCTGTCATGGTCTATGACCGCCACTTAGCCATCTGCTGCCCCCTGAGGTACAGCTCCCTCAGGAGCAGGGGCCTCTCTGCTCGCCTGGCACTCAGCTCCTGGCTGGGAGGATTTCTGGCCATCTCCCTGATGGCCTTTCTGACCTCCAAGCCGACGTTCTGTGGGCCAAATGTCATCAATCATTTCCTCTGCGATATAGATTCCTGCCTTGCCCTCTCCTGCAGCCAAACATGGCCAGTGGAGCTGGCAACCTTCCTAGTCTCCATCAATGTCGTGGTCACCTCCTGTGTGGTCACCCTGGTCTCCTACATCTACATCATCTCTTCCATCCTGAGAATCCTGTCAGCCCATGGCCGCAGAAAGGCCTTTTCCACCTGCTCCACCCATCTCAGTGTGGTCACGATCTGGTACAGCTCCACCAGGTTCCTGTACGTGAAGCCATCGGCCCAGAACTCCCTGTAGCTGAACAAACTGGTCAATACCTTTAACACAGTTGTGACTCCGCTGTTGAACCCCTTTCTTTACACCCTCTAGGAACAAAGAAGTAAAGCAAGCTCTGGGACGGGCTTTCTGGTGAAAGTGAAGAGGCTTTTCAAGGGCCTTGGTGGTAGCAGAGAGATTTCCCCCATCCTGCCCATCACTTCTGCCCTGCAGAATGTCCTCCCCAAGGTGTAAGCACCCCTGGACATCACAGGGAGTGCGAAGCCACCAGCTCCCCCAGGAGCTCATCTCACCCACCTGACAGCCCTCTTAGGCTGGGCTGAACCACGATTCTAAAGCCCCCATCTCGCTCTCTTTGCTCATGGGTAACTCGGAATGCCACACAGTGCTGGACAGAGCAGCACTTGGAAAGGGGCACCAAGCCCACACAGGAACGGTTCTCCAACCAGACACTGGAGGAGTGGTTCCTGCCCCGGGTTTGTGCTCCAGTTTGCTCAGTGCCTCACTGTTTTATCAGAATTCCCCTGCATCCCCCAGAGGGATCCCAGAGCTGCCTCACTGCTTTAGGATACGGGCCTGGATTGCTCTGTCCAGTCGGACACTTTCTGGACACAGCTGGGCCCCATTCTTGGGGCTGTTTCATCAAATCCTGCCCCGGTTAGAGGTCAAACTGGCAATGTCTGGTGCCTCTCCCTGTCGTTGTTATTCCCACCATGAGACAGTCAATAAAATTTACATTCCCTTCCCTCTATCCAGTATCTGAATGGACATTTACATTTGTAATGAAACATATGCAAATCACTGTTTGATGCTGGATGTGTGAGGGCATTTCCACCTCTCAAATCTTACAGCAGTTTTTCACAGCCCAGCATTCCTACCATTTGGCCTTTGTTGTTGGAAGCCGTTCCAGTGATGGCAAAATTCCCAGAGCACAGGGCTGGGCAAAGCTGGCTGGGTACCAGTCTCTCCTGGCACACACTGGGAAGATGTCAGCACTGCCAAAGGGCTCCCACTGTGCCCCTTCCCTTGGATTTTATTGTAAAGCAGATGAATCATGTTCTCAAAGCTCTTTTTCCTGCACGCTGACAGGGAGGGATCCATCATCAGCCCTGCAGAGATACCTTTATGAAGTCTGGGATTCATCTCCCCTGAGTGTGGAGCTCTCCAAGGGAGAGGACTGAGCCTGGAATGAATGTCTGCTCCCTTCTGGAAGCAGTGGTTCTTCTGAAGATGATTTGCAAACCTCCTCCATCTCCCTGTTCAGGACTTTCAGCCCTGCAGCCAGGCCCGGGCACCAATGCCCTAGGACAGGCTGATGCCCACCCTTGTCAGCTGGGCTCTCCTGCTCAGTAGCATTTGGGAACACCACTGGGACAGCCACTGAGGGACCCTTCAGATGGCTGCAGGGAGGGCACAGATCATACCCTGTGGTTTGTTTGTCTTCTCCACGGATCTACCTTGGCAGGGGACTCAGCTCAGAGGATTTTGTCTTCAGTCACTGAAGCACGGACACCTCTACCCCAGCTGAGATGTCCAACTGACCTTCTCTTGAGACTCCTGTCCTAATCCTCAGAGACAACCTGGCACTGGTAGAGGGCTTTTAGCCCAGTGTGGGAGGTGAGATGAGCTATGTCTCCCTGCTGCCTTTTCTCTGCCCACTGAGAGAGAAGGACAGTAAGTGGAGAGGGCATTTACAATCCTGCTTTGCCGCCTTCAGGATGGAGTCTCCAGGTTCCTCAGTCTCTTTTCATTCTCAAAGACCTTGGGTCCGGGTGCATCTGGAAGCACTTTATTGACTGAGCAGTGGGTTTGGCCACAAAATGATAAGATTATCCCTGTGTGAGCAGCACAATTCTTCGGGATGAGGGACACACACGGACACAGCCAGACAAGAGTACTGTGCCCAGTTCTGGGCCCCTCAGTTTAAGAGAGATGTTGAGATGCTGGAGTGCGTCCAGAGGAGAGCAATGAAGACGGTGAAGGGGCTGGAGCACAAGCCCTATGAAGAGCGACTGAGGGAGCTGGGGTTGTTTAGCCTGGAGAAGAGAAGGCTCAGGGGAGACCTTATTGCTCTCCATAACTATCTAAAAGGAGGTTGTCGGCAGGCAGGGGTTGGTCTCTTCTCTCAGGTGGTCAGTGACAGAATAAGAGGACAAGGTCTCAAGCTTCATCAGGGGAGGTTTAGGCTTGATATTACGAAAAAAATTTTCACTGAAAAGGTGATTGGCCAATGGAATGCCGTGCCCAGGGAGGTGATGGAGTCACCGTCCCTGGAGGGGTTTAAAAACAGATTGGATGAGGCACTTAGTGCCATGGTTTATCTGGCGAGTGAGTGCTACTGTTGGGTCATAGATTGGGTTCGATGATCTCAGAGGTCTTTTCTAACCTTGTGATACTGTGATACAAGGATACAGACACACAGCTCACGCAGGCTGGCACAGAATTAGGCACAAATCGCATCTCCCAAGAGCATCCCCACAAACTGGGCTGCTTACAAGAACACACAAGAGAAGAAGAGACACAGGAACAGAACAACCCCTGGACTCTACTGTGGACCCTGGGGACAGGGTAGGGTCAGGCAGGATGGGGTCAAAACCCAGCAGCACCATGCACCCCACTGGGGAGGCAACAACAAGGGATAACTCTGGTGAGATGAGGAGGGAGGGAAAGAGAAGGACAAGGAACATCCTCATTTGTGGCAACCCTTGGAAATTTCAGACAAGCTCATTTCTGTTCTGCATTAGAGGTGAGGGAGTTTATATTAAACTGAGTGTCCAGGGACAGGTTCCCTTCCGATGCCCCAACTTCAGCATCTGTAGCCAGAGGGAAGTCCTGATTCTCCCGGACACACAACCATCTGCTTCCACATGGTGAGCTCTTCCCAGCAGCGGATGGTGGGGAGGCAGAGGCGCACCCTCCACAGAGCCCCCAGCAGCTGCTGCAGGGCAGGCTGAGCTGAGAACGCCAGGCAAGCAGTGGCAGGGAGGGAAATGCTCCCCAGAGCACCCCCACGTTTCTGTGCAGCGCTGCACGCTGTGGGCACCAGGGTGGGCCCAGCACACAGAAATAGGCAGCGCTGTCCTGGACCTCCACATCCTGCACGTGCAGAAGCACCTGGGAGTCCTCTGCAGACAGCACAGAGGAGAACCTCCCCGCATCCACACGACCTTTGAATTTGCTCAACCACAGCAGCACCTGAGGGGCCTGGATCTGGTGCTGCTGGTACCACAAGATGTAAGGAGTGGAAGTGCTTGTGGAGAAATTGCAGTGCAGAGTTGTGCTGTGTCCTGCCTGGATGGTCATCTCTGCTGGCAACTGGAGCACAGAGGCCTTTTGGACACCACCTGTGAAAGCAGAAAGCACTTTCAGCTTGGGTTGCCTGGGAACCTCTCCATCTCTCACTCCATCAGCTCCCTCTCTGTCCCCACTGCCCAGATCACTTTTCCAGCCTCTCAAAGGCTGAGCTCTCTCTGCCTGCACACTCCTTTCTTGATGTTCCTGCCACCCCTCACAGCCCACATCACTCTGCTTTTCAGCCACACTCCCTGCTCTGTCACTCCACTCATTCTCTCCACAGATCCAAGGTTTACACCCATCCCTACAGAGATTGGTACCATTGTACCTACAGCACCTCACCGAGAAGCTCCAATCCACCCCATCGTTCCATTCGCCACCACCTTTCCCTCTCTCAGGCTTTCTCTGCATTAGCAGCACATTCAGGAATGTTACATTCCTGCACATTTAGGGTGAGATTTAGTTCTCCCCCATGCCCATCACTCCTGACCTGTCCCACATTATTTACCATCCACACGTGCAGCCCCTGCTCTTCCAACACAAACACTCCCAGTTTCCCAGAGATTGAGACCTCAAGTTCACTGCCATCCACCACCAGCTACACAAACTTTTGCCTCCTCCTCCCCAGCCTGAAAGTCCCGTCTCACCAAAGGCTGCCAGTTCCAGCAGGGCTGCCAGCAGAATGAGGACCATGTCTCGCTGTCCCTTCCTGAGGCACCCAGGGACCTGCCAGCAGGAGGGACCTGATGCTGGCAACTTGTCCTCTTCTGCCTCTGCCAGATGCAAGAGGCCTCCAAGACCCAGCTCAGAGGGTGGAGCCAAACCCCCTCCCTGATGCTCCAGACAGGTCTCTCGGGGTCTGTGCCCACCTTTGTCCCAAGCAGGTTCTGCAGAGAGAGAACAGCCCCATGTGTTGAACCCAAACCATGGAAGGGACAGGCAGCCCTTGGGAACTGCTCCTGGCAGCAGCCCCGAAGGCCCAGGCTGTTCCCAGCTCTGCAGCACCGCTGCTCCCACCCTGTGCCTCCTTCTGCTGGGGACTGGGATGGAGAGAGGAGCAGGTGTGGTGGAAGGGTCTGGACCCAGGGGACTTTTCCCACAGGAGAGAAGAGACATCAGCTCACGGATGGGACTTACCCTGTCCCAAAGCAGACATGCACAGTAAACAGGACAAAGCATCTTTCTGGAGACACTGATCCTGCACTGACCAGTGGTGGCCTTTCAACTCCTTTTAAACAACTTTCCCAAAAGCCAGGTCTTGTGGCAGGGCCCCTTGTCCCCCTCTGCCTTGTGTCCATCTCCCTTGTGAGACCTTGGAGAGAGTTGCAGCCCCGGGTCCTACTGCAGGAGAAATGAGGCCGGACTGGGGCAAGCCCATGCGGCAGGGCATGAGGAGGTCTCCAAGGACAGGCAGAGTGCACTGGAGAGAGTGGGGCCTTTGGACACCAGCACCTGGCCATGCAGCCACTGGAGGGGTCAAAGAGGAATTCTGAGTGTCTCCCACAGGTGTTGTGGTCTTGTAATTCCAGGCAGGAGCACAGACAAAGGGCATGACATTTATGTTTCTCATCTTACCTTGACCTCTGCCCCTGAGGGACATATCTGGCGGCAGGTACTCTGAGAGACAGGCCTGCAGGAACACCTGAAGAAGCTCTATGAATCAGGGAGACCATCGAGAAAAGAGCAGCAGCAAGGAACTAGTGCTCAAGCGCTCCCAGACTCCTGCGTTTCCCATCACCTCTGCAAAGCCTTTGCGCACAACAACCACAACAGCCATGCAGAGAACAAGGGAACCTGAGAGCCTTTCAGCACCTTATCCTTCCTCTCCAGGCACTGGCACTGTCCTCTCTTGGAAGATGCTCTGTGTCTGCAGCTCCCTGGGTGCAGAGAGGAAGCAGCGCTGCCAGGGCAGAGCTGAGGCCCCTTCCCCCAGGCTCAGCCTTGCCCAGACACAGCCCCTCCTTCTCCTGTGTTTTTGTCCAGCCCAGGAAGCTCCTGCACCAGCGTGTCCTGCACAGCACAGAGGTACCAGGCACTGTCAGATCCATCGACTTCCTGCAGCTGCAGGAGGCTGGATTTGTCCGTGGGGTTCAGCGACGTGGTGAGACGACCCCTACGCTTGGAGCCAGCTCCTGCCTGGACTGAGAGCAGCTGGGGAGCTTCGCATTTCCTCTGCTGGTACCAGAACAAGCCATAAAAGTTGAATGTCTGGTAGATGCAGGTGGTTTGAAAGGTGTCTCTATGCTTCACTGTGACTTGTCCTTCTTGCTGGGTGACGGTGATCTGCCCCATGGTGCCTGGAAGAAAGTGAGGGTCAGCATCTCTGCAGGGAAAGAATCCAAGATGCAAACCAAGAGAAGATGCAAAGTGTGGGAGGAGAAGGCTCCCTGTGTCTTGCTCAGCATCTGGAGCTCCACAGATGGGAAGAGCAGGGTAAAGAGAGTCTTGGGCAGGGGGTCTGAGAGGTGACTTCAGCATAGACCCCTCAGTACAATAATGCCAGTTCCCTGCCAGAGGGAGAACCCCAGAGCAGAGCTGGGCTCTCACCCAGGGCTTTCGTCTCCACTCTCGTGCTGCCTGCAGTCTCCAGGGCACAGCCTGGCCTTCCTCTACTGACTCCAGGACACCTCCAGCAGGGTGAGGGTCCTGGCAGCTCCTGTCAAGCTGACCCATCCTGCTCTCCCTGCAGAGATCTCTTGTGTGGCTGAGAGTCTCCTGGGGAGAAGAGCAAGACTTAGGGGCTGCCTCAGGAAGGCAGTGAGGAGGAGACCGGCGAGGTACCTGCTGCGACAGATCATCCTGCGGGTCTGAGAGAGATCCAGAAACCCTCCCGACCCCCTCTCAGAGCCGCGAGAGAGCAGAGCTGCCGGCAAGGACTCTGCAAGGGGAAAAAAGAGAGAAACGGGGAGGGGAAAATGTTTGTTCCTAGCACAGCTGCAATGCTTGTGCTGAGCTCCTCCCTCCTCCAGCAGGGACCTCTCTTGCTCCTGCAGCCCAGCCCTTCTGCCTTCCCAAGGGGGAGAGGTATAAGGGGGTCACCAGGGTCTACCCCTGCCCAGCAGCCTCTCGCACACTTCTTCCTTTGCAGCCTCTGTGCAGCCTTTCTTCCCTTGATGCCTGGTGCCTCCTGTCTCACCACCCTCCAGACCATGGCTGCCTTGGCCTCTAGCAGCTGCTGCCCGGTGTCCAGCCCCAAGCTCCTGTCAGCACAGACCAAAGTGCAGCCCTCCCAAACCCAGTGGACAACACCCGTGAGCCCTGCAGAGCACATGAGTCTCACTTGGACTCCCAGGCCCTGGGGACTTTCTCCCCCCAACTAAAAGAGTTCTCTCAGACACAAAGAGATGATGTTTCCTGCCACCCTGGCAATGCCATCTCACAAAGCAGCGTCTGAAGAGTTCCGTGAGGGAAAACCCCCAAACCCCAAACAGCCTTTTCACCTGGTGAAAACCCTTCTGCTTCCAGTGGCCTCAAACCAGCTGGGTCTGCATTTGTAATCTCCTTCCCTCTGGCCTTTGAGACCAAACCTGCGCACCCCTTTCCAATCCCTGATCAGAGCAGGTCTCATTAGAACAGGGAGGGCAGGGTTGGGCCCAGGCAAGGCTGGAAATGTCCAAGGTGTCCCAGGTGAACAGAGCAGCAGCAGCCCTGGTGGGCAAGGCAGGGGCTGTCAGAGAATCATCCAACTATGGACTGGGAACAGCTGCATTGGAATAGACACAGAAAGGTCCCTGACTCCAACACTCCTGACACTGGAAAGGACAATTCTCATCAGATCACTTTGCTCAAAGCTTTGTCCCACTTGACCTTAAGCAGCAGCGATGATGGGGCACCCACAGCTTCCTTAGAGACCTGTGCCAGGGTCTTGCCACCCTCATCATGGATAATTCTTCCTTCTGTCCCACCTAAATCTCCCCCCTTTCAGTGTAAACCCTTTATCCTTGTTCTGTCACCACAGGCCCCGGTAAAATGTTACTCTACATGTTTCTTTCCAGCCCCCAGCCCAGTGAGACACTCTTGTCCCTTCTTTTCCCAGTTCCCTGGCCTTGGGCACTGGCTGGCAGGTACAGGATTCCAGACAAGGACAGACTGGGTATCCCAATTCTCCGGTCAGCAGCCACAAATGTAGGCAGCCACAGCCACAGCACCGTGGGCTTTGCAGGAGAGCCCAAGTTGAGGAAAGGACCTCATGCTGCCCCACACCAGCCCTTCATCCTTGAACCACAGCTCGTGTCACTCAGAGCAGCACTGGCCCAGCTCAGCAAACAGTGCTGGACAATCCTGACACAGAGGTTTTTAACACACACGGTCACATCTCTTCTGGCTGCCCAGGGCCCCACAACAGCAGCAGCTGATTCAACACCACTGCTGTTGCTTTGCAGAAGATTTCTACCAAACCTGTGTGGCTGGCATTTTCCTTGCTGATGCTGCACCTGCAGAGCACAGCCAGGAGCTGTGCTCCTTCCAGGGGAGGTAGGCCCAAAGGAGAAGATCTGGATCAGAGACTCTCAGAACAGGGAAGGGCCCTGGGAAGATTCCATTCCTTCTGGGAGGCTCTCAGGACAGAAGTTTTGTCTTTATGTGCCAGGCTGGTCACAGCCTCCTGCCACCACTCCTGTTCCTGTGGAGACTGCCCCATGCTGACAGCAGATGTGGAGCTGGACTTCTCCAGCAGAGCAGCTCCAGGAGCTCTGATGAAACAGGTGAACGGACTGGTAGCAAGGCTCAGGCACTTGGAAATATTCTCCTGGTGCCACCTGCTAGTTTGTATTTGATTGCCTTTAGAAGAGATTGTCTTTCTCTTCAGGCAGCTTCCTCAACCCAGCTTCCTCAACCCAGTTTCCTCCCTGCTGTTGCATCCCCAGCAGTTGCAGTTGCAGGGCATCTGGCTTCCCGGACACACAGCCCTTTGCTGCTCTGGGAGCAGGTCAGGGCATCCCCTCTGCCTGCACCATGCCTGGAACTGGTCCAGCACAGAACACAAAAGACACCCTGAGAGATGAGTCCTGATCTCTGCTTAATGCAGCAGTGGCGAATGTTCTCTTCTGTACCCACACAGTCCTCCCCCAAAAAGACCCCCATTTTTCATGACCTGCCTGGAAGAGTTTCCAGAGAAGGAAGGAGGACTCATAGACCCAGGCTTGGATGCAGCAGTAATTTAATGAGTCTAAAGAAGGAAAGGAGGTGGCTACCCAGGAACACCAGGGGCAGCCACCAAGATGCAGAGGAGATCCTGCATGGTGTCCGTCTGCCTGCCCTGCAGAGGGAGGGAGACCAAGAGCTCCCTGCTAAGCTGGTGTTGGGAGAAAATGACAGCAAAGAAAAGAGAGAGAAGAGTCGAAAAAGGAAACAATGGCTCAAATCTGTTTCTCGTGTCCACCCCCATGTTGTGAGGACTTGGAAGGTTCCTCTCCAGGGCCGTTGCCAGCAGGTTTAGCAGGGCCGACATCTGTTGCCACAGTAGCAGCTGGTGATGCAGGAGAGGTCACAGCAGCCAGTGTTGATGGGGACTCCGTTGCAGCTGAGGATGCTGCCAACAGCAGCGGAGGTGGAGGAGCCCACGGCAGTGTTCTGTGGGAAGGAGCTGAGGATGGGCCCGGGCAGGGTCACCACCACCGGAGAGGGTTCGATGACGACGTAGGAGTTCTGGCACTGCCTGCAACAGGGCTCATTGCAGCTGCTGGCCAGCGGGGTCGGGCCGCAGGGCTGGCAGGGCAGGCAGGGCTCGCAGGGCCGGCACTGGTCACAGCAGGACATATCTCTGGGCAAGAGGGGCACCTGGGAGAGAGGGTAGAGGAAACAGAGCATGGGGACACATGAGGAGCAGCTCCGCACCCAAGCCCGGGGCAGGCAAGGCACCTCCTGGCCCAGCACACGCTGCCCAGATCAAACCCCAGCAGACACCTCAACAAGTGCCAGACCTTCTCTGGGCAAGGCCTGCTCTCCCCTTCCCACTGCCAGGAGAAGCAGCTCCCAGCCCTGCCCTAGGAAAGCCACAGCAGCTGGCACAGACAGTGAGGAGAGACCTGCTCTGGAAGGAGAAGGAGAAGTAGCTTCCCACTCACCTGATTGCCAAGGAGAGGGAGGCCAGAGAAGTGCATGAGAGAGCAGAGAGTTGGGCTGCCTTTTATAGTGCTCCTGCCCTGCCTCAGGCCCAAGGTCTCCCTCGGGGCAAGGAACCATTTTCTGACAAGCTCCCATCAAACCCATTCCATCCCAGCCAATGGGATGGGCTCTGTCCTGTTTTCCTACCCTGCTGCCTTTGCATTTCCTGCCTTATGCCACGGGCTGGCCCACATGAGGTTTCTGGAAGTGCTGGGATGAGAGGCCTGAGGGTTTCTGGGGCAGAAACACATCAGTGCAGGGAGCACACTCATCCCCAGTGCTGGTGACATCCAATTCAGACAGGTCATGAGCACCTGGGCTATTGCTGTGGACAATTGTTTTGGGGACAAGGTGTCAGGAAATGGCTCTCGTGTTTCTCATCTGGATGCCCAAGGGCTCTCATGTGAGAGGACGTGGAACATCCTTTTCTCTCTCTTCCTCCATCTCTCTCTGATGGTCGCTCCTTGTTACACACAGAGGGGCTTCTGCTGCAAGGCTCTGACCCTACCACAACACTGACTGTGCCCTCAGGACAGTTTTCTGGGCTCCTTTCCCTTGTCTCCCCTCAGTACGGTCTCTGCGGGTCCTCAAGCAGCACCATGAGCCTGTCTGGGACCCGGTCCTTCCCTGGGGCAATTCAGTCCTGTTCTGCCAGTGTGGTCCCCGGCACCTCCTCAGCAGAGTCCACAGCTGCTTTTATGTGTTTTTGTTATGTTTGACTCTCTCCTGCCTCCCTGTGCCCTCACAGATCTTTGCCTGACTCTCTGCAGGGCTGTGTGAGCACATGTCTGTCTGTCTGTCTGTCCTTGTTACCCTGGTGAAGGCACGGGCAGGGCTCAGCAGGGAGGTTCTGCCCTGCTGTGTTCAGGAGCTCCACGGAGTAGCAGGTTCCCCTTGCCATAAGGGATGGTGGTTGGAATGGAATATGCAACTGAATGCTGGTGCCTCTGACCTGGCAGAGAAGTTTCCCAGAGAACAAGCAATGAAATGCAGTCCCTGCCTCCTGAGCCCTCCATTTCTTGCTTTGTAAAGGGAGAAAGACCAAGAAGTCCTGCCCACATCATGCAGATCGTTGTCACTGAGAGGATCCCCTCAAGATGCAGAGTTGCTGGTGATGGGATGGGACAGGGGCTCCTCATGTCCGTGACAGTTCCAGGGGCACTTGCTTAGCTCATCAGCCTGGTGCTGAGTGAAGCAGGGGCTGAGACTTCACACAAATGAGTGTTGTGTGGAAGGAATAGGGGAGTGGGGGTCGCTTGGCTGCAAGATGTGAGACACTTGCACTGGCCCATTCTCTTTGCAGCAGCTTTCCAGCTTCATTTCTGCTGCTTGACACCAACCTCTCCAGCTGTGACACTTCTGTCCCTGTGTCTGCACATGGACTCTACTCATCTCGCATGGGACCCTGATATGTAGGGCACTTCTAAGCTTGACCTGACTCCTGCCTGAGGAGCTGCTGGAACCTCCCTGCTGAAGCTGGGACAGGACACCCAAAGCAGGGCAGAAGCGCAGGTAGCGTTGCTGGAGGAGTCTCTGGCACCACCCAGGGAGAGGAGGAGGCCCCAGAGGTTGGCAGCTTCCTCCTGAGGGCAGCTTAGGGTGAAAGAGAGTGGAAACCCTGGAGTGCAGCCACTGCCCGGGAAGACAAAAGCGACTTCCTGATGGGGTGGGCCAGAAGGGAAGGAAAGAGGAGGACAGGGTGCACTCTCACATGAGCTCTTGGAGGACAGGGAAAGGATGGCAGGGCTGGGAGCCGCTGGGATCCTTCCTGTCACAGGATCATAACATCAAAAGTGACCCATGTGCCTCAGGTTGACCTCACCTGACTCCACCACATCCTTCTGGCACTCAGGAGGAAACAGCACCACTGCTGTGTCATTTCCTGGGATGTTTCCGCTCTTTAGGAGCTGTAGGAAAATGCTTGTGGCTACCCTTGGTCCTGAGGCATCAAGAGGATGGGATAAAAGCAAGCCCTGCTCTTTGCTCTCTCAACTGCTTCTGCCACCTCCTTCTCCTTGAAAATCAGGTGAATTGGAACCCCCTTTCCTCTCCACCTCCTCCTGGAGGACTAGCTCTGCCCTTCAAGGACAGCTCAACTGATCCCTGCTCTTTGGTCTTCTGTCAGAGCTCTGGGATGGTGGTGGTGGTGGTGGCAGAGGGCAGAGCAGAGTTGGTCTGTCATGGAGAGAGGCTGAGGTTGGGCAGAGGTGGCTCCCGGGCCTGGCTGCTGTCTGAGGGACCCTGCTGGGCTCAGGAAGAGAAGCCCCTGTTTACGGCTGCACAGCCTCACCCTGCACACCCAGCAGGACCCTGGGCTTCCCTTTGGTGGCTTTGCAGGTTGCTCCTGAGGGGTTCCTGAGCTCTCTTTCCTCTGCCCTCTCTCCCAGGTGCCCCTCTTGCCCAGAGATATGTCCTGCTGTGACCAGTGCCGGCCCTGCCAGCCCTGCCTGCCCTGCCAGCCCTGCGGCCCGACCCCGCTGGCCAGCAGCTGCAATGAGCCCTGTTGCAGGCAGTGCCAGAACTCCTACGTCGTCATCGAGCCCTCTCCGGTGGTGGTGACCCTGCCCGGGCCCATCCTCAGCTCCTTCCCACAGAACACTGCCGTGGGCTCCTCCACCTCCGCTGCTGTTGGCAGCATCCTCAGCTGCAACGGAGTCCCCATCAACACTGGCTGCTGTGACCTCTCCTGCATCACCAGCTGCTACTGTGGCAACAGATGTCGGCCCTGCTAAACCTGCTGGTAACGACACTGGACAGGAACATCCCAAGTCCTCACGACATGGTGCTGGACACAAGATAGAGCTTTGAGCTCTTGTGTTTACAGCTTTTGGCCACTTTTTCCTACTTCCAGTCTCTTCTCTCTCCTTCCTCTGCTGTCACATTTTCCCAATACCAACTCAGTGGGGACCTGATGTCCTCTCTCCCTCTTCAGGTCTAGCAGAGAGACACCTGCAGGATCTTCACCTCATCTTCCTGGCTCCCCCTTGTGCTCCCTGGGAGCCACATCCTTTTCTTCTTCAGACTCATTAAAGTTGTGCTGCATCCAATCCTTGGACTCTGAGTCCTTCTTCCTTCTTCAGCAGCTTTTCCAAGGAAGTCACGGGAAAAGGTGGCATTTTGGAGAGGATTGGGTTGAGTAGAACAGAGGAGTCTTCTTAAGTACCTGAGCAAGGAGGTGGTAGAACACATTGCATTTGGCTGTCTTTTGTGTCCTGTCTCTTGGATTTGCAGAAGATATTCCTGGCTTCTCCTCAGTCAGTGGCCACCAGTCCTTCCAGCCTCACTGCACCACCCACCAGATGGAAGAGGGTCTCGGTCTGCAGCTCCCTGGGTGCAGAGGGGAAGCAGCGCTGCCAGGGCAGAGCTGAGGCCCCTTCCCCCAGGCTCAGCCTTGCCCAGACACAGCCCCTCCTTCTCCTGTGTTTTTGTCCAGCCCAGGCAGCTCCTGCACCAGCGTGTCCTGCACAGCACAGGGGTACCAGGCACTGTCAGAGCCCTCGACTTCCTCCAGCTGCAGGCTCATCCTGCCAGCTCCTGCTCCTTTTGCCAAGAGGACCAGGGCACAGCTTGTCCTCCCTGATCTCTGTGTGCTGGGATCAGCACCCCTCCAGCAACTCCAGGGGTCTATGGAGAGAAGGCAAACAAACCCCTTCTGCTTCACCATCCTCTGATCTCCGAGACCTCCTCACTCCCTGAGCATTTACAATGCTGAGGTTGAAAAGAGGGAGCCCTGGCTGTGTTGACAACCAGGAGAAAAGTGGAAGCCGTGTCAGCCCTGTGCCAGCCAGGAGGCAGAAAGGGACCCCCTGCTCATGTCAGAGGGATGAGAGCTTCAGAGTCCCAGAGCTGTCAGGGCTGCTCATTTGCATTGGAGAGGGGGAAATGGGGGAGTGCAGAGACAGCTGAGATCTCCTCTGATGACAGCAGGGTGAGAAGAAAGAGACAGGGAGATGGATTAAGGGGAGAGGAAAGCAGAAGCAGGGCTCTCAGGTCTCTCCTCTCTCCTTCCCAACAGCAAGAGCACCTGGAGAGGACTCGGGCAAAACCACAGCCACGAGGTGACCTTTCCCAGTGATTTCCTGTCATTCCAGTTGTTCTCTGCACAGCCCTGACAAGGCTGGCAAGGGATCCCTGGGAGAAGAAGGAGTCTGTGTGTCTGTAGAGCCTGAACTCACCCAGCAGTGTCCCCAGGCAGGTGGTGAGGATGAGGGCTCCGAGGGGCATGGCGAGAGCAGCCGGCCTGGCTGTGGGCTGAGCGAGGCAGCAAAGCACCTCCAGCCCCGAGAGAGCAGAGCTGCCGGGAACGCCTCTGCTGGGGGAGCAAAGGGAGGAGCAGGGCAGAGCAGGGATCTGGGCTGCCTGGCCATGAACTGCTCTGCTGGATTTCTCCTCCCCCAGCAGCAGCCCCTGGGTTCCCTCAGCCAGCAGCGTTCCCACCATTCCCACCCTGCGGGAAAAGGGGAAGACTGGTAAAGTGAGAAACCAGTTCCAGTTGTAACGTGTGTGTAAAAAAAGCACTCAGATCACCTGAAATGTCCTGCGGGAGGTTGGTTTGCACCCCAGTATTCCAAAGTCTGTGGTGTTTGCTTTCCCAGGTGTTCTGCATTCCCTACAGCCCCTGAATCCTCTCTCACAGCTCTTTGTGTCCAGTTGAGCAGAAAGAAACCCCTGAAGTCCACTTCCAGCTGGGATCCAAAGCAGAGCTTTCTTACTCATCCAGGTGGGAATGGGGCTTCTCAGCCACCTTCCAGGACCTCACAGAGACACTTTTCTCTGGGTGCCTCACTCTCTGTGCCTCCTCCTCTTTCCCTCTGACCCATCTGTGTTTTGGACACACTCCCCACTCTGTCTCTTCCACAAAGCCTGCGCTTTCTTTGTCACCTAAGAGGTGTCACTGCCAACCCCTGATGTCCTGTTGGCTGAGGGGCCATCCCTCCAGTTACTGGAACCTCCTGGCCTGTCATCAGGGACTTTGTTTTCAGCTTCCCTCACAGTTTCCCTTCTCCGGGGCCGGTTCTGTGTTTGCCAAACCAGACTGAGCTCAACAAGAGCCGTGTGCCCAGAGGGACAACTGAGACCCCAGCCATGCCCAGCCTGGAAATGCAGCCCCCAGCAGGTTTGTGCTGGGCAGGGAATGCACAGGGAGTCAGGGACACAGGGTCTGCCTCAGCCAAGCCCTGGGGCGCCCCCAGAGTTGGAGGAGAGACATGAAAAGCAGGGAGACAGCTCAGGGGATTCAACAGAGAACCTTTCCCAGTGCCAGCTGATGAGTCTTGCTCACAAGTTGAGGCTTTTGCTGATCTCCAGGGTCAGGGCCAGAGAGACATTTTTCCTCCTTGGGCTTCCTTGGCCAAGAGGTAAAAGCACAGGAGCTTTCATGGCTCTTGCCAGAAGCCTCCTTCCGCAGCAGTGGCCAATTCTGGATGCTGAGGGAAGAGGAAGAGCTGGACAAGCACCTGGGATACTTCTCCTGAATCCTCACTGCTGTGTCCCACTCAGTGTCAGCATCTCAGGGTGTTCCTGTCTCTGCTGGGACCGCTCAGCCTGGTGGCAAGGAAGGCCAACAGCATCCTGGGCTGCAGGAGGAAGAGGGTCCCCGGCAGGACCAGGGACCCGATCCTTCCTCTCTACTCAGCACTGATGAGGCCAACTCTGGAGAGCTGGGTTCAGTTCTGAGCTCCCCAGAGTCAGACACAGGAGGACATCCAGCACAACCCTCTTCATCACAGACATCCACTGGGATGGCATCCCCAGAAGGGTGAGAGGAGAGAATCTCTTTATAAACTCGGGGGGGGTTCTGCCTGCACGGGGATCAGATTCCTTAGGAGGTGCAGTGGAAAAATTATCTGGATTGTGCAAGAGATGGGGTGCTCAGGAGGAGAAGAAGACAGCGAAAGGTAGGATCAAGGCAGGCTGGCCTGGAGAAAGCTTGGGGAGATGGATGGAGGCAGGGATGGGAGAGGCCGATCTCATCTGAACACGAGGCTGATCTGTGTGCTCACCTGGCCATGCCTATTGCTCTGCCTTGGTTTTCCATGGGCCAGTAGTTCCCAGCATACACAGCTCTTACATCCAGTTGGGACAGGGAGCAGGGCTGACCACTCCCTCTGTGCCTCGGAAGCCTCTGACTGTGGGCTTTGAGCAGCTGTGTCAGCTCCTCGAGCCACCCAGAGCTCCCCAGGCACTGTCTGAAGCCTGCAGTCTCTTCCCAGAGCTCTCCTGCCAGCTCTTCCTCATGTCACCCCTCCAGCCCTCGGGGGAATTTTGCCAGCCTCTCTCTGACCCCTCAGCGAGTAGAACCTGGCATCCCTGGAGCTCTGCTGAGCTTGTCCAGCCCAAGCTTTTCCCCTGTCTCCTGGGCCTCCAATCCAAAGTATCTGAATTGGGTCAGAGCAGCTCGGGGTCTCAGACCTGAGCCAATGTGGGGGCACTTGCAGGTGGCTGGAACCCTGACATCCCCTTCTCATGGCAGTCTGGGTATTTAACTGACTCCAAGGGATTACTTTGGAACCCCAGCAGGAAGAGTTTGAGAGATCTGGAAACGACTGGACTTGGAGGACTCAGTTTTTATTGCAAATCCAAGCTTTAACAAATCAGGAAATGTGAAACCCCTTTTGGTTGTTCATTCCTGAGGGGAAGTTTTCATCAGCAATCCCGTGCGGGAGCCCCTGTATTTGCCGAGCAGAGAAAGCAGCTGCTCAGGGCTCCCTTGGGATCCTGGGGGGAAAGTCAGCAGCCCGAGCAGAGGCTCCGTGTGTTCCATGTGGGCCGGGCCCTGTGACAGGGACCTCTGCCCTGGGCACATCTCCAGCAGACTGGGGCCATCACCGTTCAGGAGCACTCAGGCTCCTCCTGCCCCAGGGAACCTGCTGCTCCGTGGGGCTCATGGAGAGAGCAGTGGAGACCATCCCTATGTGAGCAGCACATTCTCTCTGGATGAGGGACACATAAGGGGACACAGGGACATGGACACACACACAAATAAATAAATTGTTGTTCCCATGAGCATCCCCACCAACCGGGCTGCTTACAAGAACGCACAAGAGAAGAAGAGACACAGGAACAGAACGACCCGTGGACTCTGCTGTGGACCCTGGGGACTGGACAGAGTCAGGCAGGATGAGGTCAAAACCAAGCAGCACGACGCACCCCCCTAGGGAGGTAACAACAAGGGATAACTCTGGTGAGAATAGGGGGGAGGTAAAAAGAAGGACAAGGAATGTCCACAGGCAGAGCTGCCCTCGGAAATCTCAGACAAACTCATTTTTCTTCTGCATTTCTCTGCCTTTAGAGGTGAGGGTGTTTACATTAAACCGAGTGTCCAGGGACAGGTTCCCTCCTATATCATTTCTGCTGCCCCAATTTCAGCATCTGCAGCCTCTGGGCAGTCCTGACTCTCCGGGACACAAACCCCCCTGCTGCTACATGGTGAGCTCTTGCCAGCAGCTGAAGGTGGGGAGGCAGAGGCGCAGCCTCCACACAGCCCCCAGCAGCTGCTGCAGGGCAGGCTGAGCTGAGACCTCCAGGCAAGCAGTGGCAGGGAGGGAAATGCTCCCCAGAGCACCCCCAAGTTTCTGTGCAGCGCTGCACGCTGTGGGCACCAGGGTGGGTTCAGCACACAGAAATAGGCAGCACTGTCCTGGAGTTTCACATCCTGCACGTGCAGAAGCACCTGGGAGTCCTCTGCAGACAGCACAGAAGAGAACCTCCCTGCATCCACACGAGATTTGAACTTGCTCACTCGCAGCAGCACCTGAGGGGCCTGGGTCTGGTACCACAAGATGAAGGGATAGCGATCACTGGTGGAGAAATTGCAGTGCAGAGTTGTGATGTGTCCTGCCTGGATGGTCATCTCTGCTGGCAACTGGAGCACAGAGCCTTTTTGGGCACCACCTGTGAAGGCAGAAATGGCTTTCAGCTGTTTGGGAACCTCTTTGTCAGTCACTATATCAGCTCCCTCTCTGTCCCCACTTCCCAGATCACTATTCCAGCCTGAGGATTCTCTGGTTACCTCCCTGCCACTGCTTACCTGGAGGTCTCAGCTCAGCCTGCCCTGCAGCAGCCGCTGGGGGCTGTGTGAAGGCTGTGCCTCTGCCTCCCCACCATCAGCTGCTGGCAAGAGCTCACCATGTAGCAGCAGGGGGTTTGTATCCCGGAGAATCAAGGCTGAGCTCTCTCTCCCTGCACACTTCTTTCTGCACGTTCCTGCCACCTCTTACAGCCCACATCACCCTGCTTTTCAGCCACACTCCCTGCTGTGTCACTCCACTCATTCTTTCCACAGACCCAAGGTTTCCGCCCATCCCTACAGGGATTGGTACCATTGTACCTACAGCACCTCACCGAGAAGCTCCAATCCACCCCATCGCTCCATTCCCCACCACCTTTCCCTCTCTCAGGCTTTCTCTGCAGCACATTCAGGAATGCTACATTCCTTCACATTTAGGGTGAGATTTAGTTCTCCCCCATGCCCATCACTCCTGACGTGTCTCACATTATTTACCATCCCCACGCGCAGACCCTGTTCTCCCAGCACAAACACTCCCAGTTCCCCAGGAACAGAGACCTCAAGTTCACTGCCTTCCACTACCAGCTACAAAAACTTTTGCCTCCTCCTTCCCAGCCTGAAAGTCTCCTCTCACCAAAGGCTGCCAGTTCCAGCAGGGCTGCCAGCAGAATGAGGACCATGTCCCGCTGTCCCTTCCTGAGGCACCCAGGGACCTGCCAGCAGGAGGGACCTGATGCTGGCAACTTGTCCTCTTCTGCCTCTGCCAGATGCAAGAGGCCTCCAAGACCCAGCTCAGAGGGTGGAGCCAAACCCCCTCACTGCTGCTCCAGACAGGTCTCTCGGGGTCTGTGCCCACCTTTGTCCCAAGCAGGCTCTGCAGAGAAAGAACAGCCCCATGAGTTGAGCCCAAACCATGGAAGGGACAGGCAGCCCTTGGGAACTGCTCCTGGCAGCAACCCAAGAGGCACAGGCTGTTCCCAGCTCTGCAGGAGGTGGACAAGGCACCGCTTCTCCCACCCTGTGCCTCCCTCTGCTGGGGATTGGGATGGAGAGAGGAGCAGGTGCGGCGGAAGGGCCTGGACCCAGGGGACTTTTCCCACAGGAGAGAAGAGACATCAGCTCACGCATGGGACTTACCCTGTCCCAAAGCAGACATGCACAGTAAACAGGACAAAGCATCTTTCTGGAGACACTGATCCTGCACTGACCAGTGGTGGCCTTTAAACTTCTCTCAAACAGCTTTCCCCAAAGACAGGTCTTGTGGCAGGGCCCCTTGTCCCCCTCTGCCTTGTGTCCATCTCCCTTGTGAGACCTTGGAGAGAGTTGCAGCCCCGGGTCCTACTGCAGGAGAAATGAGGTCGGACTGGGTAAAGCCCATGCGGCAGGGCATGAGGAGGTCTCCAAGGACAGGGAGAGTGCACTGGAGAGAGTGGGGCCTCTGGACACCAGCACCTGGCCACGCAGCCACTGGAGGGGTCACAGAGGAATTCTGAGTGTCTCCCACAAATGATGTGGTCTTGTAATTGCAGGAAAGAGCACAGCCACAGGGCATGGCATTTATGTTTCTTATATTACCTTGACATCTGCCCCGAGGGACACATCTGGCGGCAGGTACTCTGAGACCCAGGCCTGCAGGAACACCTGAAGAAGCCCTGTGCATCAGGGAGACCATCAAGCAAAGAGCAGCAGAAAGAATCCAGTGCTCAAGCGCTCCCAGACTCCTGCATTGCCCATCACGTCTGCAAAGCCTTTGGGCACAACAACCACATCAGCCATGCAGAGAACAAGGGAACCTGAGAGCCTTTCAGGTCCTTGTCTTTCCTCTCCAGGCACTGGCACTGTTCTCTCCTGGAAGAGGCTCTGGGTCCGCAGCTCCCTGGGTGCAGAGAGGAAGCAGCGCTGCCAGGGCAGAGATGAGGCCCCTTCCCTCAGGCTCAGCCTTGCCCAGACACAGCCCCTCCTTCTCCTGTGTTTTTGTCCAGCCCAGGCAGCTCCTGCACCAGCGTGTCCTGCACAGCACAGAGGTACCAGGCACTGCCAGAGCCCTCAACTTTATCCAGCTGCAGGAGGCTGGATTTGCCCGTGGGGTTCAGGAACGTGGTGAGACGACCCCTCCCAAACCCAGTAGACAACACCTCTGAGCCCTGCAGAGCTCAGGAGTCTCACTCGGACCCCCAGGTCCTGGGGACTTTTTCCCCCCAGCTAAAAGAGTTCACTCAGACACAAAGAGATGATGTTTCCTGCCACCCTGGCAATGCCATCTCACAAAGCAGCGTCTGAAGAGTTCCGTGAGGGAAAACCCCCAAACCCCAAACAGCCTTTTCACCTGGTGAAAACCCTTCTGCTTCCAGTGGCCTCAAACCAGCTGGGTCTGCATTTGTAATCTCCTTCCCTCTGGCCTTTGAGACCAAACCTGCGCACCCCTTTCCAGTCCCTGATCAGAGCAGGTCTCATTAGAACAGGGAGGGCAGGGTTGGGCCCAGGCAAGGCTGGAAATGTCCAAGGTGTCCCAGGTGAACAGAGCAGCAGCAGCCCCGGTGGGCAAGGCAGGGGCTGTCAGAGAATCATTCAACTATGGACTGGGAACAGTTGGATTGGAATAGACACAGAAAGGTCCCTGACCCCAACACTCCTGACACTGGAAAGGACACTTCTCAGCAGATCACTTTGCTCAAAGCTTTGTCCCACCTGACCTTAAGCAGCAGCCATGATGGGGCACCCACAGCTTCCTTAGAGACCTGTGCCAGTGTCTTGCCAGCCTCATCATGGAAAATTCTTCCTTCTGTCCCACCTAAATCTCCCCCCTTTCAGTGTAAACCCTTTATCCTTGTTCTGTCACCACAGGCCCCGGTAAAATGTTACTCTACATGTTTCTTTCCATCCCCCAGCCCAGTGAGACACTCGTCTCAGCTTTTCCCAGTTCCCTGGCCTTGGGCACTGGCTGGCAGGTACAGGGTTCCAGACAAGGACAGCCTGGGCATCCCAAAGCTCAGGACAGCAGCCAAAAATGTTGGCAGCCACAGCCACAGCACCGTGGACTTTGCAGAAAGACCCAAAGTTGAGGAAAGTACCTCATGCTGCCCCACACCAGCCCTTCATCCTTGAACCACAGCTCGTGTCACTCAGAGCAGCACTGGCCCAGCTCAGCAAACAGTGCTGACACAGAGGCTTTTTACACACACGGTCACATCTGTTCTGGCTGCCCAGGGCCCCACAACAGCAGCAGCTGATTCAACACCACTGCAGCTGCTTTGCAGAAGATTTCTACCAAACCTGTGTGGCTGGCATTTTCCTTGCTGATGCTGCACCTGCAGAGCACAGCCAGGAGCAGGGCTTCTTCCAGGGGAGGCAGGCCCAGAGGAGGAGATCCTGATCAGAGACTCTCAGAGCAGGGATGGGCCCTGGGAAGATTCCAGCCCTCCTGGGAGGCTCTCAGGACACGAGTTTTGCCCTCCAGGTGCCTGTGCCAGGCTGGACACAGCCTCCTGCCACCACTCCTGTTCCTGTGGAGACTGCCCCGTGCTGACAGCAGATGTGGAGCTGGACTTCTCCAGCAGTGCAGCTCCAGGAGCTCTGATGAAACAGGTGAACGGACAGGCAGCAAGGCTCAGGCACTTGGAAATATTCTCCTGGTGCCACCTGCTTGTTCATATTTGATTGCCTTTAGAAGAGAGGGTATTTCTCTTCAGGCAGCTTCCTCAACCCAGCTTCCTCAACCCAGTTTCCTCCCTGCTGTTGCATCCCCAGCAGTTGCAGTTGCAGGGCATCTGGCTTCCCGGACACACAGCCCTTTGCTGCTCTGGGAGCAGGTCAGGGCATCCCCTCTGCCTGCACCATGCCTGGAACTGGACGAGATCCAGGGGACAGAGCACAAAGGACACCCAGAGAGATGAGTCCTGATCTCTGCTTAATGCAGCAGTGACGAATGTTCTCTTCTGTACCCACACAGTCCTCACCCAAAAAAAACCCCATTTTTCATGACCTGCCTGGAATAGTTTCCAGAGAAGGAAGGAGGACTCATAGACCCAGGCTTGGATGCAGCAGTAATTTAATGAGTCTAAAGAAGGAAAGGAGGTGGCTCCCCAGGAACACCAGGGGCAGCCACCAAGATGCAGAGGAGATCCTGCATGGTGTCCGTCTGCCTGCCCTGCAGAGGGAGGGAGACCAAGAGCTCTCTGCTAAGCTGGTGTTGGGAGAAAACAACAGCAAGGAAAAGAGAGAGAGAGAACAGTGGAAGAAGGAAACAGTGGCTCAAAGCTCTATTTCATGTCCACCACCATGTCGTGAGGACTTGGAAGGTTCCAGTCCAGGGTCATTGCCAGCAGGTTTAGCAGGGCCGACATCTGTTGCCACAGTAGCAGCTGGTGATGCAGGAGAGGTCACAGCAGCCAGTGTTGATGGGGACTCCGTTGCAGCTGAGGATGCTGCCAACAGCAGCGGAGGTGGAGGAGCCCACGGCAGTGTTCTGTGGGAAGGAGCTGAGGATGGGCCCAGGCAGGGTCACCACCACCGGAGAGGGCTCGATGACGACGTAGGAGTTCTGGCACTGCCTGCAACAGGGCTCATTGCAGCTGCTGGCCAGCGGGGTCGGGCCGCAGGGCTGGCAGGGCAGGCAGGGCTCGCAGGGCCGGCAGGACATGTCTTTGGGCAAGAGGGGCACCTAGGAGAGAGGGCAAAGGAAACAGAGCATGGGGACACATGAGGAGCCGCTTTGCACCTAAGCCCGGGGCAGGCAAGGCACCTCCTGGCCCAGCACATGCTGCCCAGATCAAACCCCAGCAGACACCTCAAACAAGTGCCAGGCCTTCTCTGGGCAAGGCCTGCTCTCCCCTTCCCTCTCCCAGGAAAAGCAGCTCCCAGCCCTGCCCTAGGACAGCCACCGCAGCTGGCACAGACAGCGAGGAGAGACCTGCTCTGGAAGAGGAGCGGCTTCCCACTCACCTGATTGCCAAGGAGAGGGAGGCCAGAGAAGTGGATGAGAGAGCCGAGAGCTGGGCTGCCTTTTATAGTTCTCCTGCCCTGCCTCAGGCCCAGGGGCTCCCTTGGAGCAAGGAACCATTTTCTGACAACTCCCATCAAACCCATTCCATCCCAGCCAATGGGATGGGCTCTGTCCTGTTTTCCTGCCCTGCTGCCTTTGTATTTCCTGCCTTATGCCACGGGCTGGCCCACATGAGATTTCTGGAAGTGCTGGGATGAGAGGCCTGAGGGTTTCTGGGGCAGAAACACATCAGTGCAGGGAGCAGACTCATCCCCAGTGCTGGTGACATCCAATTCAGACAGGTCATGAGCACCTGGGCTATTGCTGTGGACAATTGTTTGGGGACAAGGTGTCAGGAAATGGCTCTCGTGTTTCTCATCTGGATGCCCAAGGGCTCTCATGTGAGAGGACGTGGAACATCCTTTTCTCTCTCTTCCTCCATCTCTCTCTGATGGTCGCTCCTTGTTACACACAGAGGGGCTTCTGCTGCAAGGCTCTGACCCTACCACAACACTGACCTTGCCCTCAGGACAGTTTTCTGGGCTCCTTTCCCTTGTCTCCCCTCAGTACGGCCTCTGCGCATCCTCAAGCAGCACCATGAGCCTGTCTGGGACCCGGTCCTTCCCTGGGGCGATTCAGTCCTCTTCCAGTGTGGTCCCCAGCACCTCCTCAGCAGAGTCCACAGCTGCTTTTATGTGTTTTTCTTGTGCTTGACTCTCTCCTGCCTCCCTGTGCCCTCACAGATCTTTGCCTGACTCTCTGTAGGGGTGCGTCAGGCTTCCTTGGTAGGGGGTTTCCTCAACGCCCATTCCCCAATGAAGGCTTCTTCAAAAGTACCCTCGAATAAGGCCCCAGGATTTCCAGGGCTGGAACGCAGCAGTGTGGGCAGAAGACTCATCTCCAGTGGTGGACAAGTCCAGAGCAGACAGTGCCGTCAGCCTGGGTCACTCTGGTGGGGCTGTTTGAAGCGTTCTTCACAGATCTTTGCCTGACTCTCTGTAGGGGTGTGTGAGCACACGTGTGTCTGTCTGTCCTTGTGACCCTGGTGAGGGAACGGGCAGGTCTCAGCAGGGACCTGGCCCAGACTGGGACACAATCCCACTGCCACACACCTCATTGCAGAGGAGCACCTGGGGGAGAGGCGAGAGCCAGGGATGGCCCTGAGGAGCTGCTGGCACCTCCCTGCTGAAGCAGGGACAGGACACCCAAAGCAGGGCAGAAGCGCAGGCAGCGTTGCTGGAGGGGTCTCTGGCACCACCCAGGGAGAGGAGGAGACCCCAGAGGTTGACAGCTTCCTCCTGTGGGCAGCTTAGGGTGAAAGAGAGTGGAAACCCTGGAGTGCAGCCACTGCCCAAGGAAGACAAGAGCGACTTCCTGATGGGGTGGGCCGGGAGGGAAGGAAAGAGGAGGACTGGGCGCGATCTCACAGCAGCTCTTGGAGAAAAAGGCAAGGATGGCAGAGCTGGGAGCAGCTGGGGTCCATCCTGTCACAGCATCAGAACATACGAAGCCATCCAAGTGCCTCAGGCTGACCTCACCTGACTCCACCACATCCTTGTGGCACTCAGGAGAAAACAGCACCACTGCCCTGTTATTACCTGGGATGTTTCCGCTCCTTAGGAGCTGCAGGAAAATGCTTGTGACTGCCTTTGGGCCTGAGGCATCAAGAGGATGGGATAAAAGCAAGCCCTGTTCTTTGCTCTCTCAACCACTTCTGCCACCTCCTTCTCCTTGGGAACCAGGTAAATTGGAACCCCCTTTCCTCTCCACCTCCTCCTGTAGGACTGGTTCTGCCCTTCAAGGACAGCTCAGCTGATCCCTGCTCCTTGGTTTTCTGTCACTGCTCTGGCATGGTGTTGGTGGCAGAGGGCAGAGCAGAGTTGGTCTGTCATGGAGAGAGGCCGAGGCTGGGCATAGGTGGCTCTTTGATCCAGGCTCGTCAGGAGGATCCCTGGGTTTGGCTGATGTCTGAGGGACCCTGCTGGGCTCAGGAAGAGAAGCCCCTGTTCACGGCTGCACAGCCTCACCCTGCAAACCCAGCAGGTCCCTGGGCTTCCCTTTGGTGGCTTTGCAGGCTGCTCCTGAGGGGTCCCTGAGCTCTCTTTCCTCTGCCCTCTCTCCCAGGCACCACTTCAGCCCAGAGACATGTCCTGCTGTGACCAGTGCTGGCCCTGCCAGATGAGAAACACAAGAACCATTTCCTGACAACTTGCCCCAAACAAGCCCACAGCAATGGCCCAGGTGCTCATCACCTGCCTGCAAGGGATGCCACCAGCAATGGGGATGAGTCTCCACCCTGCACTGATGTGTTTCAGGCCTCTCATCCCAGCACGTCCAAAAGCCTCATCTGGGCCAGCCCGTGGTATAAGGTAGGAAAGTCATGAGGGCAAGAAAGCAGGACACAGCCCATCCCATTGGCTGGGTTGGAATTGGATTTGAAGGAAGTTTTTCAGAAAATGATTCCTTTCAGTGAGGAAGCCTCTGTGCCTGAGGCAGGGCAGGAGCACTATAAAAGGCAGACCAGGTCTCTGCTCTCTCATTCACTTCTCTGGCCTCCCTCTCCTTGGCAATCAGGTGAGTAGCAAGCTGCTTCTCCTCCTCCTTCCAGAGCAGGAAAATATCCTTAATGCCACGCTTTAACTTTTGGTCAGTGGGAAGTGGTTTGGCAGTTGGACAGGATCATCCTTGTACATCCACTCTGAAAATCTTCTCCTCTCCTCTCCTCTCCTCTCCTCTCCTCTCCTCTCCTCTCCTCTCCTCTCCTCTCCTCTCCTCTCCTCTCCTCTCCTCTCCTCTCCTCTCCTCTCCTCTCCTCTCCTCTCCTCTCCTCTCCTCTCCTCTCCTCTCCTCTCTCCTCTCCTCTCCTCTCCTCTCCTCTCCTCTCCTCTCCTCTCCTCTCCTCTCCTCTCCTCTCCTCTCCTCTCCTCTCCTCTCCTCTCCTCTCCTCTCCTCTCCTCTCCTCTCCTCTCCTCTCCTCTCCTCTCCTCTCCTCTCCTCTCCTCTCCTCTCCTCTCCTCTCCTCTCCCCTCCCCTCTCTGCTCCTCTCCACTACTATCCTTTCCGCTCCTGTCCCCTATCCTATCCTATCCTATCCTATCCTATCCTATCCTATCCTATCCTATCCTATCCTCTCCTATCCTATCCTAATCTACCCCATTCCATTCCATTCCATTCCATTCCATTCCATTCCATTCCATTCCATTCCATTCCATTCCATTCCATTCCATTCCATTCACATTCCATTCCATCCTTTTGACCTCAAACCCTCTCACCCTGCCCTTGACCAGCATTTGCAGCACAGCCAGAGGTTGCCCTCACAGAAAGCTGAGATTCTCTCAAGCAGCACCACTTTTAGTGGAACAACTGGCTCTGGGCCTCTCACCCACATCTAAAGACCTTGGATGTGATTTGCTGTTGCTGTCAGACAACTGGACACTCGGTGTCCCTGACAGCCCCCCCACAGCCACGACACTGCTTGTGGATCTGCTCTGGGGGTCAGTGAGTCACACACAGGAACGTTGTTGCTTATCTTTCTCATTGCCTCAAGTCAATCCGATTCACCTGCTCTCACTCCCCATTTCTGTTCAGAACTGGACACAATACTCCACGTGGGGTCTGACAAGACCTTCCCTTGCCCTGCTGGACATGATTCTTTTGATGCAGCCCAGGACATGGTTCACCTTCTGGGCTGCAGGCGCACGTTGCTGTTCATGTTGAGTTTCTCATCAATCAGCAGCCCCTGGTCCTTCTCCACAGGGCTCTTCTCCACCTCATCATCCCCTCTTCTGTACTGAAACTTTGGATTTCTAAAAGCCAGGTCTAGGGCCTTGCACTTGGCATTGTGGAACCTCATGAATTTCACACAAGCCCAATTCTCCAGCTTGTCCACATCCTTCTGGCATCAAAATATCCCAGCTCAGTTTGGTGTCTGCAAACTTTCTGACGGTGCACTCGATCTCACTGTCTATGTCATCGTTACAGAGCACTGGTCCCAGTATGGACCCTTGAGAGACATAACTTATGACAGATCTCCACCTGGACATTGAGCCTGTCACCATTGCTCTCTGAATGTGACCATCCAACCACTTCCTCATCCACCAAAAAGCTGACCCATCAAACCTATGTCTCTCCAATTTAGAGAGAAGGATGTTGTAGGGCGCCACTTCCAAGGCCAATGCCAGGATGTAGGAACTGATCTCCGCAGACTTAGGAGAAACTGAGTATTTCTTCCTCATCTCCAAGACACAGTGACTGGAAGGGATCCCATTGTCCTGTGTCCCGCCTTCCATCTCCTCTGGGAGTGATGAAAGGGACACTTCTGTCCCCACCTCTCTTCTCACCTCCCAGGAAATGTATTTCTTGCCTGACAGCCCCAGAAGTCATCCCTGAAAAAAGGGATTGCACCGAAGCTGAGGCTGGAATGCAGAAATGCATTAATGACTCTGAGGGCGGCAAGATTCAGATAACCATTAGTGGGTTCCTTGGACACTGCAGGCAGGTAATTAGAAACAAGGAAATTAGGAATGAGATAATTAAGAAAAGAGTGCCCACAGCAGTTGCCAGGAACAGAAGGAGTTGCAAGAGGAGGCAGCCCTTATCTGGCAAATTTGTCAGAGCTCTGCCAAGTTCTCTCTCCTGTGCTCTCCCACCACTCCTCAGCCCTGGCAGGGCCAGGCCTTCACCTGGGGTGAAATGGTTCCCTTGCCATTGGTTGAGTTTATTCCTCTGACACCAACCTAGACAAAGGATTTACGTGAGCACACCTTGTTTTCCTCCCTCTTCCCTGGGTGGTGGATTCTTTCTGGACATCACAAAGCTGTTCCAAACAGGACAATACTTAGAATCATAGAATCATAAGGTTGGAAGAGACCTCTGAGATCATCAAGTCCAACCGTGCCTGTCTCCCTACTAAACCATATCCCTAAGAAACTCATCTACCCATCTTTTAAACACCTCCAGGAAAGGAGACTCCACCACCTCCCTGGGCAATCTCTTCCAATCCCTGACCACTCTCCCAGTGAAGAAATTCTTCCCAATGTCCAGTCTAAACCTGCCCTGGTGCAACTCGCGGCCGTTCCCTCTCGTCCTGTCGCTCGTCACTTGCGGGAAGAGAGCAGCACCCACCCCATCACAACCTCCTTTCAGGTAGTTGTAAACAGTGATGAGGTCTCCCCTCAGCCTCCTCTTCTCCAAACTAAACAAGCCCAGGTCCCTCAGGCACTCCTCACAGGACTTGTTCTCCAGCCCCCTCTCCAGACTCGTTGACCTTCTCTGGACTCGCTCCAGACCCTCAATGCCCTTCTTGGAGTGAGGGGCCCAAAACTGACCACAATACTCGAGGTGTGGCCTCACCAGTGCTGAGTGCGGGGGCATAATCCCTGCCTTCGTTCTCCTGGCCACGCTGTTTCTGACACAGGCCAAGATGCCATTGGCTTTCTTGCCCACCTGGGCCACTGCTGGCTCATGGTCAGCTGCTGTCAACCAACACCCCCAGGTCCTTCTCCACTAGAGAGTTCTCCAGCCATCTTTCCCAAGCCTGTAATGCTGCCTTGGGTTGTTGTGACCTAAATGTAGGACTCTGCACTTGGCCTTGCTGAACCTCATCCCCTTGGTCTCAGCCTATGGATCCAGCCTGTCCAGATCCCCCTGCAGAACCTCCCTTCTTTCAAGCAGATCAATGCTGCCACCCAGCTTGGTGTCATCCACAAACCTGCTAAGGGTGCACTTGATCCCTTCGTCCAAACCATTAATAAAGATATTGAACAGGACTGGACGCAGCACTGAACCTTGGGGAACACCACTCATGACCAACTCCAGCTGGGTTTAACTCCATTCCACACCACCCTCTGGGTCCGGACATCCAGCCACTTTTTGGCCCAACAGATGCTGTGCCTGTCCAGGCCAATGGCAGCCGGTTTCTCGATCAGAATGCAGTGTGAAACTTTGTCAAATGCTTTACAGAAGCCCGGGTACAACAATTCCAGAGCCTTTCCTGTGTCCATTGCCACAATACCTACAAATGTAGTCAAGCAAGGTGACCTCCCCATAGGGCAGGTGGCTCTCCTCTTCTTTGTCTTCTTCAGCTGTCTCCTAACGATGGTGGCAAAAGCCTCATCCTTGTCCCTGTGGAGAGTGAGCAGCCCCTGAGGATCCTGATACAGCTCTTCTTTGGAAGGTTTTCTTTCTTGGACATCTGGTCATTCCCCACTTGAGGGCAGCAGAGGTTCCTGCAGGACCCTTGACGTGTGTGGGCAGAGACTCTGCAAGGTAAGCGCTGATTGCCCCCTGCTCTGCGGTCCCCAGGGATGTTTTGCACGTGCCGCAGGACAGCAGCCCAAAGAGACCCTCTGCAGTCTGTCCCATCCTCCAATTCTTCTGGGAGTCATGAAAGACCTCCTTCTACCCTCATCTTAACCCTGCCACGATCAGAGTCGTTCTTCCTGGGAAGTTTGGGAGGGCACACAGGGAGGGAAGGATCCCTGAGAGACCCCGGCCTAGTTGCAGAAATCTTTAATGAGTCTGAAAAGGGAATGAAGATCTCAAGCACAGACCCTCAGTGCCGGGATGATGAAGGGCAAGTGAGAGACTGCAGCCCTTGGCCATGGAGAAGGTCATGAAGGGCATTCCTCTGCCTTTCCAGCAGAGAAAATGCTGCCTTGGGGGAGCCCAACAGCCTCGAGGAGGAGCAGGAAAGAATGGACATAAAGAAGGAGAGGTGGGTGGGCAAATGGGAGGAGAGACATGGGTCGTGCGTTCTGAGAGCCCACGTTCTTCTCCTCCTGCCAGCGTTTTCAGGAGAAGTAAAAGATGGTCAGTTCCTGTGGAAACAATGGCCTGAAGATTCATCCTTTGCCCAACACCATGTCCAGAGACCTCAGGGAGACTCTCGAAGAGCTGTGCCCAACAGCTTTGGCAGGGAGGACACCTTCTGCAGTAATCGACTCCTGGAGGAGATGGGGGTTGCCCCAGAGCTGAGGATGCTGCAAACAGTAGCAGAGGTGGAGGAGCCCTCAAGGGTGTTCTGAGGGAAGGAGCTGAGGATGGGCCCAAGCAGGGTCACCAGCAGCGGAGACAGCTGGATGGCGATGGTGGAGTTCTGGCATGGCCTACAACAGGGCTCATGGCAGCTGTTGGCCAGCAGAGTCGGGCTGCAGGGCCGGCAGGGCAGGCATGGCCTGGAGCAGGACATGGCTTGGGGCTGGAACTGCAACTGGGAGGAAGCAGAGCATCGAATGTAGGTGAGGAAAGCCTGGTTACCCTGTTACTAATGAGCCAAGGACACCAATGAGGGGGAAGACACACAGTCTTCATTGTCTAATCAGACCAGGGCCCTATAGAGAGCGGCCTGACCCAAGGAACGTCTCTCCTCATTCATAAACTGAAAAGCCAGCCCAGATCCCTGCTCTCTCACCACCCTCTCCTGCCTCTTTCTCCTTGGAACCAGGTGAGTCACAATCCTCTTCATCCTTTTTTTTTTAAGCGAGAGCTCCGCTCGATGGACATCTCAGCTCATGCTGGCTCTGTCCTGCTTTGGGGTTTGGATCTCCTTGCCATGAGAGAACATTGTGTGGATAATGTGTGCAGAAGAGAGGCTGTGGTGTGGCTGAGGGTGTTCTTGGTTGAAGAACGAGTATTGAGCCTCTCTGAGCCAGGCTGCTCTCTATAGGATGCTGAAGGTTGAGCGACTCCTGGCCGAGCCTCCAGCTCCCCACTCAGCAGTGGCTGTGGCTGCGCCTCACTCACCCCTCTTCTCTGCTTCCACTCTGCCTTCTCTCCCAGGCACCCTCCGACTTTGAGCCATGTCCTGTTCCATGCCATGCCTGCCCAGCCCTGACTGGCAGAGCTATGGTTTCTGACAGCTGGAATGCAGAACAGAGCTCTTTCCTTTGAGGAGAATGCTCTAAATCTCTGCAGGCAGAGGAGATCAATTCCCCTCCACTCAAGTCTTGCCTGGCTTTGCGGTTCCATCTACGCTTAAGGGAAGACTGAATTCTGAGGCCTGAACTGCACTGACAGGCTCTGAAATGGGGAAGGGGGATCCCTTCCCTTCCTCTCTCTGGATTCGGGTGACCATGGCTGCCTTTCGTTATGTCCCATCCTGCAGGTTCTGAGGTCACATTGGCATCTGCTTCAACACCAACTGCTTCACCCTTGCAGTCTCCTGGGACACGGCTGTTTCCGATATTTCGTGCACGTCAGCAAATGGCCCCCCAGGAGAGCTCTGAACTCCTGACACTGTTCCTGAGCCATAGCTGTGGGAAGAGGCAAACACCCAGCCACTTCAGAGAATCGCCTTCCTGCTCTTTCATTGGCCATTGTGAAGAGAAAGCATTATCCGTCTGCAGCAACTGCAGGAGATCCCTCAGAGATGGAACTCCCTGGGGCACAGAGAGGACAAACAGCAAACCGTCTCCTCGGGGTGGCCAGGCTGAGCTTCAGTGAGTTCATGAGGGGGACTGGGATGGGTTTGTGCTAACGATGTGGGTGACTCTGATCTTGGCTCTCCCTGTGTGGAGCTGAACTGGAGAGAGTTTACAGTGTGTGTGCACAGGGATCCCCTTTGTGGAGGGGCAGTGGTGGCTGTGAGGGGCAAAGAAAAGCAGGAGCAGAAGCTGTCGGTGCCTGCGGGGTGGGTGGAGAGGAAAAAACATCAGGCAGTTGTCTGCAGGAGGGGGGGATTTCTCTGCTCTTTAGCAACCCCATGGGATTTGTGGGATGTGAATTTCTAAGAAGGAAGAAAGGAGACAAAGGGACCCTTCAGATGGTGATTTTACACCATCAGTCTTAGTCACCCACCCAAGGCTGAGATTGGTTCTCCCCAGGAGTTCTCCGCTGGCTGCACGGAGGGCACAGATCATACCCTGTGGTTTGTTTGGCTTCTTCATGGATCTTCCTTAGCAGGGGATTCAGCTCAGGGGAATTTGTCTTCAGTCCCTGAGGCACAGACACCTCTGCCCCAGCTGAGATATCCAACTGACCCATCTGACCTTCTCATGAGACTCCTGCCCTATTCCTCAGAGACAACCTGGCACCGGTAGAGGGCTTTTAGCCCTGTCTGGGAGGTGAGATGAGCTATGTCTCCCTGCTGCCTTTTCTCTGCCCACTGAGAGAGAAGGACGGTAAGTGGAGAGGCTGAGATAGGAGCATTTCACCACAGAGCTTTCTCCTTGGCCAGAAAAAGTCCTTCCCCTGACTCTGAGATGGCAAAATAGCAGAGGTGAATCCTGCCCGTGCTCTGATGAGAAGCAGATGGCAGGGCAGGTCATGGAGATACCGCCAAAATCTTCCTGTGCTGAGACTTGGAAGAAAGCAAATAGACAGGACCCCCAGTCTCATTTGCTGAAATCATAACTCAGTCCTGGCTGCCCTGAGGAGCACAGCTGGGTTCTTCTCTCCCTCACTGCAACAGCCTCCCGTGTAGCTGGAGACCCTCAGCTCTCCATGCTTCCCTAAAACAGTTTTTCATCTCCCAGCAGTGATCGCAGTCACCGTGGTCTAAAGGAGATGCTTGTCCACGATCTGCAGAATGATTCTCCACGTTCATTTGATGGTGGGGCCGGGCCCTCATGGTCAGCTCTCCTTGTCCACACATGTTTGTGCAGCAAAGGTTTTCCCTGAGCAGTTTAACCTGGGGTAGATGTTGTATTCCCATGGTGTGCATCCACCATTTTTCCAGGGGTGATGCCTCTGTTTCTCTGCCAGGAGCATCTGAAGGACCGGTACAGGCACGCAAACTCACACAGAAACTTTCTGTCTGTGCAGAGGACCCTCGACACTTGGGAGGACACAGCAAATGGGACAAGTGTGGAAGAGTTCATCCTTCTGGGCTTCCCAGGCAAGTGGCATTTCCGAGCCTGCATCCTCCAGTTGTTCTTTCTTCTCTCCCTGGGCTCCTCTGTGTTTTTTCTGCTGTCTGTCATGGTCTATGACCGCCACTTATCCATCTGCTGCCCCCTGAGGTACAGCTCCCTCAGGAGCAGGGGCCTCTCTGCTCGCCTGGCACTCAGCTCCTGGCTGGGAGGATTTCTGGCCATCTCCCTGATGGCCTTTCTGACCTCCAAGCTGACCTTCTGTGGGCCAAATGTCATCAATCATTTCCTCTGTGATATAGGTTCCTGCCTTGCCCTCTCCTGCAGCCAAACATGGTCAGTGGAGCTGGCAACCTTCCTAGTCTCCATCAATGTCGTGGTGGCCTCCTGTGTGGTCACCCTGGTCTCCTACATCTACATCATATCTTCCATCCTGAGAATCCTGTCAGCCCATGGCCGCAGAAAGGCCTTTTCCACCTGCTCTGCCCATCTCAGTGTGGTCACGATCTCGTACGGCTCCACCGTATTCCTGTACGTGAAGCCATCGGCCCAGAACTCCCTGTAGCTGAACAAACTGGTCAATATCTTTAACACAGTTGTGACTCCGCTGTTGAACCCCTTTCTTTACCCCCTCAGGAAAAAAGAAGTGAAGCAAACTCTGGGACGGACTTTCTGGAGAAAGTGAAGAGGCTTTTCAAGGACTTTGGTGGTAACAGAGAGATTCCCTCCCTCCTGCCCATCACTTCTGCCCTGCAGAATGTCCTCCCCAAGGTGTAAGCGCCCCTGGGCATCACAGGGAGTGCGAAGCCACCAGCTCCCCCAGGAGCTCATCTCACCCACCTGACAGCCCTCTTAGGCTGGGCTGAACCTCGATTCTAAAGCCCCCACCTCGCTCTCTTTGCTCATGGGTAAGCTCGGAACGCCACACAGTGCTGGACAGAGCAGCAAGCCCACCCAGGAACAGTTCTCCAACCGGAAACTGGAGGAGTGGTTCCTGCCCCGGGTTTGTGCTCCAGTTTGCTCAGTGCCTCACTGTTTTATCAGAATTCCCCTGCATCCCCCAGAGGGATCCCAGAGCTGCCTCACTGCTTTAGGATACCGGCCTGGATTGCTCTGTCCAGTCGGACACTTTCTGGACACAGCTGGGCCCCATTCTTGGGGCTGTTTCATCAAATCCTGCTCCGGATCGAGGTCAATCTGGCAATGTCTGGTGCCTCTCCCTGTCGTGGTTATTCCCATCATGAGACAGTCAATAAAATTTACATTCATTTCCCTCTATCCAGTATCTGAATGGACATTTACATTTGTAATGAAACACATGCAAATCACTCTTTGATGCTGGATGTGTGAGGGCATTTCCACCTCTCAAACCCCACAACAGTTTTTCACAGCCCAGCGTTCCTCCCATTTGGCCTTCGTTGTGGAAGCCGTTCCAGTGATGGCAAAATCCCCAGAGCACAGGGCTGGGCAATGCTGGCTGGGTACCAGTCTCTCCTGGCACACACTGGGAGGACGTCAGCACTGTCAAAGGGCTCCCACTGTGCCCCTTCCCTTGGATTCCATTGTAGAGCAGATGAATCACATTCTTTTTCCTGCACGCTGACAGGGAAGGGATCCATGGGAGAACTTCCTAGGGAGGAGACATCATCAGCTCTGCAGAGACACCTTTATGAAATCTGGGATTCATCTCCCCTGAGTGTGGAGCTCTCCAAGGGAGAGGACTGAGCCTGGAATGAATGTCTGCTCCCTTCTGGAAGCAGTGGTTCCTCTGAAGATGATTTGCAAACCTCCTCCATCTCCCTGTTCAGGACTCTCAGCCCTGCATCCAGGCCCAGGCACCAGTGCCCAAGGACAGGCTGATGCCCACCCTTGTCAGCTGGGCTCTCCTGCTCAGTAGCATTTGGGAACACCACTGGGACAGCCACTGAGGGACCCTTCAGAAGGCTGCAGGGAGGGCACAGATCATACCCTGTGGTTTGTTTGTCTTCTCCACGGATCTACCTTGGCAGGGGACTCAGCTCAGAGGATTTTGTCTTCAGTCACTGAAGCACGGACACCTCTGTCCCAGCTGAGATGACTGACCTTCTCATGAGACTCCTGCCCTAATCCTCAGAGACAACCTGGTACTGGTAGAGGGCTTTTAGCCCTGTGTGGGAGGTGAGATGAGCTATGTCTCCCTGCTGCCTTTTCTCTGCCCACTGAGAGAGAAGGACGGTAAGTGGAGAGGGCATTTACAATCCTGCTTTGCCTTCTTCAGGATGGAGTCTCCAGGTTCCTCAGTCTCTTTTCATTCTCAAAGACCTTGGATCCGGGTGCATCTGGAAGCACTTTATTGACTGAGCAGTGGGTTTGGCCACAAAATGATAAGATTATCCCTGTGTGAGCAGCACAATTCTTCGGGATGAGGGACACACACGGACACAGCCAGACAAGAGTACTGTGCCCAGTTCTGGGCCCCTCAGTTTAACAGAGATGTTGAGATGCTGGAGTGCATCCAGAGGAGAGCAATGAAGACGGTGAAGGGGCTGGAGCACAAGCCCTATGAAGAGTGACTGAGGGAGATGGGGTTGTTTAGCCTGGAGAAGAGAAGGCTCAGGGGAGATCTTGTTGGTCTCCATAACTACCTAAAAGGAGGTTGTAGGCAGGCAGGTTCTTACAAGAACACACAAGAGAAGAAGAGACACAGGAACAGAACAACCCCTGGACTCTGCTGTGGACCCTGGGGACAGGGATGGGTCAGGCAGGGTCAGGCAGGATGGGGTCAAAACCCAACAGCCCGACGCATCCCCCTGGGGAGGCAACAACAAGGGATAACTCTGGTGAGATGAGGAGGGAGGGAAAGAGAAGGACAAGGAACATCCTCATTTGTGGCAACCCTTGGAAATTCCAGACAAGCTCATTTCTGTTCTGCATTAGAGGTGAGGGAGTTTACATTAAACTGAGTGTCCAGGGACAGGTTCCCTTCTGGTGCCCCAACTTCAGCATCTGTAGCGTGTGGGAAATCCTGATTGTCCAGGACACACAACCATCTGCTGCCATAAGATGAGCTCGTCCCAGCAGCTGATGGTGGGGAGGCAGAGGCGCACCCTCCACACAGCCCCCAGCAGCTGCTGCAGGGCAGGCTGAGCTGAGACCTCCAGGCAAGCAGTGGCAGGGAGGGAACCACTCCCCAGAGCACCCCCACATATCTGTGCAGCGCTGCATGCTGTGGGCACCAGGGTGGGCTCAGCACACAGAAATAGGCAGCGCTGTCCTGGACCTCCACATCCTGCACGTGCAGAAGCACCTGGGAATCCTCTGCAGATAGCACAGAGGAGAACTTCCCCGCATTCACACGAGCTTTGAACTTGTTCACCCACAGCAGCACCTGAGGGGCCTGGGTCTGGTGCTGCTGGTACCAGAAGATGTAAGGAGTGGAAGTGCTTGTGGAGAAATTGCAGTGCAGAGTTGTGCTGTGTCCTGCCTGGATGGTCATCTCTGCTGGCAACTGGAGCACGGAGTCCTTTTGGGCACGACCTGTGAGAGCAGAAAGCACTTTCAGCTTGGCTTGCCTGGGAACCTCTCTGTCTGTCACTCCATCAGCTCCCTCACTGTCCCCACTGCCCAGATCACTTTCCCAACCTCTCAAAGGCTGAGCTCTCTCTCCCTGCACACTTCTTTCTGCACGTTCCTGCCACTCCTCACAGCCCACATCACCCTGCTTTTCAGCCACACTCCCTGTTCAGTCGCTCCACTCATTGTCTCCACAGAACCAAGTTTTACGCCCATCCCTACAGAGATTGGTACCATTGTACCTACAGCACCTCACCGAGAAGCTCCAATCCACCCCATCGTTCCCACCCCTGCTCCCTCTCTCAGGCTTTCTCTGCATTAGAAGCATATACAGGAATGCTCAATTCCTGCACATTTAGGGTAAGATTTAGTTCTCCCCCATGCCCATCACTCCTGACGTGTCCCACATTATTTACCATCCCCACATGCAGCCCCTGTTCTCCCAACACAAACACTCCCAGTTCCCCAGAGATAGAGACCTCAAGTTCACTGCCTTCCACTACCAGCTACACAAACTTTCGCCTCCTCCTCCCCAGCCCGAAAGTCTCCTCTCACCAAAGGCTGCCAGTTCCAGCAGGGCTGTCAGCAGAATTAGGACCATGTCCCTTTATCCCTTCCTGGGGCACCCAGGGACCGGCCAGCAGGAGGGACCTGATGCTGGCAACTTGTCCTCTTCTGCCTCTCCCAGATGCAAGAGGCCTGCAAGGCCCTGCCCAGAGGGTGGAGCCAAATCCCCTGCCTACTGCTCCAGACAGGTCTCTCGGGGTCTGTGCCCACCTCTGTCCCAAGCAGGCTCTGCAGAGAGAGAACAGCCCCATGGGTTGAGCCCAAACCATGGAAGGGACAGGCAGCCCTTGGGAACTGCTCCTGGCAGCAACCTCCGAGGCCCAGACTGCCCCCAGCTTTGCAGGAGGTGGAGAAGGCACTGCTGCTCCCACCCTGTGCCTCCCTCTGCTGGGGATTGGGATGGAGAGAGGAGCAGGTGCGGCGGAAGTGTCTAGACCCAGGGGACTTTTCCCACAGGAGAGAAGAGACATCAGCTCACGGATGGGACTTACCCTGTCCCAAAGCAGACATGCACAGTAAACAGGACAAAGCATCTTTCTGGAGACACTGATTCTGCACAGACCAGTGGTGGCCTTTGAACTCCTCTCAGACAGCTTTCCCCAAAGCCAGGTCTTGTGGCAGGGACCCTTGTCCCCCTCTGCCTTGTGTCCATCTCCTCTATGAGATCTTGGAGAGAGCTGCAACCCCGGGTCCTACTGCAGGAGAAATGAGGCTGGGCTGGGTGAAGCACACGAGGCAGGGCATGAGGAGGTCTCCAAGGACAGGCAGAGTGCACTGGAGAGAGCGGGGCCTCTGGACACCCAGCCACTGGAGAGGTCACAGAGGAATTCTGAGTGTCTCCCACAAGCGATGTGGTTTTGTAATTGCAGGAAAGACCACAGTCACAGGGCATGACATTTATGTTTCTCATCTTACCCTAACCTCTGCCCCTGAGAGACACATCTGGCAGCAGGTACTCTGAGAGCCAGGCCTGCAGGGACACCTGAAGAAGCTCTATGCATCAGGGAGACAATCAAGAAAAGAGCAGCAGCAAGGAAGCCGTGCTCAAGCGCTCCCAGATTCCTGCATTGCCCATCACCTCTGCAAAGCCTTTGGGACAACAACCACATCAGCCATGCAGAGAACAAGGGAACTTGAGAGCATTTCAAGACCTTATCCTTCCTCTCCAGGCACTGGCACTGTCCTCTCTTGGAAGAGGCTCTGGGTCCACAGCTCCCTGGGTGCAGAGAAGAAGCAGCGCTGCCAGGGCACAGCTGAGGCCCCTTCCCCCAGGCTCAGCCTTTCCCAGACACAGCCCCTCCTTCTCCTGTGTTTTTGCCTGGCCCAGGCAGCTCCTGCACCAGCGTGTCCTGCACAGCACAGAGGTACCAGGCACTGTCAGAGCCCTCGACTTCCTCCAGCTGCAGGAGGCTGGATTTGTCCGTGGGGTTCAGCGACGTGGTGAGACGACCCCTACGCTTGGAGCCAGCTCCTGCCTGGACTGAGAGCAGCTGGGGAGCTTCGCATTTCCTCTGCTGGTACCAGAACAAGCCATAAAAGTTGGATGTCTGGTAGGTGCAGGTGGTTTGAAAGGTGTCTCCGTGCTTCACTGTGACTTGTCCTTCTTGCTGGGTGACAGTGATCTGCCCCATGGTGCCTGAAAGAAAGTGAGGGTCAGCAGCTCTACAGGGAAAGGATCCAAGATGCAAACCAAGAGAAGACGTAAAGTGTGGGAGGAGAAGGCTCCCTGTGTCTTGCTCAGCATCCGGAGATCCAGGGATGGGAAGAGCAAGGCAGGGAGAGTCTTTGGCTGGAGGTCTGAGACCTGAGTCCAGCATGGACCCCTCAGTACAATAATGACAGTTCCCTGCCAGAGGGAGACCCCCAGAGCAGAGCTGGGCTCTCACCCAGGCCTTTGGTCTTCACTCTCATGCTGCCTGCAGTCTCCAGGGCACAGCCTGCACTGCCTGGCCCTCCTCTGCTGACTCCAGGACACCTCCAGCAGGGTGAGGGTCCTGGCAGCTCCTGCCAAGCTGACCCATCCTGCTCTCCCTGCAGAGATCTCTTGTGTGGCTGAGTCTCCTGGGGAGAAGAGCAATTGTGCCTCCAGCCAGAGCCAAGACTTACTCAGGCGCTGCCTCAGGAAGGCAGTGAGGAGGAGACAGGCGAGGTACCTGCTGCGATGGATCATCCTGCGGGTCTGAGAGAGATCCAGAAACCCTCCCGACCCCCTCTCAGAGCCGTGAGAGAGCAGAGCTGCCGGCAAGGACTCTGCAAGGGGAACAGAGGGTGAAAGGGGAAGGGGAAAATGCTTGTTCCTAGCACAGCTGCAATGCTTGTGCTGAGCTCCTCCCTCCTCCAGCAGGGTCCTCTCTTGTTCCTGCAACCCAGCCCTTGTGCCTTCCCAAGGGGAGAGGTATAAGGGGGTCAACAGGGTCTACCCCTGCCCAGCAGCCTCTCGCACACTTCTTCCTTTGCAGCCTCTGTGCAGCTTCTCTTCCCTTGATGCCTGGTGCCTCCTGTCTCACCACCCTCCAGACCACTGCTGGCTTGGTCTCTCCCTGCTGCTCCCCGGTGTCCAGCCCCAAGCTCCTGTCAGCACAGATCAAAGTGCAGCCCTCCTAAACCCAGTGGACAACACCCGTGAGCCCTGCAGAGCACAAGAGTCTCACTCAGACCCCCAGGCCCTGGGGTCTTTCTCCGCCCAACTAAAAGAGTTCTCTCAGACACAAAGAGATGATGTTTCCTGCCACCCTGGCAATGCCATCTCACAAAGCAGCGTCTGAAGAGTTCCGTGAGGGAAAACCCCCAAAACCCCAAACAGCCTTTTCACCTGGTGAGAACCCTTCTGCTTCCAGTGGCCTCTAACCAGCTGGGTCTGCATTTGTCATCTCCTTCCCTCTGGCCTTTCAGACCAAACCTGCCAACCCCTTTCCAGTCCCTGATCAGAGCAGGTCTCATTAGAACAGGGAGGGCCGAGTTGAGCCCAGGCAAGGCTGGAAATGTCCAAGGTGTCCCAGGTGAACAGAGCAGCAGCAGCCCCGGTGGGAAAGGCAGGGGCTGTCAGAGAATCGTTCAACTATGGACTGGGAACAGTTGGATTGGAATAGACACAGAAAGGTCCCTGACTCCAACATTCCTGACACTGGAAGGGACACTTCTCAGCAGATCACTTTGCTCAAAGCTTTGTCCCACCTGACCTTAAGCAGCAGCGATGATGGGGCACCCACAGCTTCCTTAGGGACCTGTGCCAGTGTCTTGCCAGCCTCGTCATGGATAATTCTTCCTTCTGTCCCACCTAAATCTCCCCCCTTTCAGTATAAACCTGTTATCCTTGTTCTGTCACCACAAGCCCTGGTAAAATTTTACTCTACATGTTTCTTTCCAGCCCCCAGCCCAGTGAGACACTCTTGTCCCTGCTTTTCCCAGTTCCCTGGCCTTGGGCACTGGCTGGCAGGTACAGGATTCCAGACAAGGACAGACTGGGTATCTCAATTCTCCGGACATCAGCCACAAATGTAGGCAGCCACAGCCACAGCACCGTGGACTTTGCAGAAAGACCCCAAGTTGAGGAAAGGACCTCATGCTGCCCCACACCAGCCCTTCATCCTTGAGCAACAGCTCATCTCACTCAGAGCAGCACTGGCCCAGCTCAGCAAACAGTGCTGGACAATCCTGACACAGAGGTTTTTAACACACACGGTCACATCTCTTCTGGCTGCCCAGGGCCCCACAACAGCAGCAGCTGATTCAACACCACTGCTGTTGCTTTGCAGAAGATTTCTACCAAACCTGTGTGGCTGGCATTTTCCTTGCTGATGCTGCATGTGCAGAGCACAGCCAGGAGCTGGGTTCCTTCCAGGGGAGGTAGGCCCAGAGTAGAAGTTCTGGATCAGAGACTCTCAGATCAGGGAAGGGCCCTGTGAAGATTCCAGCCCTACTGGGAGGCTCTCAGGACACGAGCTTGGACCTCCAGGTGCCTGTGCCAGGCTGGGCACAGCCTCCTGCTGCCACTCCTGTTCCTCTGGAGACTGCCCCCTGCTGACAGCAGATGTGGAGCTGGACTTCTCCAGCAGAGCAGCTCCAGGAGCTCTGATGAGACAGGTGAACGGACTGGCAGCAAGGCTCAGGCACTTGGAAATGTTTCCCTGGTGCCACCTGCTAGTTCATATTTGATTGCCTTTAGAAGAGAGGGAGTTCTCTTCAAGCACCTTCATCAGCCCTGTTCCCTCCCTGCTTTTGCAGCCACAGCAGTTGCAGCTGCAGGGTATCTGGCTCCCCGGACACACAGCCCTTTGCTGCCCAGGGAGCAGGTCAGGGCATCCCCTCTGCCTGCACCATGCCTGGAATTGGTCCAGCTCCAGGGGACAGAGCACAAAAGCCACCCCGAGAGATGAGTCCTGATCTCTGCTTAATGCAGCAGTGACGAATGGTCTCTTCTCTACCCACACAGTCCTCCCAAAAAAGCCCCCATTTTTCATGACCTGCCTGGAATAATTTCCAGAGAAGGAAGGAGGCCTCAGAGGCGCCGGTTTGGATGCAGCACTAATTTAATGAGTCTAAAGAAGGAAAGGAAGTGCTTTCCAGGGAGCAACAAGGGCAGCCAGGAAGATGCAGTGGAACTTCTGCAGCGTATCCCTCTGCCTGCCCTGCAGAGGGAGGGAGCCAAGAGCTTCCTGCTAGGCTGGTGTCGGGAGAAAACAACAGCAAGGTAAAGAGAAGAGAGAGAAGAGTGGAAGAAGAAAACAATGGCTCAAAGCCCTATCTCTTGTCCAGCACCATGTTCTAAGGACTTGGGATGTTCCTGTGCAGGGCCGTTGCCAGCAGGTTTAGCAGGGCCGACATCTGTTGCCACAGTAGCAGCTGGTGATGCAGGAGAGGTCACAGCAGCCAGTGTTGATGGGGACTCCATTACAGCTGAGGATGCTGCCAACAGCAGCGGAGGTGGAGGAGCCCACGGCAGTGTTCTGTGGGAAGGAGCTGAGGATGGGCCCGGGCAGGGTCACCACCACCGGAGAGGGCTCGATGACGACGTAGGAGTTCTGGCACTGCCTGCAACAGGGCTCATTGCAGCTGCTGGCCAGCGGGGTCGGGCCGCAGGGCTGGCAGGGCCGGCACTGGTCACAGCAGGACATATCTCTGGGCAAGAGGGGCACCTGGGAGAGAGGGCAGAGGAAAGAGAGCTCAGGAACCCCTCAGGAGCAGCCTGCAAAGCCACCAAAGGGAAGCCCAGGGACCTGCTGGGTGTGCAGGGTGAGGCTGTGCAGCTGTGAACAGGGGCTTCTCTTCCTGAGCCCAGCAGGGTCCCTCAGACAGCAGCCAGGCCCAGGGATCAACCTGATGAGCCTGGATCAAAGAGCCACCTCAGCCCAACCTCAGCCTCTCTCCATGACAAACCAACTCTGCCCTCTCCCACCACCACCACCAACATCCCAGAGCTCTGACAGAAGACCAAAGAGCAGGGATCAGCTGAGCTGTCCTTGAAGGGCAGAGCTAGTCCTCCAGGAGGAGGTGGAGAGGAAAGGGGGTTCCAATCCACCTGATTTTCAAGGAGAAGGAGGTGGCAGAAGCAGTTGAGAGAGCAAAGAGCAGGGCTTGCTTTTATCCCATCCTCTTGATGCCTCAGGACCAAAGGCAGCCACAAGCATTTTCCTACAGCTCCTAAAGAGCGGAAACATCCCAGGAAATGACACGGCAGTGGTGCTGTTTCCTCCTGAGTGCCAGAAGGATGTGGTGGAGTCAGGTGAGGTCAACCTGAGGCACATGGGTCACTTTTGATGTTATGATCCTGTGACAGGAAGGATCCCAGCGGCTCCCAGCCCTGCCATCCTTTCCCTGTCCTCCAAGAGCTCATGTGAGAGTGCACCCTGTCCTCCTCTTTCCTTCCCTCCTGGCCCACCCCATCAGGAAGTCGCTTTTGTCTTCCGGGGCAGTGGCTGCACTCCAGGGTTTCCACTCTCTTTCACCCTAAGCTGCCCTCAGGAGGAAGCTGCCAACCTCTGGGGCCTCCTCCTCTCCCTGGGTGGTGCCAGAGACTCCTCCAGCAACGCTGCCTGGGCTTCTGCCCTGCTTTGGGTGTCCTGTCCCTGCTTCAGCAGGGAGGTGCCAGCAGCTCCTCAGGCAGGAGTCAGGTCAAGCTTAGAAGTGCCCTACATATCAGGGTCCCATGCGAGATGAGTAGAGTCCATGTGCAGACACAGGGACAGAAGTGTCACAGCTGGAGAGGTTGGTGTCAAGCAGCAGAAATGAAGCTGGAAAGCTGCTGCAAAGAGAATGGGCCAGTGCAAGTGTCTCACATCTTGCAGCCAAGCGACCCCCACTCCCCTCTTCCTTCCACACAACACTCATTTGTGTGAAGTCTCAGACCCTGCTTCACTCAGCACCAGGCTGATGAGCTAAGCAAGTGTCCCTGGAACTGTCACAGACATGAGGAGCACCTGTCCCATCCCTACCACCAGCAACTCTGCATCTTGAGGGGATACAATCAGTGACAACGATCTGCATGATGTGGGCAGGACTTCTTGGTCTTTCTCCCTTTACAAAGCAAGAAATGGAGGGCTCAGGAGGCAGGGACTGCATTTCATTGCTTGTTCTCTGGGAAACCTCTCTGCCAGGTTAGAGGCACCAGCATTCAGCTGTAGATTCCATTCCAATCACCATTCTTTATGGCAAGGGGAACCTTTTACTCCGTGGAGCTCCTGAACACGGCAGGGCAGAGTCTCCCTGCTGAGACCTGCTCGTGCCCTCACCAGGGTCACAAAGGACAGACAGACAGACCTGTGCTCACGCACCCCTACAGAGAGTCAGGCAAAGATCTGTGAGGGCACAGGGAGGCAAGAGAGAGTCAAGCACAAGAAAAACACATAAAAGCAGCTGTGGACTCTGCTGAGGAGGTGCTGGGGACCACACTGGCAGAACAGGACTGAATTGCCCCAGGGAAGGACCGGGTCCCAGACAGGCTCATGGTGCTGCTTGAGGATGCGCAGAGGCCGTACTGAGGGGAGACAAGGGAAAGGAGCCCAGAAAACTGTCCTGAGGGCAAGGTCAGTGTTGTGGTAGGGTCAGAGCCTTGCAGCAGAAGCCCCTCTGTGTGTAACAAGGAGCGACCATCAGAGAGAGATGGAGGAAGAGAGAGAAAAGGATGTTCCATGTCCTCTCACATGAGAGCCCTTGGGCATCCAGATGAGAAACACGAGAGCCATTTCCTGACACCTTGTCCCCAAACAATTGTCCACAGCAATAGCCCAGGTGCTCATGACCTGTCTGAATTGGATGTCACCAGCGCTGGGGATGAGTGTGCTCCCTGCACTGATGTGTTTCTGCCCCAGAAACCCTCAGGCCTCTCATCCCAGCACTTCCAGAAATCTCATGTGGGCCAGCCCGTGGCATAAGGCAGGAAATACAAAGGCAGCAGGGCAGGAAAACAGGACAGAGCCCATCCCATTGGCTGGGATGGATTGGGTTTGATGGGAGTTGTCAGAAAATGGTTCCTTGCCCCGAGGGAGCCTCTGGGCCTGAGGCAGGGCAGGAGAACTGTAAAAGGCAGCCCAGCTCTCTGCTCTCTCATCCACTTCTCTGACCTCCCTCTCCTTGGCAATCAGGTGAGTGGGAAGCTGCTCCTCTTCCAGAGCAGGTCTCTCCTCGCTGTCTGTGCCAGCTGCTGTGGCTTTCCTAGGTCAGGGCTGGGAGCTGCTTTTCCTGGGAGAGGGAAGGGGAGAGCAGGCCTTGCCCAGAGAAGGCCTGGCACTTGTTGAGGTGTCTGCTGGGCTTTGATCTGGGCAGCGTGTGCTGGGCCAGGAGGTGCCTTGCCTGCCCCGGGCTTAGGTGCAAAGCGGCTCCTCATGTGTCCCCATGCTCTGTTTCCTCTGCCCTCTCTCCCAGGTGCCCCTCTTGCCCAGAGACATGTCCTGCCGGCCCTGCGAGCCCTGCCTGCCCTGCCAGCCCTGCGGCCCAACCCCGCTGGCCAGCAGCTGCAATGAGCCCTGTTGCAGGCAGTGCCAGAACTCCTACGTCGTCATCGAGCCCTCTCCGGTGGTGGTGACCCTGCCCGGGCCCATCCTCAGCTCCTTCCCACAGAACACTGCCGTGGGCTCCTCCACCTCCGCTGCTGTTGGCAGCATCCTCAGCTGCAACGGAGTCCCCATCAACACTGGCTGCTGTGACCTCTCCTGCATCACCAGCTGCTACTGTGGCAACAGATGTCGGCCCTGCTAAACCTGCTGGCAATGACCCTGGACAGGAACCTTCCAAGTCCTCACAACATGGTGGTGGACATGAGATAGAGCTTTGAGCCACTGTTTCCTTCTTCCACTGTTCTCTCTCTCTCTTTTCCTTGCTGTTGTTTTCTCCCAACACCAGCTTAGCAGAGAGCTCTTGGTCTCCCTCCCTCTGCAGGGCAGGCAGATGGACACCATGCAGGATCTCCTCTGCATCTTGGTGGCTGCCCCTGGTGTTCCTGGGGAGCCACCTCCTTTCCTTCGTTAGACTCATTAAATTACTGCTGCATCCAAGCCTGGGTCTATGAGTCCTCCTTCCTTCTCTGGAAACTCTTCCAGGCAGGTCATGAAAAATGGGGGTCTTTTTGGGGGAGGACTGTGTGGGTACAGAAGAGAACATTCGTCACTGCTGCATTAAGCAGAGATCAGGACTCATCTCTCTGGGTGTCCTTTGTGCTCTGTCCCCTGGATCTCATCCAGTTCCAGGCATGGTGTAGGCAGAGGGGATGCCCTGACCTGCTCCCAGTGCAGCAAAGGGCTGTGTGTCCGGGAAGCCAGATGCCCTGCAACTGCAACTGCTGGGGCTGCAACAGCAGGGAGGAAAATGGGTTGAGGAAGCTGGGTTGAGGAAGCTGCCTGAAGAGAAATACCCTCTCTTCTAAAGGCAATCAAATATGAACTAGCAGGTGGCACCAGGAGAATATTTCCAAGTGCCTGAGCCTTGCTGCCTGTCCGTTCACCTGTTTCATCAGAGCTCCTGGAGCTGCACTGCTGGAGAAGTCCAGCTCCACATCTGCTGTCAGCACGGGGCAGTCTCCACAGGAACAGGAGTGGTGGCAGGAGGCTGTGTCCAGCCTGGCACAGGCACCTGGAGGGCAAAACTCGTGTCCTGAGAGCCTCCCAGGAGGGCTGGAATCTTCCCAGGGCCCATCCCTGCTCTGAGAGTCTCTGATCAGGATCTCCTCCTCTGGGCCTACCTCCCCTGGAATGAGCCCTGCTCCTGGCTGTGCTCTGCAGGTGCAGCATCAGCAAGGAAAATGCCAGCCACACAGGTTTGGTAGAAATCTTCTGCAAAGCAGCTGCAGTGGTGTTGAATCAGCTGCTGCTGTTGTGGGGCCCTGGGCAGCCAGAACAGATGTGACCATGTGTGTAAAAAGCCTCTGTGTCAGGATTGTCCAGCACTGTCCAGCTGGGCCAGTGCTGCTCTGAGTGACACGAGCTGTAGCTCAATGATGAAGGGCTGGTGTGGGGCAGGGAACTGGGAAAAGCTGAGACAAGAGTGTCTCACTGGGCTGGGGGCTGGAAAGAAACATGTAGAGTAATATTTTACTGGGGCCTGTGGTGACAGAACAAGGATAAAGGGTTTACACTGAAAGGGGGGAGATTTAGGTGGGACAGAAGGAAGAATTATCCATGACGAGGCTGGCAAGACCCTGGCAGAGGTCTCTAAGGAAGCTGTGGGTGCCCCATCATCGCTGCTGCTTAAGGTCAGGTGGGACAAAGCTTTGAGCAAAGTGATCTGCTGAGAAGTGTCCTTTCCAGTGTCAGGAATGTTGGAGTCAGGGACCTTTCTGTGTCTATTCCAATCCAACTGTTCCCAGTCCATAGTTCAATGATTCTCTGACAGCCCCTGCCTTGCCCACCGGGGCTGCTGCTGCTCTGTTCACCTTGGACATTTCCAGCCTTGCCTGGGCCCAATCCTGCCCTCCCTGTTCTAATGAGACCTGCTCTGATCAGGGACTGGAAAGGGATTGGCAGGTTTGGTCTGAAAGGCCAGAGGGAAGGAGATTACAAATGCAGACCCAGCTGGTTTGAGGCCACTGGAAGCAGAAGAGTTTTCACCAGGTGAAAAGGCTGTTTGGGGTTTGGGGGTTTTCCCTCATGGAACTCTTCAGACGCTGCTTTGTGAGATGGCATTGCCAGGGTGGCAGGAAACATCATCTCTTTGTGTCTGAGAGAACTCTTTTAGCTGGGGGGAGAAAGAGACTTTCAGGCTGGGTAGGAGGAGGAAAAAGTTTTTGTAGCTGGTAGTGGAAGGCAGTGAACTTGAGGTCTCAGTTCCTGGGGAACTGGGAGTGTTTGTGCTGGGAGAACAGGGTCTGCGCGTGGGGATGGTAAATAATGTGAGACACGTCAGGAGTGATGGGCATGGGGGAGAACTAAATCTCACCCTAAATGTGCAGGAATGTAGCATTCCTGAATGTGCTGCTAATGCAGAGAAAGCCTGAGAGAGGGAAAGGTGGTGGGGAATGGAGCGATGGGGTAGATTGGAGCTTCTCAGTGAGGTGCTGTAGGTACAATGGTACCAATCCCTGTAGGGATGGGCGGAAACCTTGGGTCTGTGGAAAGAATGAGTGGAGTGACACAGCAGGGAGTGTGGCTGAAAAGCAGAGTGATGTGGGCTGTAAGAGGTGGCAGGAACGTGCAGAAAGAGGTGTGCAGGGAGAGAGAGCTCAGCCTTGATTCTCCGGGATACAAACCCCCCTGCTGCTACATGGTGAGCTCTTGCCAGCAGCTGATGGTGGGGAGGCAGAGGCACAGCCTTCACACAGCCCCCAGCGGCTGCTGCAGGGCAGGCTGAGCTGAGACCTCCAGGTAAGCAGTGGCAGGGAGGTAACCAGAGAATCCTCAGGCTGGAAAAGTGATCTGGGAAGTGGGGACAGAGAGGGAGCTGATATAGTGACTGACAAAGAGGTTCCCAAACAGCTGAAAGCCATTTCTGCCTTCACAGGTGGTGCCCAAAAAGGCTCTGTGCTCCAGTTGCCAGCAGAGATGACCATCCAGGCAGGACACATCACAACTCTGCACTGCAATTTCTCCACCAGTGATCGCTATCCCTTCATCTTGTGGTACCAGACCCAGGCCCCTCAGGTGCTGCTGCGAGTGAGCAAGTTCAAAGCTCGTGTGGATGCAGGGAGGTTCTCCTCTGTGCTGTCTGCAGAGGACTCCCAGGTGCTTCTGCACGTGCAGGATGTGGAGCTCCAGGACAGTGCTGCCTATTTCTGTGTGCTGAGTCCACCCTGGTGCCCAGAACCCAGCGCTGCACAGAAACGTGGGGGTGCTCTGGGGAGTGGTTCCCTCCCTGCCACTGCTTGCCTGGAGGTCTCAGCTCAGCCTGCCCTGCAGCAGCTGCTGGGGGCTGTGTGGAGGCTGCGCCTCTGCCTCCCCACCTTCAGCTGCTGGCAAGAGCTCACCATGTAGCAGCAGGGGGGTTTGTGTCCCGGAGAGTCAGGACTGCCCAGAGGCTGCAGATGCTGAAATTGGGGCAGCAGAAATGATATAGGAGGGAACCTGTCCCTGGACACTCGGTTTAATGTAAACACCCTCACCTCTAAAGGCAGAGAAATGCAGAAGAAAAATGAGTTTGTCTGAGATTTCCGAGGGCAGCTCTGCCTGTGGACATTCCTTGTCCTTCTTTTTACCTCCCCCCTATTCTCACCAGAGTTATCCCTTGTTGTTACCTCCCTAGGGGGGTGCGTCGTGCTGCTTGGTTTTGACCTCATCCTGCCTGACTCTGCCCAATCCCCAGGGTCCACAGCAGAGTCCACGGGTTGTTCTGTTCCTGTGTCTCTTCTTCTCTTGTGCGTTCTTGTAAGCAGCCCGGTTGGTGGGAATGCTCATGGGAACAACAATTTATTTATTTGTGTGTGTGTCCATGTCCCTGTGTCCCCTTATGTGTCCCTCATCCAGAGAGAATGTGCTGCTCACATAGGGATGGTCTCCACTGCTCTCTCCATGAGCCCCACGGAGCAGCAGGTTCCCTGGGGCAGGAGGAGCCTGAGTGCTCCTGAACGGTGATGGCCCCAGTCTGCTGGAGATGTGCCCAGGGCAGAGGTCCCTGTCACAGGGCCCGGCCCCTGCCCACATGGAACACACGGAGCCTCTGCTCGGGCTGCTGACTTTCCCCCCAGGATCCCAAGGGAGCCCTGAGCAGCTGCTTTCTCTGCTCGGCAAATACAGGGGCTCCCGCACGGGATTGCTGATGAAAACTTCCCCTCAGGAATGAACAACCAAAAGGGGTTTCACATTTCCTGATTTGTTAAAGCTTGGATTTGCAATAAAAACTGAGTCCTCCAAGTCCAGTCGTTTCCAGATCTCTCAAACTCTTCCTGCTGGGGTTCCAAAGTAATCCCTTGGAGTCAGTTAAATACCCAGACTGCCATGAGAAGGGGATGTCAGGGTTCCAGCCACCTGCAAGTGCCCCCACATTGGCTCAGGTCTGAGACCCCGAGCTGCTCTGACCCAATTCAGATACTTTGGATTGGAGGCCCAGGAGACAGGGGAAAAGCTTGGGCTGGACAAGCTCAGCAGAACTCCAGGGATGCCAGGTTCTACTCGCTGAGGGGTCAGAGAGAGGCTGGCAAAATTCCCCCGAGGGCTGGAGGGGTGACATGAGGAAGAGCTGGCAGGAGAGCTCTGGGAAGAGACTGCAGGCTTCAGACAGTGCCTGGGGAGCTCTGGGTGGCTCGAGGAGCTGACACAGCTGCTCAAAGCCCACGGTCAGAGGCTTCCGAGGCACAGAGGGAGTGGTCAGCCCTGCTCCCTGTCCCAACTGGATGTAAGAGCTGTGTATGCTGGGAACTACTGGCCCATGGAAAACCAAGGCAGAGCAATAGGCATGGCCAGGTGAGCACACAGATCAGCCTTGTGTTCAGATGAGATCGGCCTCTCCCATCCCTGCCTCCATCCATCTCCCCAAGCTTTCTCCAGGCCAGCCTGCCTTGATCCTACCTTTCGCTGTCTTCTTCTCCTCCTGAGCACCCCATCTCTTGCACAATCCAGATAATTTTTCCACTGCACCTCCTAAGGAATCTGATCCCCGTGCAGGCAGAACCCCCCCCGAGTTTATAAAGAGATTCTCTCCTCTCACCCTTCTGGGGATGCCATCCCAGTGGATGTCTGTGATGAAGAGGGTTGTGCTGGATGTCCTCCTGTGTCTGACTCTGGGGAGCTCAGAACTGAACCCAGCTCTCCAGAGATGGCCTCATCAGTGCTGAGTAGAGAGGAAGGATCGGGTCCCTGGTCCTGCCGGGGACCCTCTTCCTCCTGCAGCCCAGGATGCTGTTGGCCTTCCTTGCCACCAGGCTGAGCGGTCCCAGCAGAGACAGGAACACCCTGAGATGCTGACACTGAGTGGGACACAGCAGTGAGGATTCAGGAGAAGTATCCCAGGTGCTTGTCCAGCTCTTCCTCTTCCCTCAGCATCCAGAATTGGCCACTGCTGCGGAAGGAGGCTTCTGGCAAGAGCCATGAAAGCTCCTGTGCTTTTACCTCTTGGCCAAGGAAGCCCAAGGAGGAAAAATGTCTCTCTGGCCCTGACCCTGGAGATCAGCAAAAGCCTCAACTTGTGAGCAAGACTCATCAGCTGGCACTGGGAAAGGTTCTCTGTTGAATCCCCTGAGCTGTCTCCCTGCTTTTCATGTCTCTCCTCCAACTCTGGGGGCGCCCCAGGGCTTGGCTGAGGCAGACCCTGTGTCCCTGACTCCCTGTGCATTCCCTGCCCAGCACAAACCTGCTGGGGGCTGCATTTCCAGGCTGGGCATGACTGGGGTCTCAGTTGTCCCTCTGGGCACACGGCTCTTGTTGAGCTCAGTCTGGTTTGGCAAACACAGAACCGGCCCCAGAGAAGGGAAACTGTGAGGGAAGCTGAAAACAAAGTCCCTGGTGACAGGCCAGGAGGTTCCAGTAACTGGAGGGATGGCCCCTCAGCCAACAGGACATCAGGGGTTGGCAGTGACACCTCTTAGGTGACAAAGAAAGCGCAGGCTTTGTGGAAGAGACAGGGTGGGGAGTGTGTCCTAAACACAGATGGGTCAGAGGGAAAGAGGAGCTCTCGCCATGCCCCTCGGAGTCCTCATCCTCACCACCTGCCTGGGGACACTGCTGGGTGAGTTCAGGCTCTACAGACACACAGACTCCTTCTTCTCCCAGAGATCCCTTGCCAGCCTTGTCAGGGCTGTGCAGAGAACAACTGCAATGACAGGAAATCGCTGGGAAAGGTCACCTCGTGGCTGTGGTTTTGCCCGAGTCCTCTCCAGGCACTCTTGCTGTTGGGAAGGAGAGAGGAGAGACCTGAGAGCCCTGCTTCTGCTTTCCTCTCCCCTTAATCCATCTCCCTGTCTCTTTCTTCTGACCCTGCTGTCACCAGAGGAGATCTCAGCTGTCTCTGCACTCCCCCATTTCCCCCCCTCCAATGCAAATGAGCAGCCCTGACAGCTCTGGGACTCTGAAGCTCTCATCCCTCTGACATGAGCAGGGGGTCCCTTTCTGCCTCCTGGCTGGCACAGGGCTGACACGGCTTCCACTTTTCTCCTGGTTGTCAACACAGCCAGGGCTCCCTCTTTTCAACCTCAGCATTGTAAATGCTCAGGGAGTGAGGAGGTCTCAGAGATCAGAGGATGGTGAAGCAGAAGGGGTTTGTTTGCCTTCTCTCCATAGACCCCTGGAGTTGCTGGAGGGGTGCTGATCCCAGCACACAGAGATCAGGGAGGACAAGCTGTGCCCTGGTCCTCTTGGCAAAAGGAGCAGGAGCTGGCAAGATGAGCCTGCAGCTGGAGGAAGTCGAGGGCTCTGACAGTGCCTGGTACCTCTGTGCTGTGCAGGACACGCTGGTGCAGGAGCTGCCTGGGCTGGACAAAAACACAGGAGAAGGAGGGGCTGTGTCTGGACAAGGCTGAGCCTGGGGGAAGGGGCCTCAGCTCTGCCCTGGCAGCGCTGCTTCCCCTCTGCACCCAGGGAGCTGCAGACCCAGACCCTCTTCCATCTGGTGGGTGGTGCAGTGAGGCTGGAAGGACTGGTGGCTACTGACTGAGGAGAAGCCAGGAATATCTTCTGCAAATCCAAGAGACAGGACACAAAAGACAGCCAAATGCAATGTGTTCTACCACCTCCTTGCTCAGGTACTTAAGAAGACTCCTCTGTTCTACTCAACCCAATCCTCTCCAAAATGCCACCTTTTCCCGTGACTTCCTTGGAAAAGCTGCTGAAGAAGGAAGAAGGACTCAGAGTCCAAGGATTGGATGCAGCACAACTTTAATGAGTCTGAAGAAGAAAAGGATGTGGCTCCCAGGGAGCACAAGGGGGAGCCAGGAAGATGAGGTGAAGATCCTGCAGGTGTCTCTCTGCTAGACCTGAAGAGGGAGAGAGGACATCAGGTCCCCACTGAGTTGGTATTGGGAAAATGTGACAGCAGAGGAAGGAGAGAGAAGAGACTGGAAGTAGGAAAAAGTGGCCAAAAGCTGTAAAAACAAGAGCTCAAAGCTCTATCTTGTGTCCAGCACCATGTCGTGAGGACTTGGGATGTTCCTGTGCAGGGCCGTTGCCAGCAGGTTTAGCAGGGCCGACATCTGTTGCCACAGTAGCAGCTGGTGATGCAGGAGAGGTCACAGCAGCCAGTGTTGATGGGGACTCCGTTGCAGCTGAGGATGCTGCCAACAGCAGCGGAGGTGGAGGAGCCCACGGCAGTGTTCTGTGGGAAGGAGCTGAGGATGGGCCCGGGCAGGGTCACCACCACCGGAGAGGGCTCGATGACGACGTAGGAGTTCTGGCACTGCCTGCAACAGGGCTCATTGCAGCTGCTGGCCAGCGGGGTCGGGCCGCAGGGCTGGCAGGGCCGGCACTGGTCACAGCAGGACATGTCTCTGGGCAAGAGGGGCACCTGGGAGAGAGGACAGAGGAAAGAGAGCTCAGGAACCCCTCAGGAGCAACCTGCAAAGCCACCAAAGGGAAGCCCAGGGTCCTGCTGGGTGTGCAGGGTGAGGCTGTGCAGCCGTAAACAGGGGCTTCTCTTCCTGAGCCCAGTAGGGTCCCTCAGACAGCAGCCAGGCCCAGGGATCCTCCTGATGGGCCTGGATCAAAGAGCCACCTCAGCCCAACCTCAGCCTCTCTCCATGACAGACCAACTCTGCCCTCTCCCACCACCACCACCAACATCCCAGAGCTCTGACAGAAGACCAAAGAGCAGGGATCAGTTGAGCTGTCCTTGAAGGGCAGAGCTAGTCCTCCAGGAGGAGGTGGAGAGGAAAGGGGGTTCCAATTCACCTGATTTTCAAGGAGAAGGAGGTGGCAGAAGCAGTTGAGAGAGCAAAGAGCAGGGCTTGCTTTTATCACAGCCTCTTGATGCCTCAGGCCCAAGGGTAGCCACAAGCATTTTCCTACAGCTCCTAAAGAGCGGAAACATCCCAGGAAATGACACGGCAGTGGTGCTGTTTCCTCCTGAGTGCCAGAAGGATGTGGTGGAGTCAGGTGAGGTCAACCTGAGGCACATGGGTCACTTTTGATGTTATGATCCTGTGACAGGAAGGATCCCAGCGGCTCCCAGCCCTGCCATCCTTTCCCTGTCCTCCAAGAGCTCATGTGAGAGTGCACCCTGTCCTCCTCTTTCCTTCCCTCCTGGCCCACCCCATCAGGAAGTCGCTTTTGTCTTCCGGGGCAGTGGCTGCACTCCAGGGTTTCCACTCTCTTTCACCCTAAGCTGCCCTCAGGAGGAAGCTGCCAACCTCTGGGGCCTCCTCCTCTCCCTGGGTGGTGCCAGAGACTCCTCCAGCAACGCTGCCTGCGCTTCTGCCCTGCTTTGGGTGTCCTGTCCCTGCTTCAGCAGGGAGGTGCCAGCAGCTCCTCAGGCAGGAGTCAGGTCAAGCTTAGAAGTGCCCTACATATCAGGGTCCCATGCGAGATGAGTAGAGTCCATGTGCAGACACAGGGACAGAAGTGTCACAGCTGGAGAGGTTGGTGTCAAGCAGCAGAAATGAAGCTGGAAAGCTGCTGCAAAGAGAATGGGCCAGTGCAAGTGTCTCACATCTTGCAGCCAAGCGACCCCCACTCCCCTATTTCTTCCACACAACACTCATTTGTGTGAAGTCTCAGACCCTGCCTCGCTCAGCACCAGGCTGATGAGCTAAGCAAGAGCCCCTGGAACTGTCACGGACATGAGGAGCCCCTGTCCCATCCCAGCCACCAGCAACTCTGCATCTTGAGGGGATCCTCTCAGTGACAACGATCTGCATGATGTGGGCAGGACTTCTTGGTCTTTCTCCCTTTACAAAGCAAGAAATGGAGGGCTCAGGAGGCAGGGACTGCATTTCATTGCTTGTTCTCTGGGAAACTTCTCTGCCAGGTCAGAGGCACCAGCATTCAGTTGCATATTCCATTCCAACCACCATTCTTTATGGCAAGGGGAACCTGCTACTCCGTGGAGCTCCTGAACACAGCAGGGCAGAGTCTCCCTGCTGAGACCTGCCCATGCCCTCACCAGGGTCACAAGGACAGACAGACAGACAGACATGTGCTCACACAGCCCTGCAGAGAGTCAGGCAAAGATCTGTGAGGGCACAGGGAGGCAGGAGAGAGTCAAACATAACAAAAACACATAAAAGCAGCTGTGGACTCTGCTGAGGAGGTGCCGGGGACCACACTGGCAGAACAGGACTGAATTGCCCCAGGGAAGGACCGGGTCCCAGACAGGCTCATGGTGCTGCTTGAGGACCCGCAGAGACCGTACTGAGGGGAGACAAGGGAAAGGAGCCCAGAAAACTGTCCTGAGGGCACAGTCAGTGTTGTGGTAGGGTCAGAGCCTTGCAGGAGAAGCCCCTCTGTGTGTAACAAGGAGCGACCATCAGAGAGAGATGGAGGAAGAGAGAGAAAAGGATGTTCCACGTCCTCTCACATGAGAGCCCTTGGGCATCCAGATGAGAAACACGAGAGCCATTTCCTGACACCTTGTCCCCAAAACAATTGTCCACAGCAATAGCCCAGGTGCTCATGACCTGTCTGAATTGGATGTCACCAGCACTGGGGATGAGTGTGCTCCCTGCACTGATGTGTTTCTGCCCCAGAAACCCTCAGGCCTCTCATCCCAGCACTTCCAGAAACCTCATGTGGGCCAGCCCGTGGCATAAGGCAGGAAATGCAAAGGCAGCAGGGTAGGAAAACAGGACAGAGCCCATCCCATTGGCTGGGATGGAATGGGTTTGATGGGAGCTTGTCAGAAAATGGTTCCTTGCCCCGAGGGAGACCCTGGGTCTGAGGCAGGGCAGGAGAACTATAAAAGGCAGCCCTACTCTCTGCTCTCTCATCCACTTCTCTGGCCTCCTTCTCCTTGGCAATCAGGTGAGTGGGAAGCTACTTCTCCTTCTCCTTCCAGAGCAGGTCTCTCCTCACTGTCTGTGCCAGCTGCTGTGGCTTTCCTAGGGCAGGGCTGGGAGCTGCTTCTCCTGGCAGTGGGAAGGGGAGAGCAGGCCTTGCCCAGAGAAGGTCTGGCACTTGTTGAGGTGTCTGCTGGGGTTTGATCTGGGCAGCGTGTGCTGGGCCAGGAGGTGCCTTGCCTGCCCCGGGCTTGGGTGCGGAGCTGCTCCTCATGTATCCCCATGCTCTGTTTCCTCTGCCCTCTCTCCCAGGTGCCCCTCTTGCCCAGAGACATGTCCTGCCGGCCCTGCGAGCCCTGCCTGCCCTGCCAGCCCTGCGGCCCGACCCCGCTGGCCAGCAGCTGCAATGAGCCCTGTTGCAGGCAGTGTCAGAACTCCTACGTCGTCATCGAGCCCTCTCCGGTGGTGGTGACCCTGCCCGGGCCCATCCTCAGCTCCTTCCCACAGAACACTGCCGTGGGCTCCTCCACCTCCGCTGCTGTTGGCAGCATCCTCAGCTGCAACGGAGTCCCCATCAACACTGGCTGCTGTGACCTCTCCTGCATCACCAGCTGCTACTGTGGCAACAGATGTCGGCCCTGCTAAACCTGCTGGCAATGACCCTGGACAGGAACCTTCCAAGTCCTCACAATATGGTGGTGGACATGAGAAACAGATTTGAGCCATTGTTTCCTTTTTCGACTCTTCTCTCTCTTTTCTTTGCTGTCATTTTCTCCCAACACCAGCTTAGCAGAGAGCTCTTGGTCTCCCTCCCTCTGCAGGGCAGGCAGATGGACACCATGCAGGATCTCCTCTGCATCTTGGTGGCTGCCCCTGGTGTTCCTGGGGAGCCACCTCCTTTCCTTCTTTAGACTCATTAAATTACTGCTGCATCCAAGCCTGGGTCTATGAGTCCTCCTTCCTTCTCTGGAAACTCTTCCAGGCAGGTCATGAAAAATGGGGGTCTTTTTGCGGCAGGACTGTGTGGGTACAGAAGAGAACATTCGCCACTGCTGCATTAAGCAGAGATCAGGACTCATCTCTCAGGGTGTCTTTTGTGCTCTGTGCTGGACCAGTTCCAGGCATGGTGCAGGCAGAGGGGATGCCCTGACCTGCTCCCAGAGCAGCAAAGGGCTGTGTGTCCGGGAAGCCAGAGGCCCTGCAACTGCAACTGCTGGGGATGCAACAGCAGGGAGGAAACTGGGTTGAGGAAGCTGGGTTGAGGAAGCTGCCTGAAGAGAAAGACAATCTCTTCTAAAGGCAATCAAATACAAACTAGCAGGTGGCACCAGGAGAATATTTCCAAGTGCCTGAGCCTTGCTGCCAGTCCGTTCACCTGTTTCATCAGAGCTCCTGGAGCTGCTCTGCTGGAGAAGTCCAGCTCCACATCTGCTGTCAGCACGGGGCAGTTTCCACAGGAACAGGAGTGGTGGCAGGAGGCTGTGACCAGCCTGGCACATAAAGACAAAACTTGTGTCCTGAGAGCCTCCCAGAAGGAATGGAATCTTCCCAGGGCCCTTCCCTGTTCTGAGAGTCTCTGATCCAGATCTTCTCCTCTGGGCCTACCTCCCCTGGAATGAGCCCTGCTCCTGGCTGTGCTCTGCAGGTGCAGCATCAGCAAGGAAAATGCCAGCCACACAGGTTTGGTAGAAATCTTCTGCAAAGCAACAGCAGTGGTGTTGGATCAGCTGCTGCTGTTGTGGGGCCCTGGGCAGCCAGAACAGATGTGACCGTGTGTGTAAAAAGCCTCTGTGTCAGGATTGTCCAGCACTGTTTGCTGAGCTGGGCCAGTGCTGCTCTGAGTGCCACGAGCTGTTGCTCAAGGATGAAGGGCTGGTGTGGGGCAGCATGAGGTCCTTTCCTCAACTTGGGCTCTCCTGCAAAGCCCACGGTGCTGTGGCTGTGGCTGCCTACATTTGTGGCTGCTGTCTGGAGAATTGGGATACCCAGTCTGTCATTGTCTGGAATCCTGTGCCTGCCAGCCAGTGCCCAAGGCCAGGGAACTGGGAAAAGAAGGGACAAGAGTGTCTCACTGGGCTGGGGGCTGGAAAGAAACATGTAGAGTAACATTTTACCGGGGCCTGTGGTGACAGAACAAGGATAAAGGGTTTACACTGAAAGGGGGGAGATTTAGGTGGGACAGAAGGAAGAATTATCCATGATGAGGGTGGCAAGACCCTGGCACAGGTCTCTAAGGAAGCTGTGGGTGCCCCATCATCGCTGCTGCTTAAGGTCAAGTGGGACAAAGCTTTGAGCAAAGTGATCTGATGAGAAGTGTCCTTTCCAGTGTCAGGAGTGTTGGAGTCAGGGACCTTTCTGTGTCTATTCCAACGCAGCTGTTCCCAGTCCATAGTTGGATGATTCTCTGACAGCCCCTGCCTTGCCCACCGGGGCTGCTGCTGCTCTGTTCACCTGGGACACCTTGGACATTTCCAGCCTTGCCTGGGCCCAATCCTGCCCTCCCTGTTCTAATGAGACCTGCTCTGATCAGGGACTGGAAAGGGATTGGCAGGTTTGGTCTCAAAGACCAGAGGGAAGGAGATTACAAATGCAAACCCAGCTGGTTTGAGGCCACTGGAAGCAGAAGGGTTTTCACCAGGTGAAAAGGCTGTTTGGGGTTTGGGGGTTTTCCCTCACGGAACTCTTCAGACGCTGCTTTGTGAGATGGCATTGCCAGGGTGGCAGGAAACATCATCTCTTTGTGTCTGAGAGAACTCTTTTAGCTGGGGGGAGAAAGTCCCCAGGGCCTGGGGGTCTGAGTGAGACTCTTGTGCTCTGCAGGGCTCACGGGTGTTGTCCACTGGGTTTGGGAGGGCTGCACTTTGGTCTGTGCTGACAGGAGCTTGGGGCTGGACACCGGGCAGCAGCTGCTAGAGGCCAAGGCAGCCATGGTCTGGAGGGTGGTGAGACAGGAGGCACCAGGCATCAAGGGAAGAAAGGCTGCACAGAGGCTGCAAAGGAAGAAGTGTGCGAGAGGCTGCTGGGCAGGGGTAGACCCTGGTGACCCCCTTATACCTCTCCCCCTTGGGAAGGCAGAAGGGCTGGGCTGCAGGAGCAAGAGAGGTCCCTGCTGGAGGAGGGAGGAGCTCAGCACAAGCATTGCAGCTGTGCTAGGAACAAACATTTTCCCCTCCCCGTTTCTCTCTTTTTTCCCCTTGCAGAGTCCTTGCCGGCAGCTCTGCTCTCTCGCGGCTCTGAGAGGGGGTCGGGAGGGTTTCTGGATCTCTCTCAGACCCGCAGGATGATCTGTCGCAGCAGGTACCTCGCCTGTCTCCTCCTCACTGCCTTCCTGAGGCAGCCCCTGAGTAAGTCTTGCTCTTCTCCCCAGGAGACTCTCAGCCACACAAGAGATCTCTGCAGGGAGAGCAGGATGGGTCAGCTTGACAGGAGCTGCCAGGACCCTCACCCTGCTGGAGGTGTCCTGGAGTCAGCAGAGGAGGGCCAGGCTGTGCCCTGGAGACTGCAGGCAGCACGAGAGTGGAGACGAAAGCCCTGGGTGAGAGCCCAGCTCTGCTCTGGGGTTCTCCCTCTGGCAGGGAACTGGCATTATTGTACTGAGGGGTCTATGCTGAAGTCACCTCTCAGACCCCCTGCCCAAGACTCTCTTTACCCTGCTCTTCCCATCTGTGGAGCTCCAGATGCTGAGCAAGACACAGGGAGCCTTCTCCTCCCACACTTTGCATCTTCTCTTGGTTTGCATCTTGGATTCTTTCCCTGCAGAGATGCTGACCCTCACTTTCTTCCAGGCACCATGGGGCAGATCACCGTCACCCAGCAAGAAGGACAAGTCACAGTGAAGCATAGAGACACCTTTCAAACCACCTGCACCTACCAGACATCCATCTTTAAGGGCTTGTTCTGGTACCAGCAGAGGAAATGCGAAGCTCCCCAGCTGCTCTCAGTCCAGGCAGGAGCTGGCTCCAAGCGTAGGGGTCGTCTCACCACGTCGCTGAACCCCACGGACAAATCCAGCCTCCTGCAGCTGCAGGAAGTCGATGGATCTGACAGTGCCTGGTACCTCTGTGCTGTGCAGGACACGCTGGTGCAGGAGCTTCCTGGGCTGGACAAAAACACAGGAGAAGGAGGGGCTGTGTCTGGGCAAGGCTGAGCCTGGGGGAAGGGGCCTCAGCTCTGCCCTGGCAGCGCTGCTTCCTCTCTGCACCCAGGGAGCTGCAGACACAGAGCATCTTCCAAGAGAGGACAGTGCCAGTGCCTGGAGAGGAAGGATAAGGTGCTGAAAGGCTCTCAGGTTCCCTTGTTCTCTGCATGGCTGTTGTGGTTGTTGTGCCCAAAGGCTTTGCAGAGGTGATGGGAAACGCAGGAGTCTGGGAGCGCTTGAGCACTAGTTCCTTGCTGCTGCTCTTTTCTCGATGGTCTCCCTGATTCATAGAGCTTCTTCAGGTGTTCCTGCAGGCCTGTCTCTCAGAGTACCTGCCGCCAGATATGTCCCTCAGGGGCAGAGGTCAAGGTAAGATGAGAAACATAAATGTCATGCCCTTTGTCTGTGCTCCTGCCTGGAATTACAAGACCACAACACCTGTGGGAGACACTCAGAATTCCTCTTTGACCCCTCCAGTGGCTGCATGGCCAGGTGCTGGTGTCCAAAGGCCCCACTCTCTCCAGTGCACTCTGCCTGTCCTTGGAGACCTCCTCATGCCCTGCCGCATGGGCTTGCCCCAGTCCGGCCTCATTTCTCCTGCAGTAGGACCCGGGGCTGCAACTCTCTCCAAGGTCTCACAAGGGAGATGGACACAAGGCAGAGGGGGACAAGGGGCCCTGCCACAAGACCTGGCTTTTGGGAAAGTTGTTTAAAAGGAGTTGAAAGGCCACCACTGGTCAGTGCAGGATCAGTGTCTCCAGAAAGATGCTTTGTCCTGTTTACTGTGCATGTCTGCTTTGGGACAGGGTAAGTCCCATCCGTGAGCTGATGTCTCTTCTCTCCTGTGGGAAAAGTCCCCTGGGTCCAGACCCTTCCACCACACCTGCTCCTCTCTCCATCCCAGTCCCCAGCAGAAGGAGGCACAGGGTGGGAGCAGCGGTGCTGCAGAGCTGGGAACAGCCTGGGCCTTCGGGGCTGCTGCCAGGAGCAGTTCCCAAGGGCTGCCTGTCCCTTCCATGGTTTGGGTTCAACACATGGGGCTGTTCTCTCTCTGCAGAACCTGCTTGGGACAAAGGTGGGCACAGACCCCGAGAGACCTGTCTGGAGCATCAGGGAGGGGGTTTGGCTCCACCCTCTGAGCTGGGTCTTGGAGGCCTCTTGCATCTGGCAGAGGCAGAAGAGGACAAGTTGCCAGCATCAGGTCCCTCTTGCTGGCAGGTCCCTGGGTGCCTCAGGAAGGGACAGCGAGACATGGTCCTCATTCTGCTGGCAGCCCTGCTGGAACTGGCAGCCTTTGGTGAGACGGGACTTTCAGGCTGGGGAGGAGGAGGCAAAAGTTTGTGTAGCTGGTGGTGGATGGCAGTGAACTTGAGGTCTCAATCTCTGGGAAACTGGGAGTGTTTGTGTTGGAAGAGCAGGGGCTGCACGTGTGGATGGTAAATAATGTGGGACAGGTCAGGAGTGATGGGCATGGGGGAGAACTAAATCTCACCCTAAATGTGCAGGAATGTAACATTCCTGAATGTGCTGCTAATGCAGGGAAAGCCTGAGAGAGGGAAAGGTGGTGGCGAATGGAACGATGGGGTGGATTGGAGCTTCTCGGTGAGGTGCTGTAGGTACAATGGTACCAATCTCTGTAGGGATGGGTGTAAACCTTGGATCTGTGGAGAGAATGAGTGGAGTGACAGAGCAGGGAGTGTGGCTGAAAAGCAGAGTGATGTGGGCTGTGAGGGGTGGCAGGAACATCAAGAAAGGAGTGTGCAGGCAGAGAGAGCTCAGCCTTTGAGAGGCTGGAAAAGTGATCTGGGCAGTGGGGACAGAGAGGGAGCTGATGGAGTGAGAGATGGAGAGGTTCCTAGGCAACCCAAGCTGAAAGTGCTTTCTGCTTTCACAGGTGGTGTCCAAAAGGCCTCTGTGCTCCAGTTGCCAGCAGAGATGACCATCCAGGCAAGACACAGCACAACTCTGCACTGCAATTTCTCCACAAGCACTTCCACTCCTTACATCTTGTGGTATCAGCAGCACCAGACCCAGGCCCCTCAGGTGCTGCTGTGGTTGAGCAAATTCAAAGGTCGTGTGGATGCGGGGAGGTTCTCCTCTGTGCTGTCTGCAGAGGACTCCCAGGTGCTTCTGCACATGCAGGATGTGGAGGTCCAGGACAGCGCTGCCTATTTCTGTGTGCTGGGCCCACCCTGGTGCCCACAGCGTGCAGCGCTGCACAGAAACGTGGGGGTGCTCTGGGGAGCATTTCCCTCCCTGCCACTGCTTGCCTGGCGTTCTCAGCTCAGCCTGCCCTGCAGCAGCTGCTGGGGGCTCTGTGGAGGGTGCGCCTCTGCCTCCCCACCATCCGCTGCTGGGAAGAGCTCACCATGTGGAAGCAGATGGTTGTGTGTCCGGGAGAATCAGGACTTCCCTCTGGCTACAGATGCTGAAGTTGGGGCATCGGAAGGGAACCTGTCCCTGGACACTCAGTTTAATATAAACTCCCTCACCTCTAATGCAGAACAGAAATGAGCTTGTCTGAAATTTCCAAGGGTTGCCACAAATGAGGATGTTCCTTGTCCTTCTCTTTCCCTCCCTCCTCATCTCACCAGAGTTATCCCTTGTTGTTGCCTCCCCAGTGGGGTGCATGGTGCTGCTGGGTTTTGACCCCATCCTGCCTGACCCTACCCTGTCCCCAGGGTCCACAGTAGAGTCCAGGGGTTGTTCTGTTCCTGTGTCTCTTCTTCTCTTGTGTGTTCTTGTAAGCAGCCCAGTTTGTGGGGATGCTCTTGGGAGATGCGATTTGTGCCTAATTCTGTGCCAGCCTGCGTGAGCTGTGTGTCTGTATCCTTGTATCACAGTATCACAAGGTTAGAAAAGACCTCTGAGATCATCGAACCCAATCTATGACCCAACAGTAGCACTCACTCGCCAGATAAACCATGGCACTAAGTGCCTCATCCAATCTGTTTTTAAACCCCTCCAGGGACGGTGACTCCATCACCTCCCTGGGCACGGCATTCCATTGGCCAATCACCTTTTCAGTGAAAATTTTTTTCGTAATATCAAGCCTAAACCTCCCCTGATGAAGCTTGAGACCTTGTCCTCTTATTCTGTCACTGACCACCTGAGAGAAGAGACCAACCCCTGCCTGCCGACAACCTCCTTTTAGATAGTTATGGAGAGCAATAAGGTCTCCCCTGAGCCTTCTCTTCTCCAGGCTAAACAACCCCAGCTCCCTCAGTCGCTCTTCATAGGGCTTGTGCTCCAGCCCCTTCACCATCTTCATTGCTCTCCTCTGGACGCACTCCAGCATCTCAACATCTCTCTTAAACTGAGGGGCCCAGAACTGGGCACAGTACTCTTGTCTGGCTGTGTCCGTGTGTGTCCCTCATCCCGAAGAATTGTGCTGCTCACACAGGGATAATCTTATAATTTTGTGGCCAAACCCACTGCTCAGTCAATAAAGTGCTTCCAGATGCACCCGGACCCAAGGTCTTTGAGAATGAAAAGAGACTGAGGAACCTGGAGACTCCATCCTGAAGGCGGCAAAGCAGGATTGTAAATGCCCTCTCCACTTACTGTCCTTCTCTCTCAGTGGGCAGAGAAAAGGCAGCAGGGAGACATAGCTCATCTCACCTCCCACACTAGGCTAAAAGCCCTCTACCAGTGCCAGGTTGTCTCTGAGGATTAGGACAGGAGTCTCAAGAGAAGGTCAGTTGGACATCTCAGCTGGGGTAGAGGTGTCCGTGCTTCAGTGACTGAAGACAAAATCCTCTGAGCTGAGTCCCCTGCCAAGGTAGATCCGTGGAGAAGACAAACAAACCACAGGGTATGATCTGTGCCCTCCCTGCAGCCATCTGAAGGGTCCCTCAGTGGCTGTCCCAGTGGTGTTCCCAAATGCTACTGAGCAGGAGAGCCCAGCTGACAAGGGTGGGCATCAGCCTGTCCTAGGGCATTGGTGCCCGGGCCTGGCTGCAGGGCTGAAAGTCCTGAACAGGGAGATGGAGGAGGTTTGCAAATCATCTTCAGAAGAACCACTGCTTCCAGAAGGGAGCAGACATTCATTCCAGGCTCAGTCCTCTCCCTTGGAGAGCTCCACGCTCAGGGGAGATGAATCCCAGACTTCATAAAGGTATCTCTGCAGGGCTGATGATGGACCCCTCCCTGTCAGCGTGCAGGAAAAAGAGCTTTGAGAACATGATTCATCTGCTTTACAATAAAATCCAAGGGAAGGGGCACAGTGGGAGCCCTTTGGCAGTGCTGACATCTTCCCAGTGTGTGCCAAGAGAGACTGGTACCCAGCCAGCTTTGCCCAGCCCTGTGCTCTGGGAATTTTGCCATCACTGGAACGGCTTCCAACAACAAAGGCCAAATGGGAGGAATGCTGGGCTGTGAAAAACTGCTGTAAGATTTGAGAGGTGGAAATGCCCTCACACATCCAGCATCAAACAGTGATTTGCATATGTTTCATTACAAATGTAAATGTCCATTCAGATACTGGATAGAGGGAAGGGAATGTAAATTTTATTGACTGTCTCATGGTGGGAATAACAACGACAGGGAGAGGCACCAGACATTGCCAGATTGACCTCTAACCGGGGCAGGATTTGATGAAACAGCCCCAAGAATGGGGCCCAGCTGTGTCCAGAAAGTGTCCGACTGGACAGAGCAATCCAGGCCGGTATCCTAAAGCAGTGAGGCAGCTCTGGGATCCCTCTGGGGGATGCAGGGGAATTCTGATAAAACAGTGAGGCACTGAGCAAACTGGAGCACAAACCGGGGCAGGAACCACTCCTCCAGTGTCTGGTTGGAGAACCGTTCCTGTGTGGGCTTGGTGCCCCTTTCCAAGTGCTGCTCTGTTCAGCACTGTGTGGCATTCCGAGTTACCCATGAGCAAAGAGAGCGAGATGGGGGCTTTAGAATCGAGGTTCAGCCCAGCCTAAGAGGGCTGTCAGGTGGGTGAGATGAGCTCCTGGGGGAGCTGGTGGCTTCGCACTCCCTGTGATGTCCAGGGGTGCTTACACCTTGGGGAGGACATTCTGCAGGGCAGAAGTGATGGGCAGGATGGGGGAAATCTCTCTGCTACCACCAAGGCCCTTGAAAAGCCTCTTCACTTTCACCAGAAAGCCCGTCCCAGAGCTTGCTTTACTTCTTTGTTCCTAGAGGGTGTAAAGAAAGGGGTTCAACAGCGGAGTCACAACTGTGTTAAAGGTATTGACCAGTTTGTTCAGCTACAGGGAGTTCTGGGCCGATGGCTTCACGTACAGGAACCTGGTGGAGCTGTACCAGATCGTGACCACACTGAGATGGGTGGAGCAGGTGGAAAAGGCCTTTCTGCGGCCATGGGCTGACAGGATTCTCAGGATGGAAGAGATGATGTAGATGTAGGAGACCAGGGTGACCACACAGGAGGTGACCACGACATTGATGGAGACTAGGAAGGTTGCCAGCTCCACTGGCCATGTTTGGCTGCAGGAGAGGGCAAGGCAGGAATCTATATCGCAGAGGAAATGATTGATGACATTTGGCCCACAGAACGTCGGCTTGGAGGTCAGAAAGGCCATCAGGGAGATGGCCAGAAATCCTCCCAGCCAGGAGCTGAGTGCCAGGCGAGCAGAGAGGCCCCTGCTCCTGAGGGAGCTGTACCTCAGGGGGCAGCAGATGGCTAAGTGGCGGTCATAGACCATGACAGACAGCAGAAAAGACACAGTGGAGCACAGGGAGAGAAGAAAGAACAACGGGAGGATGCAGGCTCAGAAGCACATGGTCTGGCTAGTCCCCAGCAGGACTCCTATTGCTTTGGGTACAGTGCCCGTAGTGTACCAGGTCTCTGCAAAGGAGAAATTGCAGAGGAAGTACACTGGGGTCTGGATTTTCCTGTTTGTTCACATGACAGCCGTGAGGGATGCTTTGCCTGGGAATTACACGTGCCTGGGAAACCCAGAAGGATCGACTCTTCCACACTTGTCCCATTTGCCGTGTCCTCCCAAGTGTCGAGGGCCCTCTGCACAGACAGAAAGTTTCTGTGAGAGTTTGCGTGCCTGTACCGGTCCTTCAGATGCTCCTGGCAGAGAAACAGAGGCATCACCCCTGGAAAAATGGTGGATGCACACCACGGGAAAACAACGTCAACCACAGGTTAAACTGCTCAGGGAAAACCTTTGCTGCACAAACATGTGTGGACAAGGAGAGCTGACCATGAGGGCCCGGCCCCACCATTAAATGAACGTGGAGAATCATTCTGCAGATCGTGGACAAGCATCTCCTTTAGACCATGGTGACTGCGATCACTGCTGGGAGATGAAAAACTGTTTTAGGGAAGCACGGAGAGCTGAGGGTCTCCAGCTACGTGGGAGGCTGTTGCAGTGAGGGAGAGAAGAGCCCAGATGTGCTATTTTGCCATCTCAGTGTCAGGGGAAGTGCTTTTGCTGGCCAAGGAGAAAGATGTGTGATGAAATGCTCCTATCTCAGCCTCTCCACTTACCGTCCTTCTATCTCAGTGGGCAGAGAAAAGGCAGCAGGGAGACATAGCTCATCTCACCTCCCAGACAGGGCTAAAAGCCCTCTACCGGTGCCAGGTTGTCTCTGAGGATTCAGGCAGGAGTCTCATGAGAAGGTCAGATGGGTCAGTTGGATATCTCATCTGGGGCAGAGGTGTCCGTGCCTCAGGGACTGAAGACAAATTCCCCTGAGGTGAATCCCCTGCCAAGGAGGATCCATGAAGAAGCCAAACAAACCACAGGATATGATCTGTGTCCTCCCTGCAGCCAGCGGAGGATTCCTGGGGAGAACCAATCTCAGCCTTGGGTGGGTGACTAAGACTGATGGTGTGAAATCACCATCTGAAGGGTCCCTTTGTCTCCTTTCTTCCTTCTTAGGAATTCACATCCCACAAATCCCATGGGGTTGCTAAAGAGCGGAGAAATCCTCCCCTCCCCTTAATCTGAGTGTCCCTAACTGTGCAGGGCATTGGAGGTCTGGGCAGTGTTTCTTGGGAGGCTCCACTCACCAGCTCAGGCAGTGGAAATGATCCAAGCGACTTCTCTTCACCCACCATCCTCCAGATGAAGCCGTGGTCCCCTTGGCTGAGGGAGGGCATTGGGAAGAGGTTGAATTCCTGGAGGAGCTCTGGATGCTGTGATGTCAGGAGAAGTGTGGATGAAGAGCTCTCCCCTTGCCAAATCACTTCAAGCTGCAGACAGCTGTCTGATATTTTTCCTCTCCACCCACCATGCAGGCACCGACAGCTTCTGCTCCTGCTTTTCTTTGCCCCTCACAGCCACCACTGCCCCTCCACAAAGGAGATCCCTGTGCACACACACTGTAAAATCTCTCCAGTTCAGCTCCACACAGGGAGAGCCAAAATCAGAGTCACCCACATCGTTAGCACAAACCCATCCCAGTCCCCCTCATGAACTCACTGAAGCTCAGCCTGGCCACCCCGAGGACACGGTTTGCTGTTTGTCCTCTCTGTGCCCCAGGGAGTTCCATCTCTGAGGGATCTCCTGCAGTTGCTGCAGACGGATAATGCTTTCTCTTCACAATGGCCAATGAAAGAGCAGGAAGGCGATTCTCTGAAGTGGCTGGGTGTTTGCCTCTTCCCACAGCTGTTGCTCAGAAACAGTGTCAGGAGTTCAGAGCTCTCCTGGGGGGCCATTTGCTGACGTGCACGAAATATCGGAAACAGCCGTGTCCCAGGAGACTGCAAGGGTGAAGCAGTTGGTGCTGGATGCCAATGTGATCTCAGAACCTGCAGGATGGGACATAACGAAAGGCAGCCATGGTCACCCGAATCCAGAGAGAGGAAGGGAAGGGATCCCCCTTCCCCATTTCAGAGCCTGTCAGTGCAGGTCAGGCCTCAGAATTCAGTCTTCCCTTAAGCGTAGATGGAACCGCAAAGCCAGGCAAGACTTGAGTGGAGGGGAATTGATCTCCTCTGCCTGCAGAGATTTAGAGCATTCTCCTCAAAGGAAAGAACTCTGTTCTGCATTCCAGCTGTCAAACACCATAGCCCTGCCAGTCAGGGCTGGGCAGGCATGGTGTGGAACAGGACATGGCTCAAAGTCGGATGGTGCCTGGGAGAGAAGGCAGAGTGGAAGCAGAGAAGAGGGGTGAGTGAGGCGCAGCCACAGCCACTGCTGAGTGGGGAGCTGGAAGCTCTGCCAGGAGTTGCTCAACCTTCAGCATCCTATAGAGAGCAGCCTGGCTCAGAGAGGCTCAGTACTTGTTCTTCAACCAAGAACACCCTCAGCCACACCACAGCCTCTCTCCAGCACACATTATCCACACAATGTTCTCTCATGGCAAGGAGATTCAAACCCCAAAGCAGAAAAGAGCCAGTATCAGCTGAGATGTCCATCGAGAGGAGGATGAAGAGGATTGTGACTCACCTGGTTCCAAGGAGAAAGAGGCAGGAGAGGGTGGTGAGAGAGCAGGGATCTGGGCTGGCTTTTCAGTTTATGAATGAGGAGAGACGTTCCTTGGGTCAGGCCGCTCTCTATAGGGCCCTGGTCTGATTAGACAATGAAGACTGTGTGTCTTCCCCCTCATTGGTGTCCTTGGCTCATTAGTAACAGTGTAACAAGGCTTCTCCTCACCTACATTCGATGCTCTGCTTCCTCCCAGGTGCAGTTCCAGCCCCAAGCCATGTCCTGCTCCAGGCCATGCCTGCCCTGCCAGCCCTGTGGCCTGACTCTGCTGGCCAACAGCTGCCATGAGCCCTGTTGTAGGCTGTGCCAGAACTCCACCATCGCCATCCAACCGTCTCCGCTGGTGGTGACCCTGCTTGGGCCCATTCTTAGCTCCTTCCCTCAGAACACCCTTGAGGGCTCCTTCACCTCTGCTACCGCTTGCAGCATCCTCAGCTCTGGGGGAACTCCCATCTCCTCCGGGAGTCTTGATCTCTCTCACATCACCAGGTGCTGTGGTGGCAGAAGCTGTCCTGCTTGCTAAAGCTGTTGGGAACAGCTCTTGGAGAGTCTCCCAGAGGTCTCTGAGCAAAGGATGAATCTTCAGGTCATTGCTTTCACAGGAATTGACCATCTTTTCCTCCTCCTAAAAACGCTGACAGGAGGAAAATATCATGAGCTCCCAATATGCACGACCCATATCTCTCCTTCCATTTGCCCACCCAAGTCTCTTTCTTTATGTCCATTCTTTCCTGCTCCTTCTCAGAGCTGTTGGGCTCCCCAAACCAGTTTTCACTCTGTGGGAAAGGCAGAGGAATGCCCTTCATTAACTTCCCCATGGCCAAGGGCTGCAGTCTCTTACTTGCCCCTCTTCATGCCGGCACTAAGGGCCTGTTCGTGGGATCTTCATTCCCTTTGCAGACTCATTAAGGATTTCTGCAACTAAGCCTGGGTCTCTCAGGGATCCTTCCCTCCCTGTGTGCCCTCCCAAGCTCCCCAGGAGGAACGACTCTGATCATGGCAGGGTTAAGATGAGGGTAGAAGGAGGTCTTTCATGACTCCTAGAAGAACTGGAGGGTGGGACAGACTGCAGAGGGTCTCTTTGGGCTGCTGTCCTGTGGCAGGTGCAGAACACCCCTGGGGACTGCAGAGCAGGGGTCAATCAGCGCTTGCCTTGCAGAGTCTCTGCCCACACACGTCAAGGGTTCTGCAGATACCTCGACTCTCCTCAAGAGGGTAATCAGCAGATCTCCAAGAAAGAAAAGCTTCCAAAGAAGAGTTGTATCAGGATCCTCAGGGGCTGCTCACTCCCCACAGGGACAAGGATGAGGCTTTTGCCACCATTGTTAGGAGACATCTGGAGAAGACAGAGAGCAGGAGAGCCACCTGCCCCATGGGGAGGTCACCCTGCTTGACTACTTTTGTAGTTATTGTGGCAATGGACAGAGGAAAGGCTCTGGACGTGTTGTACCTGGACTTCTGTAAAGCATTTGACACAGTTTCTCACTGCATTCTGATCGAGAAACCAGCTGCCATTGGCCTGGACAGGCACAGCATCTGCAGGGCGAAAAAGTGGCTGGATTTCCGGGCTCAGAGGGTGGTGTGGAATGGAGTTAAACCCAGCTGGAGTTGGTCATGAGTGGTGTTCCCCAAGGTTCAGTGCTGCGTCCAGTCCTGTTCAATATCTTTATTAATGGTTTGGACGAAGGGATCAAGTGCACCCTTAGCAGGTTTGTGGATGACCCCAAGCTGGGTGGCAGTGTTGATCTGCTTGAAGGAAGGGAGGCTCTGCAGAGGGATCTGGACAGGCTGGATCCATAGGCTGAGACCAAGGGGATGAGGTTCAGCAAGGCCAAGTGCAGAGTCCTCCTTTTAGGTCACAACAACCCGAGGCAGCGTTACAGGCTTGGGGAAAATGACTGGAGAACTGCCTGGTGGAGAAGGACCTGGGGGTGTTGGTTGACAGCAGTTGACCATGAGCCAGCAGTGGCCCAGGTGGGCAAGATAGCCAATGGCATCGTGGCCTGTGTCAGAAACAGCGTGGCCAGCAGGACGAAGGCAGGGATTGTGCCCCTGCACTCAGCACTGGTGAGGCCACACCTCGAGTATTGTGGTCAGTTTTGGGCCCCTCACTCCAAGAAGGGCATTGAGGGTCTGGAGCGAGTCCAGAGAAGGTCAACGAGTCTGGAGAGGGGGCTGGAGAACAAGTCCTGTGAGGAGTGCCTGAGGGACCTGGGCTTGTTTAGTTTGGAGAAGAGGAGGCTGAGGGGAGACCTCATCACTGTTTACAACTACCTGAAAGGAGGTTGTGATGGGGTGGGTGCTGCTCTCTTCCCGCAAGTGACGAGCGACAGGACGAGAGGGAACGGCCGCGAGTTGCACCAGGGCAGGTTTAGACTGGACATTGGGAAGAATTTCTTCACTGGGAGAGTGGTCAGGGTTTGGAAGAGATTGCCCAGGGAGGCAGTGGAGTCTCCATTCCTGGAGGTGTTTAAAAGATGGGTAGATGAGTTTCTTAGGGATATGGTTTAGTAGGGAGACAGGCACGGTTGGACTTGATGATCTCAGAGGTCTCTTCCAACATTATGGTTCTATGATTCTAAGTATTTTCCTGTTTGGAACAGCTTTGTGATGTCCAGAAGGAATCCACCACCCAGGGAAGAGGGAGGAAAACAAGGTGTACTCGGGTAAATCCTTTGTCTGACTTGGTGTCAGAGGAATAAACTCAACCAATGGCAAGGGAACCATTTCACCCCAGGTGAAGGCCTGGCCCTGCCAGGGCTGAGGAGTGGTGGGAGAGCACAGGAGAGAGAACTTGGCAGAACTCTGACAAACTTTCCTGGTCTCTTGGAGTGGAGCTTTGCCAGGTAAGGGCTGCCTCCTCCTGCAACTCCTTCTGTGTCTAGTAATTGCTGAGGGCACTGCTTTCTTAATTTCCTCATTCCTATTTCCTTGTTTCTAATTCCCTGCCTGCAGTGTCCAAGGAACCCATTAGTGGTGATCCAAATACTGTGCGGAGATCTTATCGCATGTCCTCAGGCAGGGAAACAATTCTGGGTGGAGCTGCTGCTGTGTTTGCACAAGGGAGCTCAGCTCTAAGACAACACCAATGAGCTGAGCATGCTCTGGAGAAGAGGAGGATCACTTTCTACATGGCACCATGAAATTCTTGATCCCTGCCTTCATCACAGGCCCCCAAGGCCAGACTGCCAGGGACCATCCAGTTTCTCCCAGTTTGTGGGACAGGCAGAGAGACACCATGAAGGAACAAGCATGAAAATCCACAGCCAAGCAGGGCAGACTCTCTCCTTCCCGCAGCGCTCCTGCACTACTGACTTCCACTTGAACTGACGTTGCTTCTCTCTTGTGACTCTGCTGCATTCAAACGTGACCTCCACGTGGTCCTTCTCTCTGTGGACGCTTCCGTAGTGCCAAGGGAGAGAGGAAGGGGATTTGCTTTAGAGAATGGCAGGAGATGTAATGCAGGGAGAAGCCTTTGACAGAGCCCATATCTGCTACTCCACCATTCCCTTCTCTCCACCACCCAATCCAGAAGCCATGGTAATCAGCCATGGGCAGGAGTAGCTGGGAAATGCTGTCACAAGGAATTCCTTCTGGATGAATCCAGGCTGGAAATGGAAGCTCAGCACAGGGGAGCTGAGGGCAATCAGCACAGAAATGGGGAGAGGGAAAGGGTGAGTTTTTTGAGGGAGAGCAAATTGCTCTGCTACAGAGCTTGAAGGAGAACGTGAAAATCAGCAAGGATGCAGGTGCTGGGGGCACTTCCCAAGAGCTGCTTCTGAGTGCAGAGCCCTCGGCTGCTTCACTGCTCCCCCCAGACAGTCTCTGCTCAGGAACTGGCTGCCTTGCTGCGGGAGAAGAGTTTCTTACATGGAAAGCTCATCCCTTCTGATTGATGGAAATGTCTCTGGGCAACCACCACCGTCTCCTCTCCTGTTCCCTGCATGGAATTCTGAATGTCATGACAAGGACATTGCAGTGGAAGAACAGAAATCCCCACACCAGTGTCCTGCGCCAAGAGGGAATTGAGGTCCATGAAGCGTAGCTCAGAGCCACTGCTGCTCTGCACGTGCTCTCACCACTACAAGGTGTTTATCCTGGTCGTGGTGGGTTGGCTTGGGCTGGCTGCTGGGTACCTACCCAGCCTCTCTATCACTGCCCCTCCATCAACAAGATAAGGACAGAAAACACAATGAAATTCTTGTGGTTGAAGACAAGGCCTCAGCAATTTGTAACACATTCCTAATGCTTGATCTCTGCTGCTCGTTATTCCTCACGCTCTTCCCCTGCTGTAGCAATGGGTCCCACCGACGGGATGAGGTCTCTCACATACTTTTCTACCATGGGTGCTTCCCACAGGCTGCAGCTCTTTCAGACTCTGCATAGTCCTTCAGGAACAGACGGCTCCAGCGGTGTTACCCCAAGGGCGGCATCTCCTGCCAGCAGCACTGCTCCAGTGTGGGCTCCTCTCCATGGGCTGCAGCTTTCTTCAGGACACACCCAGCTGCTCCAGCAGGGTCTCCTCCTTGGGCTGCCATGGGCATCCCCATAGCCTTCACCGCAGGCTGCAGGTGAATCTCTGCTCCTGGAGCACATCGTCCCCCTGCTGTCCTCATATTTGGTCCTCACATTGCCTCCACTGATTCACTCCATCCATTGATGACAGCCCAGACAAGGACCCTCAGACATCCAGACCTCAATTCTGAACTAAGCACAGAGATCCTGGCAGTCGCTTTTGGAGGGGTCGAGCACCCAGTGCTGCCCTTCCAAAGGAGAGCAGCTGGGGCTCTCTGAAAACACGGTCAAAATGTAACTTCCCAGAATTGCCCTCTCTTCAATCTCTTTCCTGCCTTCTGTTCTTCTGGGCTATGAGACCCTCAAAGGCATCCTAGGGGATCTGCTGACCACTCTCCTTCCATTCCAGCCTCAGCTTCCGTGCAATCCGTTTTTTTCGGGATTACTTCTGGGACTGTCAAGGAAGAAATACGTTGTCTTGGGAGGTGAGAAGAGATCATCACTCCCAGAGGAGATGGAAGGCGGGACACAGGACAATGGGGTCCCTTCCAGTCACTGTGTCTTGGAGATGAGGAAGAAATACTCAGCTTCTCCTAAGTCAGTGGAGATCGGTTCCTACATCCTGGCATTGGCCTTGGAAGTGGCGCCCTACAACATCCTTCTCTCTAAATTGAAGAGACATAGTTTTGATGGGTCAGCTTTTTGGTGGATGAGGAAGTGGTTGGATGGTCACATTCAGAGAGCAGTGGTGACAGGCTCAATGTCCAGGTGGAGATCTGTCATAAGTGGTGTCTCTCAAGGGTCCATACTGGGACCAGTGCTCTGTAACGATGACATAGACAGTGAGATTGAGTGCACCGTCAGAAAGTTTGCAGACACCAAGCTGAGCTGGGATATTTTGATGCCAGAAGGACGTGGACAAGTTGGAGAATTGGGCTTGTGTGAAATTCATGAGGTTCCACAATGCCAAGTGCAAGGTCCTAGACCTGGCTTTTAGCAATCCAAAGTTTCAGTAAAGAACAGGGGACGATGAGGTGGAGAAGAGCCCTGTGGAGAGGGACCAGGGGCTGCTGATTGATGAGAAACTCAACATGAACAGCAACGTGTGCCTGCAGCCCAGAAGGTGAACCATGTCCTGGGCTGCATCAAAAGAATCATGTCCAGCAGGGCAAGGGAAGGTCTTGTCAGACCCCACCTGGAGTATTGTGTCCAGTTCTGAACAGAAATGGGGAGTGAGAGCAGGTGAATCGGATTGACTTGAGGCAATGAGAAAGATAAGCAACAACGTTCCTGTGTGTGACTCACTGACCCCAGAGCAGATCCACAAGCAGTGTCGTGGCTGTGGGGGGCTGTCAGGGACACCGAGTGTCCAGGTTGTCTGACAGCAACAGCAAATCACATCAAGGTCTTTAGAACGTGGGTGAGAGGCCCAGAGCCAGTTGTTTCCACTAAAAGTGGTACTGCTTGAGAGAATCTCAGCTTTCTGTGAGGGCAACCTCCTGGCTGTGCTGCAAATGCTGGTCAAGGGCAGGGTGAGAGGGTTTGAGGTCAAAAGGATGGAATGGAATGGAATGGAATGGAATGGAATGGAATGGAATGGAATGGAATGGAATGGAATCGAATGGAATGGAATGGAATGGAATGGAATGGAATGGAATGGAATGGAATCGAATGGAATGGAATCGAATGGAATGGAATGGAATGGAATCGAATGGAATGGAATGAGGTGGAGGAGGAGAGGAGAGGAGAGGAGAGGAGAGGAGAGGAGAGGAGAGGAGAGGAGAGGAGAGGAGAGGAGAGGAGAGGAGAGGAGAGGAGAGGAGAGGAGAGGAGAGGAGAGGAGAGGAGAGGAGAGGAGAGGAGAGGAGAGGAGAGGAGAGGAGAGGAGAGGAGAGGAGGGGACGGGGGGAGGGGAGGGGAGAGGAGGGGAGGGGAGGGGAGGGGAGAGGAGGGGACGGGGGGAGGGGAGGGGAGAGGAGGGGAGGGGAGGGGACAGGAGGGGAGGGGAGGGGAGGGGAGGGGAGGGGAGGGGGGGGAGGGGAGGGGAGGGGAGAAAGTTTTCAGAGTGGATGTACAAGGATGATCCTGTCCAACTGCCAATCCACTTCCCACTGACCAGAAGTTAAAGTGTGGCATTAAGGGTATTTTCCAAATGCCTCTTAAACACTGACAGCCATGGGGAGTCACTCCCCTACCAAGGGACCTATTCCAGGCTCTGACCAGTCTCTCAGGAAAGAAAGGCTTTGCAACCTCAATTTTGAACCAGCCCTGATACAGCTTTGAAACATTGCCACGTGTCCTGCCCCTGGATACCAGAGAGAAGAGATCAATTTCTCCTCTTCCATCTTCCCTCCTAAGGAAGCTGCAAGTTAGTCACTTCTCAACACAATTTACACCAAATCAGAACAACCTAAAGCCCTCACCACCTCCCCATATGACGTCCCTTCAGGCCCTTTCACCAGCTTTGTTGCTGCCCTCTGGACACATCCTAGGACCTTCGCATCCCTCTTACATTGGGGGGCCCAGAGCTGCACTCAGCACTCCAGCTGAGGCCACACCAACACTGCACACAGTGAGATAATCACCTCTCCTGACCAGGGGCCTCTGATGGGTCTCCTACACTTCGGGATGTGTTTTACCCTCTTGGCTGCCAGGGCATTGCTGAATCTGATTGAGCTGCTTTAAACCAACAGCTCCAAATTCCTCAGTGCAAGTCTTCAGTCCAAACACTCCCCTTCAACTTTATACTGGTCTCTAGTGTCACTCTGCCACAGGTGAAGAATCTGGCACAGAGACTTGTTAAATTCCATGACCTCAAGGATTACCCAGTACTTCAGAGTAATCTTAGAGCATGTCATCCGGTACCTGGAGAAGCACCAGGGAGCTCTCTGCAGACAGTGCCGAGAAGAACCTCACTGAATCCGGTTGAGGTCTGCAGATATCCAGCAGGAGCACCTGGGCCCATGAGGGAAGAGGTGCAGAGGGGCTGGAAGGATTGATGGCCACTGGCCCAGCAGGAGCCAGGAATGTCTTCTGTAACTCCAAGAGACAGAGGAGAAAAGACAGCCCAGTGCAATGTGTTCTAGCAATTCCTTGCTTGGGGAATTAAGAAGTCTCCTTTGTACAGCTCAACCCAATCCACTCCAAAATGCCACATTCTAACTGGTTTGAAAAGTTGCCAGAGAAGGAAGGAGAACTCTGATAAACAGGCTTGGATGCAGCAAAATTTTAATTAGTCTAAATACAGAGGGAAAGGAGGTGGCGAAACAGAGCGAACCACGGGCAGTCATCCAGATGTGGTGGAGCTCCTGAATGGTGCCATCCACCTGCCCTGCAGAGAGAGGGAGACCAACAGGTCCCCATTTAGTTGGTGTTGAGATGAGACAGCAACAAGGGAAAGAGAGAGAAGAGAATGGAAGAAGGAAACAATGTCCCAAAGCTTTAAACACAACAGATCAAAACTCCATCTCCTGTCCATCACCATGTTCTGAGGACTTGGGATGTTCCTGTCCAGTGTCGTTACCAGCAGGTTTAGCAGGGCCCACATCTGTTGCCACAGTAGCAGCTGGTGATGCAGGAGAGGTCACAGCAGCCAGTGTTGATGGGGACTCCGTTGCAGCTGAGGATGCTGCCAACAGCAGCGGAGGTGGAGGAGCCCACGGCAGTGTTCTGTGGGAAGGAGCTGAGGATGGGCCCAGGCAGGGTCACCACCACCGGAGAGGGTTCGATGACGACGTAGGAGTTCTGGCACTGCCTGCAACAGGGCTCATTGCAGCTGCTGGCCAGCGGGGTCGGGCCGCAGGGCTGGCAGGGCAGGCAGGGCTCGCAGGGCCGGCAGGACATGTCTCTGGGCAATACAGGCACCTGGGAGAGAGGGCAGAGGAAAGAGAACTCATGAACTCCTCAGAAAGAGCCTGCCAAACCACCAAAGGGAAGCCCGGGCACCTGCTGGGTGTGCAGGGTGAGGCTGTGCCCAGCAGGGTCCCTCAGACAGCAGCCAGGCCCAGGGATCGTCCTGACGAGCCTGGATCAAAGACCCACCTCAGCCCAACCTCAGCCTCTCCCCATGACAGACCAACTCTGCTCTGCCCTCTGCCACCACCACCATCCCAGAGCAGTGACAGAAGACCAAGGAGCAGGGATCAGCTGAGATGTCCTTGAAGGACAGAGGCAGTCCTAGAGGAGGACGTGGAGCGGAATGGGGGTTCCAACTCACCTGGTTCCCAAGAAGAAGGAGGTGGCAGAAGTGGTTGAGAGAGCAAAGAGCAGGGCTTGCTTTTATCCCATCCTCTCGCTGCCTCAGGCCCAAAGGCAGCCACAACCATTTTCCTACAGCTCCGAATGAGTGGAAACATCCCAGGAAATGACACGGCAGCGGTGCTGTTTCCTCCTGAGTGCCAGAAGGATGTGGTGGTTAGTCTGAGGCAATTTGTTGATTTTTATGTTCTGATCCTGGTACAGGAAGGACCCCAGCTGCTCTCAGCCCTGCTATCCTTGCCTAGTCCTCCAGGAGCTCCTGTGAGAATGCGCCTTGTCCTCCTCTTTCCTTCCCTCCCGGCCCACCCGGTGAGGAGCCCCTGTCCCATCCCATCACCAGCAAATCTGCATCACGAGGGGATCCACTCAGTAACAACAGCCTACATGATGTGGGCAGGATTTCTTGGCCGTTCTCCCTTTACAAAGCAAGAAATGGAGGGCTCAGGAGGCAGGGACTGCATTTCATTGCTTGTTCTCTGCGAAACCTCTCTGCCAGGTCAGAGGCACCAGCATTCAGCTGCATATTCCATTCCAACCACCATTCCTTATGGCAAGGGGAACCTGCTACTCCGTGGAGCTCCTGAACACAGCAGGGCAGAGTCTCCCTGCTGAGACCTGCCCATGCCCTCACCAGGATCACAAAGGACAGACAGACAGACAGACCTGTGCTCACGCACCCTGGCAGAGAGTCAGGCAAAAATCTGTCAGGGCACAGGGAGGCAGGAGAGACTCAAGCACAAAGAACACATAAAAGCACCTGTGGACTCTGCTGAGGAGGTGCTTGGGACCACACTGGCAGAACAGGACTGAATTGCCCCAGGAAAGGACCGGGTCCCAGACGTGCTCATGGTGCTTCCTGATGTTCCATGTCCTCTCCCAAGGGAGCCCTTGGGCATCCAGATGAGAAACACAAGAACCATTTCCTGACACCTTGCTCCAAACAAGCCCACAACAAGCCCAGGTGCTCATCATCTGCCTGCACGGGATGCCACCAGCACTGGGGATGAGTCTACTCACGGTACTGATCTGTTTCTGCCTCTCATCCCAGCACTTCCAGGAATTTCATTTGGGCCAGCCCGTGGCATAGGGCAGGAAATGCAAAGGCAGCAGGGCAGGAAAACAGGACACAGCCCATCCCGAGGGAGCCCCTGGGCCTGAGGCAGTGCAGGAGCACTACAAAAGGCAGCCAAGCTCTCTGCTCTCTCATCCACTTCTCTGGCCTCCCTCTCCTTGGCAATCAGGTGAGTGGGAAGCTACTTCTCCTCCTTCCAGAGCAGGTCTCTCCTCGCTGTCTGTGCCAGCTGCTGTGGCTGTCCTAGGGCAGGGCTGGGAGCTGCTTTTCCTGGGAGAGGGAAGGGGAGAGCAGGTCTTGCTCAGAGAAGGTCTGGCACATGTTTGAGGTGTCTGCTGGGCTTTGATCTGGGCAGCGTGTGATGGGCCAGGAGGTGCCTTGCCTGCCCCAGGTTTGGGTGCGGAGCTGCTCCTCATGTGTCTCCATGCTCTGTTTCCTCTGCCCTCTCTCCCAGGTGCCCCTCTTGCCCAGAGACATGTCCTGCCGGCCCTGCGAGCCCTGCCTGCCCTGCCAGCCCTGCGGCCCGACCCCGCTGGCCAGCAGCTGCAATGAGCCCTGTTGCAGGCAGTGCCAGAACTCCTACGTCGTCATCGAGCCCTCTCCGGTGGTGGTGACCCTGCCTGGGCCCATCCTCAGCTCCTTCCCACAGAACACTGCCGTGGGCTCCTCCACCTCCGCTGCTGTTGGCAGCATCCTCAGCTGTAACGGAGTCCCCATCAACACTGGCTGCTGTGACCTCTCCTGCATCACCAGCTGCTACTGTGGCAACAGATGTCGGCCCTGCTAAACCTGCTGGCAACGGTCCTGGACAGGAACCTCTCAAGGCCTCAGAACATGGGTTTGGACAGGAGATGGAGCTTTGAGCCATTTTTTCCTTCTTCCTCTCTTCTCTGTCTCTCTTTCCCTTGCTGTAATTTTCTCCTACCTCCAGTCTAGCAGGGAGCTCTTGGCCTCCCTCCCTCGGCAGGGTAGGCAGAGGGACATCCTGCAGGAACTCCACCGCATCTTTGTGGCTACCCTTGTGTTCCCTAAAAGCCACCTCCTTTCCTTCTTTAGACTCATTAAATTTCTGCTGCATCCAAGCCCGTGCCTCTCAGACCACCTTCCTTCTCTGGCAGGTCTTCCAGTCAGCTCATGGCAAACGGGGGCTTTTTTGGGGAGGACTGTGTGGGTACAAAAGAGACCCTTCTTCATTGCTGCATTAAGCAGAAAGCAGGACTCATCTCTCTGGGTGTCTTCTGTGCTCTGTCCCAAAGACCTGGACCAGTTCCAGGTTCGGTGCAGGCAGAGGGGATGCCCTGACCTGCTCCCAGGGCAGCAAAGGGCTGTATGTCTGGAGAGCCAGATGCCCTGCAGCTGCAACTGAGGGGGCTGCAACAGCAGGGAGGGAACAGGGCTGATGAAGCTGCTTGAAGAGAACTCCCTGTCTTCTAAAGGCAATCAAATATGAACTAGCAGGTGGCAACAGGAGAACATTTCCAAGTGCCTGAGCCTCGGTGTCTGTCGGTTCACCTGTCTCATCAGAGCTCCTGGAGCTGCACTGCTGGAGAAGTCCAGCTCCACGTCTGCTGTCAGCACGGAGAAGTCTCCAGAGGAACAGGACTGGTGGCAGAAGGCTGTGACCAGCCTGGCACAGGCACCTGGAGGACAAACCTCCTGCCCTCAAAACCTCCCAGCAGAGCTGGAATCTTCCCAGGATCCTCCCTTGGTCTGAGAGGCTCCAATCCAGATTTCCTCCTCTGGACCTGCCTTTTCTGGAAGGAGCCCAGCTCCTGGCTGTGCTCTGCAAGTGCAGCATCAGCAAGGAAAATGCCAGCCACACAGGTTCGGCAGAAATCTTCTGCAAAGCAACAGCAGTGGTGTTGAATCAGCTGCTGCTGTTGTGGGGCCCTGGGCAGCCAGAACAGATGTGACTGTGTGTGTTAAAAACCTCTGTGTCAGGATTGTCCAGCACTGTTTGCTGAGCTGGGCCAGTGCTGCTCTGAGTGACACGAGCTGTGGTTCAAGGATGAAGGGCTGGTGTAGGGCAGCATGAGGTCCTTTCCTCAACTTGGGGTCTGTCTGCAAAGTCCACGGTGCTGTGGCTGTGGCTGCCAACATTTGTGTCTGCTGTCCGGAGAATTGGGATGCCCAGTCTGTCCTTGTCTGGAACCCTGTACCTGCCAGCCAGTGCCCAAGGCCAGGGAACTGGGAAAAGCAGGGACAAGAGTGTCTCACGGGGCTGTAGAGTAAAAATGTAGAGTAAAATTTTACCGTGGCATGTGGTGACAGAACAAGGATAACGGGTTTATACTGAAAGGGGGGAGATTTAGATGGGACAGAAGGAAGAATTTTCCATGATGAGGCTGGCAAGACACTGGCACAGGTCCCTAAGGAAGCTGTGGGTGTCCCATCATCGCTGCTGCTTAAGGTCAGGTGGGACAAAGCTTTGAGCAAAGTGATCTGCTGAAAAATGTCCCTTCCAGTGTCAGGAGTGTTGGAGTCAGGGACCTTTCAGTGTCTGTTCCAACCCAGATGTTCCCAGTCCATAGTTCAATTATTCCCTAATCGCCCCTGCCTTGCACACAGGGGCTGCTGCTGCTCTGTTCACCGGGGACACCTTGGACATTTCCAGCCTTGCCTGGGCCCAACCCTGCCCTCTCAGCCTTGCCTGGGCCCAACCCTGCCCTCTCAGCCTTGCCTGGGCCCAACCCTGCCTTCCCTGTTCTAATGAGATCTGCTCTGATCAGGGACTGGAAAGGGGTTGGCAGATTTGGTCTGAAAGGCCAGAGGGAAGGAGATTACAAATGCAAACCCAGCTGGTTTGAGGCCACTGGAAGCAGAAGGGTTCTCACCAGGTGAAAAGGCTGTTTGGGGTTTTGGGGGTTTTCCCTCACCGGACTCTTCAGATGCTGCTTTGTGAGATGGCATTGCCAGGGTGGCAGGAAACATCATCTCTTTGTGTCTGAGAGAACTCTTTTAGTTGGGGGGAGAAAGTCCCCAGGACCTGGGGGTCCGAGTGATACTCTTGTGCTCTGCACGGCTCACGGGTGTTGTCTACTGGGTTTGGGAGGGCTGCACTTTGACCTGTGCTGACAGGAGCTTGGGGCTGGACACCGGGCAACACCTGGGAGAGGCCAAGCCAGCAGTGGTCTGGAAGGTGGTGAGACAGTAGGCACCAGGCATCAAGGGAAGAGAGGCTGCAAAGGAAGAAGTGTGCAAGGGGCTGCTGGGCAGGGGTAGACCCTGGTGACCCCCTTATACCTCTCCCCTTGGGAAGGCAGAAGGGCCGGGCTGCAGGAACAAGAGAGGTCCGTGCTGGAGGAGGGAGGAACTCAGCACAAGCATTGCAGCTGTGCTAGGAACAAGCATTTTCCCCTTCCCCTTTCACCCTTTGTTCCCCTTGCAGAGTCCTTGCCGGCAGCTCTGCTCTCTTGCGGCTCTGAGAGGTGGTCGGGAGGGTTTCTGGGTCTCTCCCAGCCCCGCAGGATGATCTGTCACAGCAGGTACCTCGCCTGTCTCCTCCTCACTGCCTTCCTGAGGTAGCCCCTGAGTAAGTCTTGGCTCTGGCTGGAGGCACAATTGCTCTTCTCCCCAGGAGACCCTCATGCCCACAAGAGTTCTCTGCAGGGAGAGCAGGATGGGTCAGCTTGGCAGGAGCTGCCAGGACCCTCACCCTGCTGGAGGTGTCCTGGAGTCAGCAGAGGAGGGCCAGGCTGTGCCCTGGAGACTGCAGGCAGCATGAGAGTGAAGACCAAAGCCCTGGGTGAGAGTCCAGCTCTGCTCTGGGGTTCTCCCTCTGGCAGGGAACTGGCATTATTGTACTGAGGGGTCTATGCTGAACTCACCTCTCAGACACCCTGCCCAAGACTCTCTTTACCTTGCTCTTCCCATCCCTGGATCTCTGGCTGCTGAGCAAGACACAGGGAGCCTTCTCCTCCCACACTTTGCATCTTCTCTTGGTTTGCATCTTGGGTCCTTTCCCTGCAGAGCTGCTGACCCTCGTTTCTTCCAGGCACAGTGGGGCAGATCACTGTCACCCAGCAAGAAGGACAAATCACAGTGAAGCACGGAGACACCTTTCAAACCACCTGCACCTACCAGACATCCAACTTTTATGGCTTGTTCTGGTATCAGCACAGGAAAGGCGAAGCTCCTCAGCTGCTCTCAGTGCGGGCAGAAGCTGGCTCCAAGCACAGGGGTCGTCTCACCACGTCACTGAACCCCATGGACAAATCCAGCCTCCTGTAGCTGGAGGACGTTGAGGGCTCTGACAGTGCCTGGTACCTCTGTGCTGTGCAGAACACGCTGGTGCAGGAGCCGCCTGGGCCAGGCAAAAACACAGGAGAAGGAGGGGCTGTGTCTGGGAAAGGCTGAGCCTGGGGGAAGGGGCCTCAGCTCTGCCCTGGCAGCGCTGCTTCTTCTCTGCACCCAGGGAGCTGCGGACCCAGAGCCTCTTCCAAGATAGGACAGTGCCAGTGCCTGGAGAGGAAGGACAAGGTCCTGAAAGGCTCTCAGGTTCCCTTGTTCTCTGCATGGCTGATGTGGTTGTTGTGTCCAAAGGCTTTGCAGAGGTTGTGGGCAATGCAGGATTCTGGGACCACTTGAGCACTGGATTCTTTCTGCTGCTCTTTGTTTGATGGTCTCCCTGATGCACAGGGCTTCTTCAGGTGTCCCTGCAGGCAGCCCTGGATCTGCAGTACCTGCTGCCAGATGTGTCTCTCAGGGGCAGAGGTCAGGGTAAGATGAGAAACATATATGTCATGCCCTTTGTCCGTGCTCCTGCCTGGAATTACAAGACCACATCATTTGTGGGAAACACTCAGAATTCCGCTGTGATCCTTCCAGTGGCTGTGTAGCCGGATGCTGGTGTCCAGAGGCCCTGCTCTCTCCAGTGCACTCTGCCTGTCCTCTTCATGCCCTGCCTCATGGACTTTCCCCAGCCCAGCCTCATTTCTCCTGCAGTAGGATCCAGGGCTGCAGCTCTCTCCAAGATCTCACAGAGGAGATGGACACAAGGAAGAGGGGGACAAGGGTCTCTGCCACAAGACCTGGCTTTGGGGAAAGATGCCCGAGACGAGTTCAAAGGCCACCACTGGTCCGTGCAGGATCAGTGTCTCCAGAACGATGCCTTGTCCTGTTTACTGTGCACGTCTGCTTTGGGACAGGGTAAGTCCCATCCGTGAGCTGATGTCTCTTCTCTCCTGTGGGAAAAGTCCCCTGGGTACAGACACTTCAGCCACACCTGCTCCTCTCTCCATCCCAACACCCCAATAGAGGGGCACAGGGCGGGAACAGCGGTGCCTTCTCCACCTCCTGCAGAGCTGGGAACAGCCTGGGCCTCGGAGGTTGCTGCCAGGAGCAGTTCCCAAGGGCTGCCTGTCCCTTCCATGGTTTGGGCTCAACCCATGGGGCTGTTTTCTGTCTGCAGAGCCTGCTTGGGACAGAGGTGGGCACAGACCCCAAGAGGCTTGACTGGAGCAGGAGGGAGGGGGTTTGGTTCCACCCTCTGGGCTGGGCCCTCAAGGCCTCTTGCATCTGGCAGAGGCAGAAGAGGACAAGTTGCCAGCATCAGGTCCCTCCTGCTGGCAGGTCCCTGGGTACCCCAGGAAGGGACAGCGGGACATGGTCCTCATTCTGCTGGCAGCCCTGCTGGAACTGGCAGCCTTTGGTGAGAGGGGACTTTCAGGCTGGGGAGGAGGAGGGAAAAGTTTGTGTAGCTGGTAGTGGAAGGGAGGGGAAATAAGGGCTGAGTCCCAGGGAACTGAGAGTGTTTGTGCTGGGAGAACAGGGGCTGCATGTGGGGATGGTAAATAATGTGGGACAGGTCAGGAATGATGGGCATGGAGGAGAACTAAATCTCACCCTAAATGTGCAGGAACAGAGCATTCCTGAATGTGCTGCTAATGCAGAGAAAGCCGGAGGGGGTGGGGTATGGAGTGATGGGGTGGATTGGAGCTTCTCGGTGAGGTGCTTTAGGTACAATGGTAAAATCCCTGTAGGGATGGGTGTAAACCTTGGATCTGTGGAGAGAATGAGTGGAGTGACAGAGCAGGGAGTGTGACTGAAAAGCAGAGTGATGTGGGCTGTGAGGGGTGGCAGGAACGTGCAGAAAGAAGTGTGCAGGGAGAGAGAGCTCAGCCTTTAAGGGCTGGAAAAGTGATCTTGGCAGTGGGGACAGAGAGGGAACTGATGAAGGGACAGACAGACAGGTTCCCAGGACAGCCAAGCTGAAAGCCCTTTCTGCCTTCACAGGTGGTGCCCAAAAGATCTCTGTGCTCCAGTTGTCAGCAGAGATGACCATCCAGGCAGGACACAGCACAACTCTGCGCTGCAATTTCTCCACTAGTGATCGCTATCCCTTCATCTTGTGGTACCAGCAGCACCAGACCCAGGCCCCTCAGGTGCTGCTGTGAGTGAGCACGTCCAAAGCTCGTGTGGATGCAGGGAGGTTCTCCTCTGTGCTGTCTGCAGAGGACTCCCAGGTGCTTCTGCACGTGCAGGATGTGGAGCTCCAGGACAGCGCTGCCTATTTCTGTGAGCTGAACCCACCCTGGTGCCCACAGCGTGCAGCACTGCACAGAAACGTGGGGGTGCTCTGGGGAGCAGTTCCCTCCCTGCCACTGCTTGCCTGGCGCTCTCAGCTCAGCCTGGGGGCTGTGGGGAGGCTGTGCCTCTGCCTCCCCAACATCAGCTGCTGGCAAAAGCTCACCATGTGGCAGCAGGAGGTTGTGTGTCCGGGAGTATACGGACTCCCCAGAGGCTGCTGATGCTGAAACTGTGGTAGCAGAATTGATGTAGGAGGGAACCTGTCCCTTGACACTCGGTTTAATGTAAACACCCTCACTTAAAAGGCAGAGAAATGCACAGTAAAAATGAGTTTGTGTGCAATTTCCAAGAATTGAGTTTGTGTGCAATTTCCTCTTTCCCTCCCTCCTCATCTCACCCCAGTTATCGTTTTTTGTTGCCTCCCCAGTGGGGTGCGTGGTGCTGCTGGGGTTTGACCCCATCCTGCCTGACCCTACCCTGTCCCCAGGGTCCACAGCAGAGTCGAGGGGTAGTTCTTCTCCTGTGTCTCTTCTTCTCTTGTGTGTTCTTGTAAGCAGCCCATTTGTTGGGATGCTCGTGAGAGCTGTGATTTGTGCCTAATTCTGTGCCAGTCTGCGTGAGCTGCGTGTCTGTATCCTTGTCTGGCTGTTTCCATGTGTGTCCTTCATCGCGAAAGATTTTGCTTCTCACACAGGGACAATCTGATCATTTTGTGGCCAAAAGCACTGCTGAGTTAATAAAGTGATTCCAGATACACCCAGATCCAGAATCTTTGATGATCTAAAGGGTCACAGAAACCTGGAGGCTTCATCCTGAAGGAGGCAAAGCAGGAGTGTCCATGCCCTCTGCTTCAAAGAGCTGGGACAGGGAGTGAGTACTCAGGGCAAGTAATCTCTCAGCTCTCCTTTCCTTGTCCTGTCCCTCCGCTGGTGGCCACAGCTGGAGAATGAGGCTTTGGAGAGGAGGCCCAGCTGCACTTCTGGTTTTGCTACGTGGCCTCAGTAGCCCAGGAAGGGAAGAGCCCTTCCTTTTCCTGCATCTGGGTGTCAGCAAGTGAAAAGGCCCATCAGCCAGATACAGGGTAAGGTTCTCTGCTCATGCCCTTCCTCCATCCATGGCTGGAGAGGTGTCCCACTCTTTTTCACATCCCTTCTCCTTCTCAGAGAGCCCCTCTGTTCCTCTATCCAAGGTGGTCTCTCTGTCCAACAGTTGGTAATTACATCTCAGTGATTATCCTTCCACATCTGGGCAACAGGAATGGATCTCAGGGCCTATTCTCAGGCAATCCCTCTCCAGGATGTGTGTGTGTGTGGGAAGATCAAACAGAGGATGCTGACTTTCCTACTGACTTTCCCTGGGAGTTGGAGTCTGTTTGTCCTGAAGCGTCATCAACTTCTCCTGACAAATTCCATGGTTTTGGCTGTTGTACAATATCTATTCCAGGATGGCCTGACTGTTGCAAGAGATGTGGGTCAGCTCTGCTATGTTGTTCTTCCCCAGAAATAAACCCTTTCACTGACCCATGGGCAGTGTTTGCCAGCTGCTGCTGCCCATGGACACTGGCCATGGCTCCTGGAGCAGGTGATAGAGGGGAGAGGAAAGCGAAGAAAGAGCTGGGGGCCAGCCCAAAGATTGTTCCTTGCTTTGCCAGAAGTGCCATTCTGCAAATCAGATCATCTCCTGGAGCCTCACACACAGCACACGGGCACAGCTCCAGCCAGGGCAAGAGGAAGGCCCTTCCTCAAGAGCTCATGGGGTGCTTTCTGAGCAGTAGCAGGAGACACAGCAAGGAAAACCCTGATGGTCACGGCCAGCACAGCAACAGCGATGACTCACTGAGCTCAAGGGATGGTGCCCAAAAGAGGGAACCCTGCAGGATATCCCAAACTCTCCTTCCCTGTGAATGGAGAAGAGTCTCCTTGTGCCCTCCCCACTTCTGTCCCAGAGCAGCACCTTTCTCCTAAGAAATTATGGGCAGTGCCGAAGAAGGAATGAGCGCATGGAGGCCAGGCTTGAATGTTGCAGATTTCTGTAAAGCTGGCCACAGAGGGAGAAGACACAGAGGGTCACCACCAGGTTGGTCTTAGGGGGACCTTTGCTGTCAAGGGAACCAAGGCAAAGCAGGACAGACAAAAGCATTTGACTGTCCTGGCAACAACTTTGAAAGATCTTGGTCTTTCCTCGAGATTTCTCCTTGAGAGGTTCCCAGCATCCATTTCGGAGCGATACCTCCTGCCATAGTAGGGACCGGCAATGCCAGAGAGGTCACAGCAGCCAGAGGTGATGGGCACTCCCTGACAGCTGAGGATGCTGCCAACAGCAGCGGAGGTGGAGGAGCCCACGGCAGTGTTCTGTGGGAAGGAGCTGAGGATGGGGCCCCGGCAGGGTCACCACCACCGGAGAGGGCTCGATGACGACGTAGGAGTTCTGGCACTGCCTGCAACAGGGCTCATTGCAGCTGCTGGCCAGCGGGGTCGGGCCGCAGGGCTGGCAGGGCAGGCAGGGCTCGCAGGGCCGGCAGGACATGGCTCAAAGTCGGAGGGTGCCTGGGAGAGAGGGCAGAGAGGAAGCAGAGAAGAGGGGTGAGGGAGGAGCAGCCACGGCCACTACTGAGTGGGGAGTTGGAGGCTCGGCCAGGAGCCACATAGCCTTCAGCATCCTATAGAGTGCAGCCTGGCTCAGACAGGCTCAATACTCGTTCATCAACCAAGAACACCCTCAGACACACCACAGCCTCTCTCCAGCACACATTATCCACACAATGCTCTCTCATGGCAAGGAGATCCAAACCCCAAAGCAGAAAAGAGCCAGTATTTGCTGAGATGTCCATGAAGTGGAGCTCTCGCTTGCAAAGAGGAGGATGAAGAGGATTGCGAATCACCTGGTTCCCAAGGAGAAGTAGTCAGGAGAGGGGGATAAGGCAGCAGGGATCTGGGCTGGATTTTCTACTCACCTTTCATTGCCACAGGACCAGAGGCATCTCTGCAGAGGGAACAATTTTCTGACAAGCTCACCTTGATGCAAACCATCACAACTGATGAGATGGGCTTGCCTTTGGTTTCCAGCACTGCTGCCATTCCATTTCCACATTTGTTCCATGCCCATTCTTTTCAGTGCTGGGATGAAAGGTTTCAGGATTTCCAGGGCAGGAACGCAGCAATGTGGGCAGAGATTCAGCTCCAGGGCTGGTCCGGTACAGAGCAGGCAGTGCCATCAGCCTGGGTCACTCTGGTGGGGGGACTGAAGTGTTGTTCCCGGGCAGAAGCTCCAGCCATTCTCATCTGGAAGCTGTGGGCTCCTGTGCACGAGGAAAAACCAAGCCCTTCTCTTTCCCTCCGGATGATCCCTTGCTGTTGCCTCCTCAGGTGACTGTGTTCAGCTCAGAGGTTTTGAGCCCATCCCGGCAGACCCTGCCCTACAGAGAACTTTCTATCCTGCTTTGACTTGTCCCTCCTCTGTGCAGTCTGTGAGTGCACAAACAATGCCATGGCCATGCCTGGGTCTTGTCCTGCCTTCGTTCTCAGTGCCTTCCTCTGCCCAGCCCACAGCTTGCTGTGTCCCTACACCCTTCACCCTGACACGCTGCAAAGTTGGCCCCGTGTCAAACTCATGACGTTCAACAAGTCCAAATCAGAGTTCCTCCCTATGGATGAGGGCAATCCCAGCCATGGATAAAGGCTGGTGATGGGTGGGTTGAGAGAAGCCCTGCAGAGAAGGACTAGGAGGCCCTTGGGAATGAGAAATTGAATAAGAGCTGGTAATGTGTGTTTGCAGTACAGAAAGCCTGAGCTGCATCAAAATCTCTCCCCAAAGTCCCCTGCTGGAACCTGGCAGTTTTATTGGGCTGTTTTGCTCTTTCCCTGGACCCCAATTCACACCAAAAAAGTCACAGTCATGTAATCTTAATGACATTTGTCTTTGCTGCACAAGCTGGGGAGGCAGAGAACCGACATCACCACAACCCCAATAGGAGGAGAGGAAGAGTAGGCAGGAGGGTTGGGAGTATTGCAGAGCAGGAGAGAGGCCTGAATTCAAAACAGGAATGAATGCTGGATGGACCAGAGGATGCACAGATGTGTGGGATAATGGAAAGTTGCAGGAAAGTAAACTTGTGCCTGCAGACATGAAGAAAGCCAAGAAAGATGAGAAAGGATTCTCAGAGACTGAGAAGAGTGGGTCAGAGATTGTAGATGGAAGAGGAGATGGGTCAAGAGATGGAAAGGTGCTTGGATGGATGAAGGGAGAGGGGAACACTGTAACGGAGAGTGGGTATGAGGCCAGCGGTTTGAATTCAAGGCCAGGTATCCTGAATTCCCAAGGGAAAGAGTGAGTCTAGTGAAAGTCTACTGAAAGATGAGCAGTCCTCATGCACAGGAGATCTTGGTCTTCCAGCTGAGGATGTCGGTATCTTCTGCCTGAGAAGAACGCTTCAAACAGCCCCACCAGAGTGACCCAGGTTGACGGCACTGCCTGCTCTGGACTCGTCCACCACTGGAGATGAGTCTTCTGCCCACACTGCTGCGTTCCAGCCCTGGAAATCCTGGGGACTTATTCGAGGGTACTTTTGAAGAGGTCTTCATTGGGGAATGGGCATCGAGGACACCCCCTACCAAGGAAGCCTGTTCCAGGGTCTGACCACTCTCTCATGAAAGAAATGCCTTGCAATGTCAAGTCTGAACCTGCCCTGATGAAGCTTTGAAACATTTCCATGTGTCCTGCCACTCGATACCAGAGAGAAGAGATCAGTTTCTCCCCTTTCATGCCCCCTCCTCAGGAAGATGCAATTTGGTCACCTCTCAGCCTACTTTTCACCAAAACAGGACAACCCAAAACACTCACCCTCTCCCCATACGACGAGCCTTCAGGCCCTTTCCCCAGCTTTGTTGCCACCCTCTGGACACATCCAAGGACCTTTGCATCGCTCTTACGTTGGGGGGGACCAGGACAGGAAAGATAACTCTGATACACAGTCTTGGATGCAGGAAAAGTGTAATTACAGTAAAAAAAGAAGGAAAGGAGGTGGCTCCCAGGGAGCACCAGGGGCAGCCAGGACCCTGCAGTGGAGCTCCTGCAGGGTGTCCCTCTGCCTGCTCTGCAGAGGGGGAGAGGCCAAGAGCTCCCTGCTAAGTCGGTGTTGGGAGAAAATGACAGCAATGAAAAGAGAGAGGGAGAAGAGTAGAAGAAGAGAACAATCGCTCAAAGCTCTGTCTCATGTCCAGCACCATATTCTGAGGACTTTGGAGGTTCCTGTCCAGGGCCGTTGCCAGCAGGTTTAGCAGGGCCCACATCTGTTGCCACAGTAGCAGCTGGTGATGCAGGAGAGGTCACAGCAGCCAGTGTTGATGGGGACTCCGTTGCAGCTGAGGATGCTGCCAACAGCAGCGGAGGTGGAGGAGCCCACGGCAGTGTTCTGTGGGAAGGAGCTGAGGATGGGCCCGGGCAGGGTCACCACCACCGGAGAGGGCTCGATGACGACGTAGGAGTTCTGGCACTGCCTGCAACAGGGCTCATTGCAGCTGCTGGCCAGCGGGGTCGGGCCGCAGGGCTGGCAGGGCTGGCAGGGCCGGCACTGGTCAGAGCAGGACATGTCTCTGGGCAAGAGGGGCACCTGGGAGAGAGGGTAGAGGAAAGAGAGCTCAGAGACCCCTCAGGAACAGACTGCAAACCGCCCAGGGACCTGCTGGGTGTGCAGGGTGAGGCTGTGCAGCTGTGAACAGGGGCTTCTCTTCCTGAGCCCAGCAGGGTCCCTCAGACAGCAGCCAGGCCCGGGAATCCTCCTGATGAGCCTGGATCAAAGAGCCACCTCAGCCCAGCCTCAGCCTCTCTCCATGCACCTCTGCTCTGCCCTCTGCCACCACCACCATCCCAGAGCAGTGACAGAAGACCAAGAAGCAGAGATTAACGTAGCTGTCCTTGAAGGGCAGAGCCAGTCCTAGAGGAGGAGGTGGATTGGAAAGGGGGTTCCAACTCACCTGGTTCTCAAGGAGAAGGAGGTGGCAGAAGTGGTTGAGAGAGCAGAGAGCACGGCTTGCTTTTATCCCATCCTCTTGGTGCCTAACGCCCAAAGGCAGCCACAACCATTTTCCTGCAGCTCCTAAGGAGTGGAAACATCCCAGGAAATGACACGGCAGCAGTGCTGTTTCCTCCTGAGTGCCAGAAGGATGTGGTGGAGTCAGGTGAGGTCAGCCTGGGGCAATTGGGTGCTTCCTATGTTCTGATGCTGTGACAGGATGGACCCCAGCTGCTCCCAGCTCTGCCATCCTTGCCTTTTTCTCCAAGAGCTGCTGTGGGATCGCGCCCAGTCCTCCTCTTTCCTTCCCTCCTGGCCCACCCCATCAGGAAGTCGCTCTTGTCTTTCCGGGCAGTGGCTGCACTCCAGGGTTTCCACTCTCTTTCACCCTAAGCTGCCCTCAGGAGGAAGCTGCCAACCTCTGGGGCCTCCTCCTCTCCCTGGGTGGTGCCAGAGACTCCTCCAGCAACGCTGCCTGCGCTTCTGCCCTGCTTTGGGTGTCCTGTCCCTGCTTCAGCAGGGAGGTGCCAGCAGCTCCTCAGGGCCATCCCTGGCTCTCGCCTCTCCCCCAGGTGCTCCTCTGCAACGAGGTGTGTGGTAGTGGGATTGTGTCCCAGTCTGGGCCATTCTCTGCACGCACATCCGTGTGTTCGTGTGTGCACAGCCCTGGTGCCCCTGGCGAGACCGTGGTGCTGTGGGCACGGCTCTGTCTGTGCCCAACTGAGAGTGCTTGTGCACAGCTCCACCTCTCTGTGTCCTCGTGCACGTTTGCTTGTGCCTGTGCATCTGTGACCATCCCTGTGCACACCAGTGCCCGATGGGCTGTGTCAGTGTCCGCGGGGGTTTGCAGATTTGTGCCTGACCTCACAACAGGGCCCAAGCTGTTCCTGAGGCCTCTGCTGATACCTCTTCACGGTAGTGGCAGGTGCTGACTCAGCCTCTCTTTGTCTGAGGGACACGGACAGGGTCACAACACCCACAGATAGGTGAGCAAGGGGACCCTTTCTCATTCCTAGGGGTCTGGGAGGGTGGACACAGTGTCTGAGGCTCTACTGTGAAGTGGGGTGGATGGAAATCAGGAGGGTGAATCCCAGGAGTGAGTGAGGGGCTGTGTGGTGCTCAGCATCTGGCTGTGATTAGACATCACTAAGAGTGGACCAGTGAGCCAAGGACACAATGAGGTCTCGTTACAGACATTGGGGTTCAACCATGTCCAGAGATCACAGGGTGTGTTCACAGAGTTGAGGCAGGATTCAGGTCAAGCTTCGCAGTGCCCTACATACCAGGGTCCGATATGAGATAAGCAGAGTCCATGTGCAGACACAGGGACACACGTGTCACAGCTGGAGATTTACCTAAAGTTGGTGTCAAGCAGCAGAAATGAAGCTGGAAATCTGCCCCAATAGGAGTGGGAGCTGGCCCTGGCAGAAGCCATCCCGGCAGCACCATCTGGCAATGATCTCAGCACGGTGAACACAGGGAAGGGGCAGCCCTAAGTTGTGCTTACATTTCAGTTTGGCCAGTCCAAGTGTCTCACATCTAACTGCCAGGATACTCCCACTCCCTGTTCCTTCCACACAACATTCATTTGTGCCAAGTCTCAGCCCCTGCCTCACTCAGCACCAGGCTGATGAGCTGAGCAAGTCCCTTTGGAGCTGTCACGGACATGAGGAGCCCCTGTCCCATCCCAGTCACCAGCAACTCTGCATCACGAGGGGATCCACTCAGTGACAACAGCCTGCATGATGTGTGCAGGATTTTTTGGCCTTTCTCCCTTTACAAAGCAAGAAATGGAGGGCTCAGGAGGCAGGGACTGCATTTCATTGCTTGTTCTCTGGGAAACCTCTCTGCCAGGTTAGAGGCACCAGCATTCAGCTGCATATTCCATTCCAACCACCATCCCTTATGGCAAGGGGAACCTGCTACTCCGTGGAGCTCCTGAACACAGCAGGGCAGAACCTCCCTGCTGAGCCCTGCCCGTGCCTTCACCAGGGTAACAAGGACAGACAGACATGTGCTCACACAACCCTGCAGAGAGTCAGGCAAAAATCTGTGAGAGCACAGGGAGGCAGGAGAGAGTCAAGCGCAAAGAAAAACACATAAAAGCAGCTGTGGACTCTGCTGAGGAGGTGCTTGGGACCACACTGGCAGAACAGGACTGAATTGCCCCAGGGAAGGACCGGGTCCCAGACAGGCTCATGGTTCTGCTTGAGGACCCGCAGAGACCGTACTGAGGGGAGACAAGGGAAAGGACCCCAGAAAACTGTCCTGAGGGCAAGGTCAGTGTTGTGGTAGGGTCAGAGCCTTGCAGCAGAAGCCCCTCTTTGTGTAACAAGGAGCGACCATCAGAGAGAGATGGAGGGAGAGAAAAGGATGTTCCATGTCCTCTCACAAGGGAGCATTTGGGCATCCAGATGAGAAACACAAGAACCATTTCCTGACACCTTGCCCCAAACAAGCCCACAGCAATGGCTCAGGTACTCATCACCTGCCTACATGGGATGCCACCAGCACTGGGGATGAGTCTGCTCCATCCTCTGATGTGTTTCTGCCCCAGAAACCCTCAGGCCTCTCAACCCACCACTTTCAGAAGCCTCATGTGGGCCAGCCCGTGGCATTAGGCAGGAAATGCAAAGGCAACAGGGCAGGAAAGCAGGACAGAGCTCATCCCATTGGCTGGGATGGATTTGGTTTGATGGGAGCTTGTCAGAAAATGATTCCTTGTCCCAAGGGAGCCCCTGGGTCTGAGGCAGGGCAGGAGCACTATAAAATGCAGCCCAGCTCTCTGCTCTCTCATCCACTTCTCTGGCCTCCCTCTCCTTGGCAATCAGGTGAGTGGGAAGCTAATTCTCCTCCTCCTTCCAGAGCAGGTCTCTCCTCACTGTCTGTGCCAGCTGCTGTGGCTTTCCTAGGGCAGGGCTGGGAGCTGCTTTTCCTGAAAGAGGGAAGGGGAGAGCAGGCCTTGCCCAGAGAAGGGCTGGCACTTGTTTGAGGTGTCTGCTGGAGTTTGATCTGGGCAGCGTGTGCTGGGCCAGGAGGTGCCTTGCCTGCCCCGGGCTTGGGTGCAAAGTGGCTCCTCATGTGTCCCCATGCTCTTTTTCCTCTGCCCTCTCTCCCAGGTGCCCGTCTTGCCCAGAGACATGTCCTGCCGGCCCTGCGAGCCCTGCCTGCCCTGCCAGCCCTGCGGCCCGACCCCGCTGGCCAGCAGCTGCAATGAGCCCTGTTGCAGGCAGTGCCAGAACTCCTACGTCGTCATCGAGCCCTCTCCGGTGGTGGTGACCCTGCCCGGGCCCATCCTCAGCTCCTTCCCACAGAACACTGCCGTGGGCTCCTCCACCTCCGCTGCTGTTGGCAGCATCCTCAGCTGCAACGGAGTCCCCATCAACACTGGATGCTGTGACCTCTCCTGCATCACCAGCTGCTACAGATGTGGGCCCTGCTAAACCTGCTGGCAACGGCCCTGGACAGGAATCTCCCAAGGTCTCAGAACCTGGTTTTGGACAGGAGATAGGGCTTTGTGTCATTGTTCCCTTCTTCCTCTCTTCTCCCTCTCTCTTTTCTTTGCTGTAAATTTCTCCTACCTCCAGCCTAGCAGGGAGCTCTTGGCCTCTCCCCCTCTGCAGGGCAGGCAGACTGACACCTTGCAGAAGCTCCACTGCATCTTCCTGCCTGCCCCTGGTTCTCCCTGGCAGCCACCTCCTTTCCTTCTTTAGACTCATTAAAGTTGTGCTGCATCCAACCCTGGGTCTCTGAGTCCTGCTTTGTTCTCTGGCAACACTACCATTCTGTCCAGGGCAAAAGGGTCCTTTTGGGGAGGACTGTGTGGGTACAAAAGGGGACCTTTCCTCATTGCTGCATGAAGCAAAGAGCAGGAACATCACTCTGGATGTCTTTTTGCTCTCTCCTCTTTAGCTGTGGAAGACATTCCTGGCTACACCTCAGCCAATGTTCGTCAGTCCTTCCAGCCTCACTGCACCTCCTCCCAGGCTGGCTTGGAGTGCTGTTCCCTGGAGCACATTCTGTGAGTGGGGAGCCCAACAAGAGCTGCCCTCGAGGGGGGATCCCACGGTTGTGGGAACCCACTGGATGGTGTCAGCAGCCCCTCTGACTCAAGGCATCTCCTTCATCTTTGGCTGTAGATGTCCTTGGGGAGGAAGCTTGGTCAGGAGGAGGTGCCAAGGCCAAAGGGCAGCCATGCACACCAGGAGCTCCGGAGATTGCTTTCCGAAGAAGAAAATGTAAAGACTGGGCAGTGAGTCTTACTGCCTGGAGACAGAGTAAGGAGAGCCTTCCTCTCCCTCCTGGCCATCCACGCATCTTGCATTGATGCCCTCTCTCCATGCATCTGTGTCAAATTCCCTATCAGGCTCTTCCTCTGAAACACTACAGCAGGATCTCTCTCTATGCCTGTCCCCCTGAGCACAGAACCCAAGAGGCCTGTCTGGAGCAGGAGGGAGGGGATTTGGCTCCACCTTCTGGGCTGGGCCTTCGTCTGCATCTGGCAGAAGAAGAAGAGGGCAAGTTGCCAGCATCAGGTCCCTCCTGCTGGCAGATTTCTGCGTACCCCAAGAAGGGACAGGAGGACATGGTCCTCATTCTGCTGGCAGCCCTGCTGGAACTGCCAGCCTTTGGTGAGAGGGGACTTTCAGTTTGGGGAGGAGGAGGCAAAAGTTTGTGCTGGTGGTGGTGGAAGGGAGGGGAGGTAAAGGTAGAGTCCCAGGGAACTGAGAGTGTTTGTGTTGGGGAAGCAGGGGCTGTGGGATGGGATGGTAAATAATGTGGGACAGATCAGGAGTGATGGGCATGGAGGAGAATGAAGAACTCACTGAAAATGTGCAGGAACTGATCATTCCTGAATGTGCTGCTAATGCAGAGAAAGCCTGAGAGAGGGAACGGGGGTGCGGAAAGGAGCGATTGGTTGGATTGGACCTTCTCTGTGAGGTGCTTTGGGTACAACGGTACCAATCTCTGTAGGGATGGGCGTAAACCTTGGATCTGTGGAGAGAATGAGTGGAGTGACAGAGCAGGGAGTGTAGCTGAAAAGCAGAGTGATGTGGGCTGTGAGGGGTGGCAGGAATGTGCAGAAAGAAGTGTGCAGGGAGAGAGAGCTCAGCCTTTGAGAGGCTGGGAAAGTGATCTGGGCAGTGGGGACAGTGAGGGTGCTGATGGAGTGACAGATGGAGAGGTTCCCAGGGAAGTCAAGTTGAAAGCCTTTTCTGCCTTCACAGGTGGTGCCGAAAAGCACTCTGTGCTCCAGTTGCCAGCAGAGATGACCATCCAAGCAGGACACAGCACAACTCTGCACTGTAATTTCTCCACCACCAATCCCTTTCCCTTCATCCTCTGGTACCAGCAGCATCAGACCCAGGCCCCTCAGGTGCTGCTGCGAGTGAGCACATCCAAAGCTCGTGTGGATGCAGGGAGGTTCTCCTCTGTGCTGTCTGCAGAGGACTCCCAGGTGCTTCTGCATGTGCAGGATGTGGAGCTCCAGGACAGCGCTGCCTATTTCTGTGTGCTGAACCCACCCTGGTGCCAACAGCGTGCAGCGCTGCACAGAAACGTGGGGGTGCTCTGGGGAGCGGTTCCCTCCCTGCCACTGCTTGCCTGGAGCTCTCAGCTCAGCTGCCCCACTTATCGCTTGTTGTTGCCTCCCCAGTGGGGTGTGTCTTGCTGCTGCTTGACCCCATCCTGCCTGACCCTGCCCAGTCCCCAGGGTCCACAGCAGAGTCCACGGGTCGTTCTGTTCCTGTCTCTTCTTCTCTTGTGTGTTCTTGTAAGCAGCCCGGTTGGTGGGAATGCTCACAGGAACAGCAATTTATTTATTTGTCTGTGTGTCCATGTCCCTGTGTCCCTTTGTGTGTCTCTCATCCTGAAGGAAAGTGCTGCTCACACAGGGATGGTCTCCACTGCCCCACGGAGCAGCAGGTTCCCTGGGGCAGGAGGAGCCTGAGTGCTCCTGAACGGTGATGGCCTCAGTCTGCTGCAGATGTGCCCAGGGCAGAGGTCCCTGTCACAGCGCCCGGCCCCTGCCCACATGGAACACACGGAGCCTCTGCTCGGGCTGCTGACTTTCCCCCCAGGATCCCAAGGGAGCCCTGAGCAGCTGCTTTCTCTGCTCGGCAAATACAGGGGCTCCAGCACGGGATTGCTGATGAAAACCACCAGAATGAGTTTCACATTTCCTGACTTATTAAAGCTTGGATTTGCAATTAAAACTGAGTCCTCCAGGTCCAGGTGTTTCCAGAGTTCTGAAACCATTCCTACTGGGATTCCGAAATCATGCCTAAGAGTCAGTTCAATCTGTAAACCCCCAGGAGAAGGGGATGTCGGGGTCTCAGCAACCTGCAAGCACCCCCACAGTGGCTCAGGGCTGAGAACCCGAGCTGCTCTGACCAGATCCAGACTCTTTGTATTGGAGGCCCAGGATGGAGGTTCAGGGATACCAGGTTCTGCTCGCTGAGGGGTCAGACAGAGACGGGCAAAGTTCCCTGGATAGCTGGAGGGGTGACGTGAGGGAGAGCTGACAGGAGAGCACTGGGAAGAGACTGCAGGCTCCAGCAAACACCACAGACTTTGGAATACCGGGGTGCAAACAAACCTCCCGCAGGAAATCTCAGGTGATCTTGAGTGCTTTTTTACACACACGTTACAACTGGAACTGGTTTCTCGTTTGACCAGTCTTTCCCTTTTCCTTCATATTTGTCACATCTTGGATATCCTGGTGTCCCAGGACCCTCGGGTTAGGAATGGTGGGAATGCTGCTGGCTGAGGGAACCCAGGGGCTGCTGCTGGGGGAGGAGAAATCCAGCAGAGCAGTTCATGGCCAGGCAGCCCAGATCCCTGCTCTGCCCTGCTCCTCCCTTTGCTCCCCCAGCAGAGGCGTTCCCGTCAGCTCTGCTCTCTCGGGGCTGGAGGTGCTTTGCTGCCTCGCTCAGCCCACAGCCAGGCCGGCTGCTCTCGCCATGCCCCTCGGAGCCCTCATCCTCACCACCTGCCTGGGGACACGGCTGGGTGAGTTCAGGCTCTACAGACACACAGACTCCTTCTTCTCCCAGGGATCCCTTGCCAGCCTTGTCAGGGCTGTGCAGAGAACAACTGGAATGACAGGAAATCACTGGGAAAGGTCACCTCGTGGCTGTGGTTTTGCCCGAGTCCTCTCCAGGTGCTCTTGCTGTTGGGAAGGAGAGAGGAGAGACTTGAGAGCCCTGCTTCTGCTTTCCTCTCCCCTTAATCCATCTCCCTGTCTCTTTCTTCTCACCCTGCTGTCATCAGAGGAGATCTCAGCTGTCTCTGCACTCCCCCATTTCCCCCTCTCCAATGCAAATGAGCAGCCCTGACAGCTCTGGGACTCTGAAGCTCTCATCCCTCTGACATGAGCAGGGGGTCCCTTTCTGCCTCCTGGCTGGCACAGGGCTGACACGGCTTCCACTTTTCTCCTGGTTGTCAACACAGCCAGGGCTCCCTCTTTTCAACCTCAGCATTGTAAATGCTCAGGGAGTGAGGAGGTCTCGGAGATCAGAGGATGGTGAAGCAGAAGGGGTTTGTTTGCCTTCTCTCCATAGACCCCTGGAGTTGCTGGAGGGGTGCTGATCCCAGCACACAGAGATCAGGGAGGACAAGCTGTGCCCTGGTCCTCTTGGCAAAAGGAGCAGGAGCCGGCAGGATGAGCCTGGACACAGCACAGCTCTCCTCAGAGGCCAGGCTGTGCTGAGATATCCAAGCTCCTGCCAAAAACTACTCTCCATCTGGCGTTGACAAGGCTTCAGGATATTTCTACCGAGTATTTCCCACACGCATTTTCCATGCACCCCTGGTTTGCATCTCGGAGCCTTTCCCTGCAGAGATGCTGACTCGCACTTACTTCCAGGCACCATGGGGCAGATCACTGTCACCCAGCAAGAAGGACAAGTCACAGTGAAGCACAGAGACACCTTTCAAACCACCTGCACCTACCAGACATCCACCTTTAAGGGCTTGTGCTGGTACCAGCAGAGGAAATGCGAAGCTCCCCAGCTGCTCTCAGTCCAGGCAGGAGCTGGCTCCAAGCATAGGGGTCGTCTCACCACATCGCTGAACCCCACGGGCAAATCCAGCCTCCTGCGGCTGGAGGAAGTCGAGGGCTCTGACAGTGCCTGGTACCCCTGTGCTGTGCAGGACACGCTGGTGCAGGAGCTGCCTCGGCTGGTCAAAAACACAGGAGAAGGAGGGGCTGTGTCTGGGCAAGGCTGAGCCTGGGGGAAGGGGTCTCAGCTGTGCCCTGGCAGCGCTGCTTCTTCTCTGCATCCAGGGAGTTGCAGACCCAGACCCTCTTCCATCTAGTGGGTGGTGCAGTGAGGCTGGAAGGACTGGTGGCCACTGGCTGAGGAGAAGCCAGGAATGTCTTCTGCAAATACAAGAGACAGGACACAAAAGACAGCCAAATGCAATGTGTTCTACCACCTCCTTGCTCAAGTACTTAAGAAGACTTCTCTGTTCTACTCAACCCAATCTTCTCCAAAATGCCAACTTTTCCCGTGACCTCCTTGGAAAAGCTGCCGAAAAAGGAAGTAGGACTCAGAGTCCAAGGTTTGGATGCAGCGCAACTTTAATGAGTCTGAAGAAGAAAAGGATGTGGCTCCCAGGGAGCACAAGGGGCAGCCAGGAAGATGAGGTGAAGATCCTGCAAATGTCTATCTGCTAGACCTGAAGAGGGAGAGAGGACATCAGGTCCCCACTGAGTTGGTATTGGGAAAATGTGACAGCAGAGGAAGGAGAGAGAAGAGAGTGGAAGTAGGAAAAAGTGGCCAAAAGCTATAAACACAAGCGCTCAAAGCTCTATCTTGTGTCCAGCACCATGTCGTGAGGACTTGGGATGTTCCTGTTCAGGGCCATTGCCAGCAGGTTTAGCAGGGCCGACATCTGTTGCCACAGTAGCAGCTGGTGATGCAGGAGAGGTCACAGCAGCCGGTGTTGATGGGGACTCCGTTGCAGCTGAGGATGCTGCCAACAGCAGCGGAGGTGGAGGAGCCCACGGCAGTGTTCTGTGGGAAGGAGCTGAGGATGGGCCCGGGCAGGGTCACCACCACCGGAGAGGGCTCGATGACGACGTAGGAGTTCTGGCACTGCCTGCAACAGGGCTCATTGCAGCTGCTGGCCAGCGGGGTCGGGCCGCAGGGCTGGCAGGGCAGGCAGGGCTCGCAGGGCCGGCAGGACATGTCTCTCGGCAAGACGGGCACCTGGGAGAGAGGGTAGAGGAAAAAGAGCATGGGGACACATGAGGAGCCGCTTTGCACCCAAGGCTGGGGCAGGCAAGGCACCTCCTGGCCCAGCTCACGCTGCCCAGATCAAAGCCCAGCAGACACCTCAAACAAATGCCAGCCCTTCCCTGGGCAATGCCTGCTCTCCTCTGCCGTCTCCCCGGAGAAGCAGCTCCCAGCCCTGCCCTAGGACAGCTACAGCAGCTGGCACAGACAGCGAGGAGAGACCTGCTCTGGAAGGAGGAGGAGAAGCGGCTTTCCACTCACCTGATTGCCAAGGAGAGGGAGGCCAGAGAAGTGGATGAGAGAGCAGAGAGCTGGGCTGCCTTTTATAAAGCTCCTGCCCTGCCTCAGGCCCAGAGGCTCTGTCGTGGGAAGGAGTCATTTTCTGACAAGGTTCCATCAAACCCAATCCATCCCAGCCAATGGGATGAGCTGTGTCCTGCTTTCCTGCCCTGCTGCCTTTGCATTTCCTGCCGTATGCCACGGGCTGGCCCAGATGAGGTTCCTGGAAGTGCTGGGATGAGAGGCCTGAGGGTTTCCGGGGCAGAAATACAACAGAGGATGGAGCAGACTCATCCCCAGTGCTGGTGGCATTCCATGCAGGCAGATGATGAGTACCTGGGCGATTGTTTTGGGCTTGTTTGATGCCAAGGTGTCAGGAAATGGTTCTTGTGTTTCTCATCTGGATGCCAAAGGGCTCCCTTGGGAAACGACATGGAACATCAGGCAGCACCATGAGCATGTCTGGGACCCGGTCCTTCCCTGGCGCGATTCAGTCCTGTTCTGCCAGTGTGGTCCCAAGCACCTCCTCAGCAGAGTCCACAGGTGCTTTTATGTGTTCTTCTTGTGCTTGACTCTCTCCTGCCTCCCTGTGCCCTGACAGAGTTTTGCCTGACTCTCTGCAGGGTAGTGTGAGCAGGTCTGTCTGTCTGTCCTTTGTGATCCTGGTGAGGGCACGGTCAGGTCTCAACAGGGAGACTCTGCCCTGCTGTGTTCAGGATCTCCACGGAGTAGCAGGTTCCCCTTGCCATAAAGAATGGTGGTTGGAATGGAATCTACAGCTGAATGCTGGTGCCTCTAACCTGGCAGAGAGGTTTCGCAGAGAACAAGCAATGAAATGCAGTCCCTGCCTCCTGAGCCCTCCATTTCTTGCTTTGTAAAGGGAGAAAGGCCAAGAAATCCTGCCCACATCATGCAGGCTGTTGTTACTGAGTGGATCCCTTCGTTATGCGGAGTTGCTGGTGACTGGGATGGGACAGGGGCTCCTCACAGGGTGGGCTGGGAAGGAAGAAAAGACGAGGACTGGGAGGACTCTCACAGGAGCTCTTGGAGGACAAGGCAAGGTTGACAGGCCTGGGAGCAGCTGGGGTCCTTCCTGTCACAGGATCAGAACATAAAAATCAACCGAAATGCCTCAGGCTTACCTCACCTGACTCCACCACATCCTTCTGGCACTCAGGAGGAAACAGCACCGCTGCTGTGTCATTTCCTGGGATGTTTCCGCTTCTTAGGAGCTGCAGGAAAATGGTTTTGGTTTCCTTTGGGCCTGAGGCACCAAGAGGCTGTGATAAAAGCAAGCCCTGCTCTTTGCTCTCTCAACCTCTTCTGCCACCTCCTTCTCCCTAGGAACCAGGTGAGTTGCAACACCCTTAGCCCACCACGTCCTTTTAGGACAGCTCAGCTGATCCCTGCTTTTTGGTCTTCTGTCACTGCTCTGGGATGGTGGTGGTGGCAGAGGGCAGAGCAGAGTTGGTCTGTCCTGGAGAGAGGCCGAGGCTGGGCATAGGTGGCTCTTTGATCCAGGCTCGTCAGGAGGATCCCTGGGCCTGGCTGCTGTCTGAGGGACCCTGCTGGGCACAGCTTCAACCTGCACACCCAGCAGGTGCCTGGGCTTCCCTTTGGTGGGTTGGGAGGCTGTTCCTGAGGGGTCCCTGAGTTCTCTTTCCTCTGCCCTCTCTCCCAGGCACCACTTCAGCCCAGAGACATGTCCTGCTGTGACCAGTGCCGGCCCTGTGATCCCTGCCTGCCCTGCCAGCCCTGCGGCCCGACCCCGCTGGCCAGCAGCTGCAATGAGCCCTGTTGCAGGCAGTGCCAGGACTCCTACGTCGTCATCGAGCCCTCTCCGGTGGTGGTGACCCTGCCTGGGCCCATCCTCAGCTCCTTCCCACAGAACACTGCCGTGGGCTCCTCCACCTCCGCTGCTGTTGGCAGCATCCTCAGCTGCAACGGAGTCCCCATCAACACTGGCTGCTGTGACCTCTCCTGCATCACCAGCTGCTACTGTGGCAACAGATGTCGGCCCTGCTAAACCTGCTGGCAACGGCCCTGCACAGGAACATCCCAAGTCCTCAGAACATGGTGCTGGACAAGAGATAGGGCTTTGAGCCATTGTTTTTTCATCCACTCTTCTCTCTTCTCTTATCTTGCTGTTGTTTTCTCCCACCACCAGCTTAGCAGGGAGCTCTTGGCTCCCTCCCTCTGCAGGGCAGGCAGAGGGATACCCTGCAGAAGTTCCACTGCATCTTCCTGGCTGCCCTTGGTGCTCCCTGAAAACCACCTCCTTTCCTTCTTTAGGCTCATTAAATTAGTGCTGCATCCAAACTGGCGCGTCTGATGCCTCCTTCCTTCTCTTGAAACTCTTCCAGGAAGGTCATGGAAAATGGGGGCTTTTCTGGGGTGGACTGTGTGGGTAGAGAAGAGACCATTCGTCACTGCTGCATTAAGCAGAGAGGAGGATTCATCTCTCAGGGTGTCTTTTCTGCTCTTTCCCCTTGAGTTGGACCCGTTCCAGGCATGGTGCAGGCAGAGGGGATGCCCTGACCTGCTCCCAGCGCAGCAAAGGGCTGTATGTCTGGTGATCCAGATGCCCTGCAACTGCAACTGCTGTGGCTGCAAAAGCAGGGAGGGAATAGGGCTGATGAAGCTGCCTGAAGAGAAACTCCCTCTCTTCTAAAGGCAATCAAATATGAGCTAGCAGGTGGCACCAGGAGAATATTTTAAATGGCATGAGCCTTGCTGCCTGTCCGTTCACCTGTCTCATCAGAGCTCCTGGAGCTGCACTTCTGGAGAAGTCCAGCTCCACATCTGCTGTCAGCGCGGGGCAGTCTCCAGAGGAACAGGAGTGGCAGCAGGAGACTGTGCCCAGCCTGGCACAGGCACCTGGAGGTTAAAACTCGTGTCCTAACAGCCTCCCAGTGGGGCTGGAATCTTCCCAGGGCCCTTCCCTGTTCTGAGAGTCTCTGATCCAGATCTTCTTCTCTTGGCCTACCTCCCCTGGAAGGAACCCAGCTCCTGGCTGTGCTCTGCACATGCAGCATCAGGAAGGAAAATGCCAGCTACACAGGTTTGGTAGAAATCTTCTGCAAAGCAGCTGCAGTGGTGTTGAATCAGCTGCTGCTGTTGTGGGGCCCTGGGCAGCCAGAACAGATGTGACCATGTGTGTAAAAAGCCTCTGTGTCAGGATTGTCCAGCACTGTTTGCTGAGCTGGGCCAGTGCTGCTCTGAGTGACACGAGCTGTGGTTCAAGGATGAAGGGCTGGTGTGGGGCAGCATGAGGTCCTTTCCTCAACTTGGGGTCTTTCTGCAAAGTCCACGGTGCTGTGGCTGTGGCTGCCTACATTTGTGGCTGCTGTCCTGAGCTTTGGGATGCCCAGTCTGTCCTTGTCTGGAATCCTGTACCTGCCAGCCAGTGCCCAAGGCCAGGGAACTGGGAAAAGGTGAGACAAGAGTGTCTCACTGGGCTGGGGGCTGGAAAGAAACATGTAGAGTAACATTTTCCTGGGGCCTGTGGTGACAGAACAAGGATAACGGGTTTATACTGAAAGGGGGGAGACTTAGATGGGACAGAAGGAAGAATTTTCCATGATGAGGCCGGCAAGACACTGGCACAGGTCTCTAATGAAGCTGTGGGTGCCCCATCATCGCTGCTGCTTAAGGTCAAGTGGGATAAAGCTTTGAGCAAAGTGATCTGCTGAGAAGTGTCCCTTCCAGTGTCAGGAGTGTTGGAGTCAGGGACCTTTCTGTGTCTATTCCAATCCAACTGTTCCCAGTCCATAGTTCAATGATTCTCTGACAGCCCCTGTGTTGCCCACCGGGGCTGCTGCTGCTCTGTTCACCGGGGACACCTTGGACATTTCCAGCCTTGCCTGGGCCCAACCCTGCCCTCCCTGTTCTAATGAGACCTGCTCTGATCAGGGACTGGAAAGGGGTTGGCAGGTTTAGTCTGAAAGGCCAGAGGGAAGGAGATTACGAATGCAGACCCTGTTGGTTAGAGGCCATTGGAAGCAGAAGGGTTCTCACCAGGTGAAAAGGGTGTTTGGGGTTTGGGGGTTTTCTCTCACCGGACTCTTCAGATGCTGCTTTGTGAGATGGCATTGCCAGGGTGGCAGAAAACATCATCTCTTTGTGTCTGAGAGAACTCTTTTACCTGGGGGGATAAAGTCCCCAGGGCCTGGGAGTCCGAGTGAGACTCCTGAGCTCTGCAGGGCTCACGGGTGTTGTCCACTGCGTTTGGGAGGGCTGCACTTTGATCTGTGCTGAAAGGAGCTTGGGGCTGGACACCGGGGAGCAGCTGGGAGAGGCCAAGCCAGCCATGGTCTGGAGGGTGGTGAGACAGGAGGCACCAGGCATCAAGGGAAGAGAAGCTGCACAGAGGCTGCACAGGAGGATGTGTGCAAGGGGCTGGTGGGCAGGGGTAGACCCTGGTGACCCCCTTATACCTCTCCCCTTGGGAAGGCACAAGGGTCGGGCTGCAGGAGCAAGAGAGATCCCTTCTGGAGGAGCGAGGAGCTCAGCACAAGCATTGCAGCTGTGCTAGGAACAAGCATTTTCCCCTCCCCCTTTCACCCTTTGTTCCCCTTGCAGAGTCCTTGCCGGCAGCTCTGCTGTATCGCGGCTCTGAGAGGTGGTCGGGAGGGTTTCTGAGTCTCTCTCAGCCCCGCAGGATGATCCGTCACAGCAGGTACCTCGCCTGTCTCCTCCTCACTGCCTTCCTGAGGCAGCCCCTGAGTAAGTCTTGGCTCTGGCTGGAAGCACAATTGCTCTTCTCCTCAGGAGACTCTCAACCACACAAGAGATCTCTGCAGGGAGAGCTGCCAGGACCCTCACCCTGCTGGAGGTGTCCTGGAGTCAGCAGAGGAGGGCCAGGCTGTGCCCTGGAGACTGCAGGCGGCACGAGAGTGAAGACCAAAGCTCTGGGTGAGATCCCAGCTCTGCTCCGGGGGCCTACCTCTGGCAGGGAACTGGCATTATTGTACTGAGGGGTCCATGCTGGGCTCAGGTCTCAGACCTCCTGCCTAAAGACTCTCCCTGCCTTGCTCTTCCCCTCCCTGGATCTCCGGATGCTGAGCAAGACACAGGGAGCCTTCTCCTCCTACACTTTGCATCTTCTCTTGGTTTGCATCTTGGATCCTTTCCCTGCAGAGATGCTGACCCTCACTTCTTCCAGGCACCATGGGGCAAATCTCCGTCACCCAGCAAGAAGGTGATGCATGGAGACACCTTTCAAACCACCTGCACCTACCAGACATCCAAATTTTATGGCTTGTTCTGGTACCAGCAGAGGAAAGGCAAAGCTCCCCAGCTGCTCTCAGTCCAGGCAGGAGCTGGCTCCAAGCACAGGGGTCGTCTCACCAAGCCACTGAACCCCATGGACAAATCCAGCCTCCTGCAGCTGGGGGAAGTCGAGGGCTCTGACAGTGCCTGGTACCTCTGTGCTGTGCAGGACACGCTGGTGCAGGAGCTGCCTGGGCTGGGCAAAAACACAGGAGAAGGAGGGGCTGTGTCTGGGCAAGGCTGAGCCTGGGGTAAGGGGCCTCAGCTGTGCCCTGGCAGCGCTGCTTCTTCTCTGCACCCAGGGAGCTGCGGACCCATTGCCTCTTCCAAGAGAGGACAGTGCCAGTGCCTCTGTAACCCCTGAAGTGGCTGGGTGACCAGAGGCCCTGCTCTCTCCAGTGCACTCTGCCTGTCCTTGGGGACCTACTCATGCCCTGCCTCATGGACTTTCCCCAGCCCAGCCTCATTTCTCCTGCAGTAGGACCCGGGGCTGTAGCTCTCTCTGAGATCTCCCAAGGGAGATGAACACAAGGCAGAGGGATACAGGGGGCCATGCTGCAAGACCTGGCTATGGAGAAAGCTGCCTGAGAGGAGTTCAAAGGCCACTGGTCAGTACAGGATCAGTGTCTCCAGAACGATGCCTTGTCCTGTTTACTGTGCACGTCTGCTTTGGGACAGGGTAAGTCCCATCTGTGAGCTGATGTCTCCTCTCTCCTGTGTGAAAAATCCCCTGGGTCCAGACACTTCCTCCGCACCTGCTCCTCTCTCCATCCCAACAACCCAGCAGAGGGGCACAGGGTGGGAGAAGCGGTGCCTTCTCCACCTCCTGCAGAGCTGGGAACAGCCTGTGCCTCAGGGGTTGCTGCCAGGAGCAGTTCCCAAGGGCTGCCTGTCCCTTCCATGGTTTGGGCTCAACCCATGGGGCTGTTCTCTCTCTGCAGAGCCTGCTTGGGACAGAGGTGGGCACAGACCCCGAGAGACCTGTCTGGAGCAGTAGGCAGGGGATTTGGCTCCACTCTCTGGGCTGGGCCTTGGAGGCCTCTTGCATCTGGCAGAGGCAGAAGAGGACAAGTTGCCAGCATCAGGTCCCTCCTGCTGGCAGGTCCCTGGGTACCCCAGGAAGGGACAACAGGACATGGTCCTCATTCTGCTGGCAGCCCTGCTGGAACTGGCAGCCTTTGGTGAGAGGGGACTTTCAGGCTGGGGAGGAGGAGGGAAAAGTTTGTGCTACTAGTGGTGGAAGGGAGGGGAAATAAGGGCTGAGTCCCAGGGAACTGAGAGTGTTTGTGCTGGGAGAACAGGGGCTGCATGTGGGGATGGTAAATAATGTGGGACAGGTCAGGAATGATGGGCATGGAGGAGAACTAAATCTCACCCTAAATGTGCAGGAACAGAGCATTCCTGTATGTGCTGCTAATGCAGAGAAAGCCTGAGAGAGGGAACGGGGGTGGGGAATGGAACAATGGGGTGGATTGGAGCTTCTCGGTGAGGTGCTTTGGGTACAATGGTACCAATCTCTGTAGGGATGGGCATAAACCTTGGATCTGTGGAGAGAATGAGTGGAGTGACAGAGCAGGGAGTGTGGCTGAAAAGCAGGGTGATGTGGGCTGTGAGAGGTGGCAGGAACGTGCAGAAAGAAGTGTGTAGGGAGAGAGAGCTCAGCCTTTGAGAGGATGGAAAAGTGATCTGGGCAGTGGGGACAGAGAGGGAGCTGATGGAGTGACAGACGGAGAGGTTCCCAGGCAAGCCAAGCTGAAAGTCCTTCCTGCTTTCACAGGTCATGCCCAAAAGACCTCTGTGCTCCAGTTACCAGCAGAGATTGACCATCCAGGCAGGACACAGCACAACTCTGCACTGCAATTTCTCCACAAGCACTTCCACTCCTTACATCTTCTGGTACCAGCAGCACCAGACCCAGGCCCCTCAGGTGCTGTTGTGGGTGAGCAAGTTCAAAGCTCGTATGGATGCAGGGAGGTTCTCCTCTGTGCTATCTGCAGAGGAATCCCAGGTGCTTCTGCATGTGCAGGATGTGGAGCTCCAGGACAGCGCTGCCTATTTCTGTGTGCTGAGTCCACCCTGGTGCCCAGAACCCAGCACTGCACAGAAACGTGGGGGTGCTCTGGGGAGTGGTTCCCTCCCTGCCACTGCTTGCCTGGAGGTCTCAGCTCAGCCTGCCCTGCAGCAGCTGCTGGGGGCTGTGTGGAGGGTGCGACTCTGCCTCCCCACCATCAGCTGCTGGGACGAGCTCATCTTATGGCAGCAGATGGTTGTGTGTCCTGGACAATCAGGATTTCCCACACGCTACAGATGCTGAAGTTGGGGCACCAGAAGGGAACCTGTCCCTGGACACTCAGTTTAATGTAAACTCCCTCACCTCTAATGCAGAACAGAAATGAGCTTGTCTGGAATTTCCAAGGGTTGCCACAAATGAGGATGTTCCTTGTCCTTCTCTTTCCCTCCCTCCTCATCTCACCAGAGTTATCCCTTATTGTTGCCTCCCCAGGGGATGCGTCGTGCTGTTGGGTTTTGACCCCATCCTGCCTGACTCTGCCCGACCCTGCCCTGTCCCCAGGGTCCACAGCAGAGTCCAGGGGTTGTTCTGTTCCTGTGTCTCTTCTTCTCTTGTGTGTTCCTGTAAGCACCTGCCTGCATACAACCTCCTTTTAGGTAGTTATGGAGAGCAGTAAGATCTCCCCTGAGCCTTCTCTTCTCCAGGCTAAACAACCCCATCTCCCTCAGTCACTCTTCATAGGGCTTGTGCTCCAGCCCCTTCACCGTCTTCATTGCTCTCCTCTGGACGCACTCCAGCATCTCAACATCTCTCTTAAACTGAGGGGCCCAGAACTGGGCACAGTACTCTTGTCTGGCTGTGTCCGTGTGTGTCCCTCATCCCGAAGAATTGTGCTGCTCACACAGGGATAATCTTATCATTTTGTGGCCAAACCCACTGCTCAGTCAATAAAGTGCTTCCAGATGCACCCGGATCCAAGGTCTTTGAGAATGAAAAGAGACTGAGGAACCTGGAGACTCCATCCTGAAGAAGGCAAAGCAGGATTGTAAATGCCCTCTCCACTTACCGTCCTTCTCTCTCAGTGGGCAGAGAAAAGGCAGCAGGGAGACATAGCTCATCTCACCTCCCACACAGGGCTAAAAGCCCTCTACCAGTGCCAGGTTGTCTCTGAGGATTAGGGCAGGAGTCTCATGAGAAGGTCAGTCATCTCAGCTGGGACAGAGGTGTCCGTGCTTCAGTGACTGAAGACAAAATCCTTTGAGCTGAGTCTCCTGCCAAGGTAGATCCGTGGAGAAGACAAACAAACCTCCCTGCAGCCATCTGAAGGGTCCCTCAGTGGCTGTCCCAGTGGTGTTCCCAAATGCTACCGAGCAGGAGAGCCCAGCTGACAAGGGTGGGCATCAGCCTGTCCTTGGGCACTGATGCCTGGGCCTGGATGCAGGGCTGAGAGTCCTGAACAGGGAGATGGAGGAAGTTAGCAAATCATCTTCAGAAGAACCACTGCTTCCAGAAGGGAGCAGACATTCATTCCAGGCTCAGTCCTCTCCCTTGGAGAGCTCTACACTCAGGGGAGATGAATCCCAGATTTCATAAAGGTGTCTCCGCAGGGCTGATGATGTCTCCTCCCTAGGAAGTTCTCCCATGGATCCCTTCCCTGTCAGCGTGCAGGAAAAAGAATGTGATTCATCTGCTCTACAATGGAATCCAAGGGAAGGGGCACAGTGGGAGCCCTTTGGCAGTGCTGACGTCCTCCCAGTGTGTGCCAGGAGAGACTGGTACCCAGCCAGCATTGCCCAGCCCTGTGCTCTGGGGATTTTGCCATCACTGGAACGGCTTCCACAACAAAGGCCAAATGGGAGGAACGCTGGGCTGTGAAAAACTGTTGTGGGGTTTGAGAGGTGGAAATGCCCTCACACATCCAGCATCAAACAGTGATTTGCATGTGTTTCATTACAAATGTAAATGTCCATTCAGATACTGGATAGAGGGAAGGGAATGTAAATTTTATTGACTGTCTCATGATAGGAATAACAACGACAGGGAGAGGCACCAGACATTGCCAGATTGACCTCGATCCGGAGCAGGATTTGATGAAACAGCCCCAAGAATGGGGCCCAGCTGTGTCCAGAAAGTGTCCGACTGGACAGAGCAATCCAGGCCCGTATCCTAAAGCAGTGAGGCAGCTCTGGGATCCCTCTGGGGGATGCAGGGGAATTCTGATAAAACAGTGAGGCACTGAGCAAACTGGAGCACAAACCCGGGGCAGGAACCACTCCTCCAGTGTCTGGTTGGAGAACCGTTCCTGTGTGGGCTTGGTGCCCCTTTCCAAGTGCTGCTCTGTTCAGCACTGTGTGGCATTCCGAGTTACCCATGAGCAAAGAGAGCGAGATGGGGGCTTTAGAATCGAGGTTCAGCCCAGCCTAAGAGGGCTGTCAGGTGGGTGAGATGAGCTCCTGGGGGAGCTGGTGGCTTCGCACTCCCTGTGATGTCCAGGGGTGCTTACACCTTGGGGAGGACATTCTGCAGGGCAGAAGTGATGGGCAGGAGGGAGGGAATCTCTCTGCTACCACCAAGGCCCTTGAAAAGCCTCTTCACTTTCACCAGAAAGCCCGTCCCAGAGCTTGCTTTACTTCTTTGTTCCTAGAGGGTGTAAAGAAAGGGGTTCAACAGCGGAGTCACAACTGTGTTAAAGGTATTGACCAGTTTGTTCAGCTACAGGGAGTTCTGAGCCGATGGCTTCACGTACAGGAACCTGGTGGAGCTGTACCAGATCGTGACCACACTGAGATGGGTGGAGCAGGTGGAAAAGGCCTTTCTGCGGCCATGGGCTGACAGGATTCTCAGGATGGAAGAGATGATGTAGATGTAGGAGACCAGGGTGACCACACAGGAGGTGACCACGACATTGATGGAGACTAGGAAGGTTGCCAGCTCCACTGGCCATGTTTGGCTGCAGGAGAGGGCAAGGCAGGAATCTATATCGCAGAGGAAATGATTGATGACATTTGGCCCACAGAACGTCGGCTTGGAGGTCAGAAAGGCCATCAGGGAGATGGCCAGAAATCCTCCCAGCCAGGAGCTGAGTGCCAGGCGAGCAGAGAGGCCCCTGCTCCTGAGGGAGCTGTACCTCAGGGGGCAGCAGATGGCTAAGTGGCGGTCATAGACCATGACAGACAGCAGAAAAGACACAGTGGAGCACAGGGAGAGAAGAAAGAACAACGGGAGGATGCAGGCTCAGAAGCACATGGTCTGGCTAGTCCCCAGCAGGACTCCTATTGCTTTGGGTACAGTGCCCGTAGTGTACCAGGTCTCTGCAAAGGAGAAATTGCAGAGGAAGTACACTGGGGTCTGGATTTTCCTGTTTGTTCACATGACAGCCGTGAGGGATGCTTTGCCTGGGAATTACACGTGCCTGGGAAACCCAGAAGGATCGACTCTTCCACACTTGTCCCATTTGCCGTGTCCTCCCAAGTGTCGAGGGCCCTCTGCACAGACAGAAAGTTTCTGTGAGAGTTTGCGTGCCTGTACCGGTCCTTCAGATGCTCCTGGCAGAGAAACAGAGGCATCACCCCTGGAAAAATGGTGGATGCACACCACGGGAAAACAACGTCAACCACAGGTTAAACTGCTCAGGGAAAACCTTTGCTGCACAAACATGTGTGGACAAGGAGAGCTGACCATGAGGGCCCGGCCCCACCATTAAATGAACGTGGAGAATCATTCTGCAGATCGTGGACAAGCATCTCCTTTAGACCATGGTGACTGCGATCACTGCTGGGAGATGAAAAACTGTTTTAGGGAAGCACGGAGAGCTGAGGGTCTCCAGCTATGTGGGAGGCTGTTGCAGTGAGGGAGAGAAGAGCCCAGATGTGCTATTTTGCCATCTTAGTGTCAGGGGAAGTGCTTTTGCTGGCCAAGGAGAAAGATGTGTGATGAAATGCTCCTATCTCAGCCTCTCCACTTACCGTCCTTCTATCTCAGTGGGCAGAGAAAAGGCAGCAGGGAGACATAGCTCATCTCACCTCCCAGACAGGGCTAAAAGCCCTCTACCGGTGCCAGGTTGTCTCTGAGGATTCAGGCAGGAGTCTCATGAGAAGGTCAGATGGGTCAGTTGGATATCTCATCTGGGGCAGAGGTGTCCGTGCCTCAGGGACTGAAGACAAATTCCCCTGAGGTGAATCCCCTGCCAAGGAGGATCCATGAAGAAGCCAAACAAACCACAGGATATGATCTGTGTCCTCCCTGCAGCCAGCGGAGGATTCCTGGGGAGAACCAATCTCAGCCTTGGGTGGGTGACTAAGACTGATGGTGTGAAATCACCATCTGAAGGGTCCCTTTGTCTCCTTTCTTCCTTCTTACAAATTCACATCCCACAAATCCCATGGGGTTGCTAAAGAGCAGAGAAATCCCCCCCTCCTGCAGACAACTGCCTGATGTTTTTTCCTCTCCACCCACCCCGCAGGCACTGACAGCTTCTGCTCCTGCTTTTCTTTGCCCCTCACAGCCACCACTGCCCCTCCACAAAGGGGATCCCTGTGCACACACACTGTAAACTCTCTCCAGTTCAGCTCCACACAGGGAGAGCCAAGATCGGAGTCACCCACATCATTAGCACAAACCCATCCCAGTCCCCCTCATGAACTCACTGAAGCTCAGCCTGGCCACCCCGAGGAGACGGTTTACTGTTTGTCCTCTCTGTGCCCCAGGGAGTTCCATCTCTGAGGGATCTCCTGCAGTTGCTGCAGACGGATAATGCTTTCTCTTCACAATGGCCAATGAAAGAGCAGGAAGGCGATTCTCTGAAGTGGCTGGGTGTTTGCCTCTTCCCACAGCTATGGCTCAGAAACAGTGTCAGGAGTTCAGAGCTCTCCTGGGGGGCCATTTGCTGACGTGCACGAAATATCGGAAACAGCCGTGTCCCAGGAGACTGCAAGGGTGAAGCAGTTGGTGTTGAAGCAGATGCCAATGTGACCTCAGAACCTGCAGGATGGGACATAACGAAAGGCAGCCATGGTCACCCGAATCCAGAGAGAGGAAGGGAAGGGATCCCCCTTCCCCATTTCAGAGCCTGTCAGGGCAGTTCAGGCCTCAGAATTCAGTCTTCCCTTAAGCGTAGATGGAACCGCAAAGCCAGGCAAGACTTGAGTGGAGGGGAATTGATCTCCTCTGCCTACAGAGACTTAGATCATTCTCCTCAAAGGAAAGAGCTCTGTTCTGCATTCCAGCTGTCAAACACCATAGCTCTGCCAGTCAGGGCTGGGCAGGCATGGTGTGGAACAGGACATGGCTCAAAGTCGGAGGGTGCCTGGGAGAGAAGGCAGAGTGGAAGCAGAGAAGAGGGGTGAGTGAGGCGCAGCCACAGCCACTGCTGAGTGGGGAGCTGGAGGCTCTGCCAGGAGTCGCTCAACCTTCAGCATCCTATAGAGTGCAGCCTGGCTCAGAGAGGCTCAATACTCGTTCTTCAACCAAGAACACCCTCAGCCACACCACAGCCTCTCTCCAGCACACATTATCCACACAATGCTCTCTCATGGCAAGGAGATCCAAACCCCAAAGCAGGACAGAGCCAGCATCAGCTGAGATGTCCATCGAGCGGAGCTCTTGCTTACAAAGAGGAGGATGAAGAGGATTGTGACTCACCTGGTTCCAAGGAGAAAGAGGCAGGAGAGGGTGGTGAGAGAGCAGGGATCTGGGCTGGCTTTTCAGTTTATGAATGAGGAGAGACGTTCCTTGGGTCAGGCCGCTCTCTATAGGGCCCTGGTCTGATTAGACAATGAAGACTGTGTGTCTTCCCCCTCATTGGTGGCCTTGGCTCATTAGTAACAGGGTAACCAGGCTGCTCCTCACCTATATTCGATGCTCTGCTTCCTCCCAGGTGCAGTTCCAGCCCCAAGCCATGTCCTGCTCCAGGCCATGCCTGCCCTGCCAGTCCTGCGGCCCGACTCTGCTGACCAACAACTCCACCATCGCCATCCAACCGTCTCCGCTGGTGGTGACCCTGCTTGGGCCCATCCTCAGCTTGTTCCCTCAGAACACCCTTGAGGGCTCCTCCACCTCTGCTACCGTTTGCAGCATCCTCAGCTCTGGGGGAACTCCAATCTCTTCCGGGAGTCTTGATCTCTCCGGCATCACCAGGTGCTGCGGTGGCAGAAGCTGTCCTCCCTACTAAAGTTGTTGGGAACAGCTCTTGGAGAGTCTCCCAGAGGTCTCTGAGCAAAGGTTGAATCTTCAGGTCATTGCTTTCACAGGAATTGACCATCTTTTCCTCCTCCTGAAAACGCTGCCAAGAGGAAAGTATCATGAGCTCGCAGAACGCACGACCCATGTCTCTCCTTCCATTTGCCCACCCACGTCTCTTTCTTTATGTCCATTCTTTCCTGCTCCTTCTCAGGGCTGTTGGGCTCCCCCAAGCCAGTTTTCACTCTGTGGGAAAGGCAGAGGAATGCCCTTCACGACCTTCCACATGGCCAAGGGCTGCAGTCTCTCACTTGCCCTTCGTCATCCCGGCACTGAGGGTCTGTGCTTGAGATCTTCATTCCCTTTTCAGACTAATTAAGGATTCCTGCAACTGAGCCTGGGTCTCTCAGGGATCCTTCCCTCCCCGTGTGCCCTCCCAAGCTCCCCAGGAAGAATGACTCTGATTGTGGCAGGGTTAAGATGAGGGTAGAAGGAGGTCTTTCATGACTCTTAGAAGAACTGCAGAGGGTCTCTTTGGGATACTGTCCTGTGGCAAAACATCCCTGGGGACGGCAGAGCAGGGGTCAATCAGCGCTTGCCTTGCAGAGTCTCTGCCCACACACGTCAAGGGTCCTGCAGAAACCTCGACTCTCCTCAAGAGGGGAATCAGCAGATCTCCAAGAAAGAAAAGCTTCCAAAGAAGAGCTGTATCAGGATCCTCAGGGGTTGCTCACTCCCCACAGGGACAAGGATGAGGCTTTTGCCACCATCGTTAGGAGACACCTGGAGAAGACAAAGAGCAGGAGAGCCACCTGCCCTATGGGGAGGTCACCCTGCTTGACTACATTTGTAGTTATTGTGGCAATGGACAGAGGAAAGGCTCTGGACGTGTTGTACCTGGACTTCTGTAAAGCATTTGACACAGTTTCTCACTGCATTCTGATTGAGAAACCGGCTGCCATTGACCTGGACAGGCACAACATCTGCTGGGCCAAAAAGTGGCTGGATGTCCGGGCCCAGAGGGTAGTGTGCAGAGGGATCTGGACAGGCTGGATCCATAGGCTGAGACCAAGGGGATGAGGTTCAGCAAGGCCAAGTGCAGAGTCCTCCTTTTAGGTCACAACAACCCGAGGCAGCGTTACAGGCTTGGGGAAGATGGCTGGAGAACTCTCTGGTGGAGAAGGACCTGGGGGTGTTGGTTGACAGCAGCTGACCATGAGCCAGCAGTGGCCCAGGTGGGCAAGAAAGCCAATGGCATCTTGGCCTGTGTCAGAAACAGCGTGGCCAGCAGGACGAAGTCAGGGATTATGCCCCTGCACTCAGCACTGGTGAGGCCACACCTCGAGTATTGTGGTCAGCTTTGGGCCCCTCACTCCAAGAAGGGCATTGAGGGTCTGGAGCGAGTCCAGAGAAGGGCAAGGAGGCTGGAGAGGGGCCTGGAGAACAAGTCCTGTGAGGAGTGCCTGAGGGACCTGGGCTTGTCTAGTTTGGAGAAGAGGAGGCTGAGGTGAGACCTCATCACTGTTTACAACTACCTGAAAGGAGGTTGTGACGGGGTGGGTGCTGCTCTCTTCCCGCAAGTGACAAGCGACAGGACGAGAGGGAACGGCCGCGAGTTGCGCCAGGGCAGGTTTAGACTGGACATTGGGAAGAATTTCTTCACTGAGAGAGTGGTCAGGGATTGGAAGAGATTGCCCAGGGAGGCGGTGGAGTCTCCATTCCTGGAGGTGTTTAAAAGATGGGTAGATGAGTTTCTTAGGGATATAGTTTAGTAGGGAGACAGGCACGGTTGGACTCGATGATCTCACAGGTCTCTTCCAACCTTATGGTTCTATGATTCTAAATATTTTCCTGTTTGGAACAGCTTTGTGATGTCCAGAAGGAATCCACCACCCAGGGAAGAGGGAGGAAAACAAGGTGTACTCAGGTGGCTTGTTGTCAGAGGAATAAACTCAACCAATGGCAAGGGAACCATTTCACCTCAGGTGAAGACCTGACCCTGCCAGGGCTGAGGAGTGATGGGAGAGCATAGGAGAGAGAACTTGGCTCTGACAAACTTTCCTGGTCTCTTGGAGTGAAGCTTTGCCAGGTAAGGGCTGCCTCCTCCTGCAACTTCTTCTGTGTCTGGTAATTGCTGGGGGCACTGCTTTCTTAATTTCCTCATTCCTAATTTCCTTGTTTCTAATTCCCTGCCTGCAGTGTCCAAGGAACCCATTAGTGGTGATCCCAATACTGTGCGGAGATCTTATCACATGTCCTCAGGCAGGGAAACAACTCTGGGTGGAACTGCTGCTGTGTTTGCACAAGGGAGCTCAGCTCTAAGACAACACCAATGAGCTGAGCATCCTCTGGAGAAGAGGAGGGTCACTTTCTTCATGGCACCATGAAATCCTTGATCCCTGCCTTCATCACAGGCCCCCAAGGCCAGACTGCCAGGGACCATCCAGCTTCTCCCAGTTTGTGGGACAGGCAGAGAGACACCATGCAGGAACAAGCATGAAAATCCACAGCCAAGCAGGGCAGACTCTCTCCTTCCCGCAGTGCTTCTGCACTACTGACTTCCACTTGAACTGACGTCGCTTCACTCTTGTGACTCTGCTGCATTCAAACGTGATCTCCACGTGGTCCTTCTCTCTGCGGACGCTTCCGTAGTGCCAAGGGAGAGAGGAAGGGAATGAGAGCACAAGGAAACCCTTTTCCATTCGCTGAAGAATGGGAGATTGGGGCACCTTGCAGCAACTGTTCTTCTGGGCAGTATCTCTTGGATCTGAGGAAGATATCCCTGGATCCTGTGGTGCCAGTAACCATCAGCGCTGTGTCTCTGCCCACAAGTGCTCTTAAAGGCAGGAGGCTCTGAGGAGTCAGGAGCCCCACGAGCCCCTGAGGAAGGGCATTCCTCTTGCTGTCTTTGGAGCTGCACTGGGTGATAAAGGGTGGGTGAGCAGCTCTGGGAGGTGATTTGCTTTAGAGAATGGCAGGAGATGTAATGCAGGGAGCAGCCTTTGACAGGGCCCATATCTGCTACTCCACCATTCCCTCCTCTCCACCACCCAATCCAGAAGCCATGGTAATCAGCCATGGGCAGGAATAGCTGGGAAATGCTGTCACAAGGAATCCCTGCTGGATGAATCCAGGCTGGAAATGGAAGCTCAGCACAGGGGAGCTGAAGGCAATCAGCACAGAAATGGGGAGAGGGAAAGGGTGAGTTTTTTGAGGGAGAGCAAATTGCTCTGCTACAGAGCTTGAAGGAGAATGTGAAAATCAGCAGGTGCTGGGGGCACTTCCCAAGAGCTGCTTCTGAGTGCAGAGCCCTCGGCTGCTTCACTGCTCCCCCCAGACAGTCTCTGCTCAGGAACTGGCTGCCTTGCTGCGGGAGAAGAGTTTCTTACATGGAAAGCTCATCCCTTCTGATTGATGGAAATGTCTCTGGGCAACCACCACCGTCTCCTCTCCTGTTCCCTGCATGGAATTCTGAATGTCGTGACAAGGACATTGCAGTGGAAGAACAGAAATCCCCACACCAGTGTCCTGCGCCAAGAGGGAATTGAGGTCCATGAAGCGTAGCTCAGAGCCACTGCTGCTCTGCACGTGCTCTCACCACTACAAGGTGTTTACCCTGGTCGTGGTGGGTTGGCCTGGGCTGGCTGCTGGGTACCTACCCAGCCTCTCTATCACTGCCCCTCCATCAACAAGATAAGGACAGAAAACACAATGAAATTCTTGTGGTTGAAGACAAGGCCTCAGCAATTTGTAACACATTCCTAATGCCTGATCTCTGCTGCTCATTCCTCCTCACACTCTTCCCCTGCTGTAGCAATGGGTCCCACCGACGGGATGAGGTCTCTCACACACTTCTCCACCGTGGGTGCTTCCCACGGGCTGCAGTTCTTCCAGACTCTACATAGTCCTTCAGGAACAGACGGCTCCAGCGGTGTTTCCCCAAGGGCCGCATCTCCTGCCAGCAGCACTGCTCCAGTGTGGGCTCCTCTCCATGGGCTGCAGCTTTCTTCAGGACACACCCAGCTGCTCCAGCAGGGTCTCCTCCTTGGGCTGCCATGGGCTGCAGGGAGGCAACTTGCATCCCCATAGCCTTCACCGCAGGCTGCAGGTGAATCTCTGCTCCTGGAGCACATCGTCCCCCTGCTGTCCTCATATTTGGTCCTCACATTGCCTCCACTGATTCACTCCATCCATTGATGACAGCCCAGACAAGGACCCTCAGACATCCAGACCTCAATTTTGAACTAAGCACAGAGATCCTGGCTGTCGCTTTTGGAGGGATCGAGCACCCAGTGCTGCCCTTCCAAAGGAGAGCAGCTGGGGCTCTCTGAAAACACGGCCAAAATGTAACTTCCCAGAATTGCCCTCTCTTCAATCTCTTTCCTGCCTTCTGTTCTTCTGGGCTATGAGACCCTCAAAGGCATCCTGGGGGATCTGCTGACCACTCTCCCTCCATTCCAGCCTCAGCTTCGGTGCAATCCGTTTTTTTCAGGGATGACTTCTGGGACTGTCAAGGGAGAAATACATTGTCTTGTGAGGTGAGAAGAGAGGTGGGGACAGAAGTGTCCCTTTCATCACTCCCAGAGGAGATGGAAGGCGGGACACAGGACAATGGGGTCCCTTCCAGTCACTGTGTCTTGGAGATGAGGAAGAAATACTCAGCTTCTCCTAAGTCAGTGGAGATCGGTTCCTACATCCTGGCATTGGCCTTGGAAGTGGCGCCCTACAACATCCTTCTCTCTAAATTGGAGAGACATAGTTTTGATGGGTCAGATTTTTGGTGGATGAGGAAGTAGTTGGATGGTCACATTCAGAGAGCAGTGGTGACAGGCTCAATGTCCAGGTGGAGATCTGTCATAAGTGGTGTCTCTCAAGGGTCCATACTGGGACCAGTGCTCTGTAACGATGACATAGACAGTGAGATCGAGTGCACCGTCAGAAAGTTTGCAGACACCAAGCTGAGCTGGGATATTTTGATGCCAGAAGGACGTGGACAAGTTGGAGAATTGGGCTTGAGTGAAATTCATGAGGTTCCACAATGCCAAGTGCAAGGCCCTAGACCTGGCTTTTAGCAATCCAAAGTTTCAGTAAAGAATAGGGGACGATGAGGTGGAGAAGAGCCCTGTGGAGAGGGACCAGGGGCTGCTGATTGATGAGGAGGAGGGGAGGGGAGGGGAGGGGAGGGGAGGGGAGGGGAGGGGAGGGGAGGGGAGGGGAGGGGAGGGGAGGGGAGGGGAGGGGAGGGGAGAAAGTTTTCAGAGTGGATGTACAGGGATGATCCTGTCCAACTGCCAATCCACTTCCCACTGACCAGAAGTTAAAGTGTGGCATTAAGGGTATTTTCCAAATGCCTCTTAAACACTGACAGCCATGGGGAGTCACTCCCCTGCCAAGGGACCTATTCCAGGCTCTGACCAGACTCTCAGGAAAGAAAGGCTTTGCAACCTCAATTTTGAACCAGCCCTGATACAGCTTTGAAACATTGCCACATGTCCTGCCCCTGGATACCAGAGAGAAGAGATCAATTTCTCCTCTTCCATCTTCCCCCCTAAGGAAGCTGCAAGTTAGTCACTTCTCTACACACTTCTCAACACACCAAATCAGAACAACCTAAAGCCCTCACCACCTCCCCATATGACGTCCCTTCAGGCCCTTTCACCAGCTTTGTTGCTGCCCTCTGGACACATCCTAGGACCTTCGCATCCCTCTTACATTGGGGGGCCCAGAGCTGCACTCAGCACTCCAGCTGAGGCCACACCAACACTGCACACAGTGAGATAATCACCTCTCCTGACCAGGGGCCTCTGATGGGTCTCCTACACTTCGGGATGTGTTTTACCCTCTTGGCTGCCAGGGCATTGCTGAATCTGATTGAGCTGCTTTAAACCAACAGCTCCAAATTCCTCAGTGCAAGTCTTCAGTCCAAACACTCCCCTTCAACTTTATACTGGTCTCTAGTGTCACTCTGCCACAGGTGAAGAATCTGGCACAGAGACTTGTTAAATTCCATGACCTCAAGGATTACCCAGTACTTCAGAGTAATCTTAGAGCATGTCATCCGGTACCTGGAGAAGCACCAGGGAGCTCTCTGCAGACAGTGCCGAGAAGAACCTCACTGAATCCGGTTGAGGTCTGCAGATATCCAGCAGGAGCACCTGGGCCCATGAGGGAAGAGGTGCAGAGGGGCTGGAAGGATTGATGGCCACTGGCCCAGCAGGAGCCAGGAATGTCTTCTGTAACTCCAAGAGACAGAGGAGAAAAGACAGCCCAGTGCAATGTGTTCTAGCAATTCCTTGCTTGGGGAATTAAGAAGTCTCCTTTGTACAGCTCAACCCAATCCACTCCAAAATGCCACATTCTAACTGGTTTGAAAAGTTGCCAGAGAAGGAAGGAGAACTCTGATAAACAGGCTTGGATGCAGCAAAATTTTAATTAGTCTAAATACAGAGGGAAAGGAGGTGGCGAAACAGAGCGAACCACGGGCAGTCATCCAGATGTGGTGGAGCTCCTGAATGGTGCCATCCACCTGCCCTGCAGAGAGAGGGAGACCAACAGGTCCCCATTTAGTTGGTGTTGAGATGAGACAGCAACAAGGGAAAGAGAGAGAAGAGAATGGAAGAAGGAAACAATGTCCCAAAGCTTTAAACACAACAGATCAAAACTCCATCTCCTGTCCATCACCATGTTCTGAGGACTTGGGATGTTCCTGTCCAGTGTCGTTACCAGCAGGTTTAGCAGGGCCCACATCTGTTGCCACAGTAGCAGCTGGTGATGCAGGAGAGGTCACAGCAGCCAGTGTTGATGGGGACTCCGTTGCAGCTGAGGATGCTGCCAACAGCAGCGGAGGTGGAGGAGCCCACGGCAGTGTTCTGTGGGAAGGAGCTGAGGATGGGCCCAGGCAGGGTCACCACCACCGGAGAGGGTTCGATGACGACGTAGGAGTTCTGGCACTGCCTGCAACAGGGCTCATTGCAGCTGCTGGCCAGCGGGGTCGGGCCGCAGGGCTGGCAGGGCAGGCAGGGCTCGCAGGGCCGGCAGGACATGTCTCTGGGCAATACAGGCACCTGGGAGAGAGGGCAGAGGAAAGAGAACTCATGAACTCCTCAGAAAGAGCCTGCCAAACCACCAAAGGGAAGCCCGGGCACCTGCTGGGTGTGCAGGGTGAGGCTGTGCCCAGCAGGGTCCCTCAGACAGCAGCCAGGCCCAGGGATCGTCCTGACGAGCCTGGATCAAAGACCCACCTCAGCCCAACCTCAGCCTCTCCCCATGACAGACCAACTCTGCTCTGCCCTCTGCCACCACCACCATCCCAGAGCAGTGACAGAAGACCAAGGAGCAGGGATCAGCTGAGATGTCCTTGAAGGACAGAGGCAGTCCTAGAGGAGGACGTGGAGCGGAATGGGGGTTCCAACTCACCTGGTTCCCAAGAAGAAGGAGGTGGCAGAAGTGGTTGAGAGAGCAAAGAGCAGGGCTTGCTTTTATCCCATCCTCTCGCTGCCTCAGGCCCAAAGGCAGCCACAACCATTTTCCTACAGCTCTGAATGAGTGGAAACATCCCAGGAAATGACACGGCAGCGGTGCTGTTTCCTCCTGAGTGCCAGAAGGATGTGGTGGTTAGTCTGAGGCAATTTGTTGATTTTTATGTTCTGATCCTGGTACAGGAAGGACCCCAGCTGCTCTCAGCCCTGCTATCCTTGCCTAGTCCTCCAGGAGCTCCTGTGAGAATGCGCCTTGTCCTCCTCTTTCCTTCCCTCCCGGCCCACCCGGTGAGGAGCCCCTGTCCCATCCCATCACCAGCAAATCTGCATCACGAGGGGATCCACTCAGTAACAACAGCCTACATGATGTGGGCAGGATTTCTTGGCCGTTCTCCCTTTACAAAGCAAGAAATGGAGGGCTCAGGAGGCAGGGACTGCATTTCATTGCTTGTTCTCTGCGAAACCTCTCTGCCAGGTCAGAGGCACCAGCATTCAGCTGCATATTCCATTCCAACCACCATTCCTTATGGCAAGGGGAACCTGCTACTCCGTGGAGCTCCTGAACACAGCAGGGCAGAGTCTCCCTGCTGAGACCTGCCCATGCCCTCACCAGGATCACAAAGGACAGACAGACAGACAGACCTGTGCTCACGCACCCTGGCAGAGAGTCAGGCAAAAATCTGTCAGGGCACAGGGAGGCAGGAGAGACTCAAGCACAAAGAACACATAAAAGCACCTGTGGACTCTGCTGAGGAGGTGCTTGGGACCACACTGGCAGAACAGGACTGAATTGCCCCAGGAAAGGACCGGGTCCCAGACGTGCTCATGGTGCTTCCTGATGTTCCATGTCCTCTCCCAAGGGAGCCCTTCGGCATCCAGATGAGAAACACAAGAACCATTTCCTGACAGCTTGCTCCAAACAAGCCCACAACAAGCCCAGGTGCTCATCATCTGCCTGCACGGGATGCCACCAGCACTGGGGATGAGTCTACTCACGGTACTGATCTGTTTCTGCCCCGGAAACCTTCAGGCCTCTCATCCCAGCACTTCCAGGAATTTCATCTGGGCCAGCCCGTGGCATAGGGCAGGAAATGCAAAGGCAGCAGGGCAGGAAAACAGGACACAGCCCATCCCGAGGGAGCCCCTGGGCCTGAGGCAGTGCAGGAGCACTACAAAAGGCAGCCAAGCTCTCTGCTCTCTCATCCACTTCTCTGGCCTCCCTCTCCTTGGCAATCAGGTGAGTGGGAAGCTACTTCTCCTCCTTCCAGAGCAGGTCTCTCCTCGCTGTCTGTGCCAGCTGCTGTGGCTGTCCTAGGGCAGGGCTGGGAGCTGCTTTTCCTGGGAGAGGGAAGGGGAGAGCAGGTCTTGCTCAGAGAAGGTCTGGCACATGTTTGAGGTGTCTGCTGGGCTTTGATCTGGGCAGCGTGTGATGGGCCAGGAGGTGCCTTGCCTGCCCCAGGTTTGGGTGCGGAGCTGCTCCTCATGTGTCTCCATGCTCTGTTTCCTCTGCCCTCTCTCCCAGGTGCCCCTCTTGCCCAGAGACATGTCCTGCCGGCCCTGCGAGCCCTGCCTGCCCTGCCAGCCCTGCGGCCCGACCCCGCTGGCCAGCAGCTGCAATGAGCCCTGTTGCAGGCAGTGCCAGAACTCCTACGTCGTCATCGAGCCCTCTCCGGTGGTGGTGACCCTGCCTGGGCCCATCCTCAGCTCCTTCCCACAGAACACTGCCGTGGGCTCCTCCACCTCCGCTGCTGTTGGCAGCATCCTCAGCTGTAACGGAGTCCCCATCAACACTGGCTGCTGTGACCTCTCCTGCATCACCAGCTGCTACTGTGGCAACAGATGACGGCCCTGCTAAACCTGCTGGCAACGGTCCTGGACAGGAACCTCTCAAGGCCTCAGAACATGGGTTTGGACAGGAGATGGAGCTTTGAGCCATTTTTTCCTTCTTCCTCTCTTCTCTGTCTCTCTTTCCCTTGCTGTAATTTTCTCCTACCTCCAGTCTAGCAGGGAGCTCTTGGCCTCCCTCCCTCGGCAGGGTAGGCAGAGGGACATCCTGCAGGAACTCCACCGCATCTTTGTGGCTACCCTTGTGTTCCCTAAAAGCCACCTCCTTTCCTTCTTTAGACTCATTAAATTTCTGCTGCATCCAAGCCCGTGCCTCTCAGACCACCTTCCTTCTCTGGCAGGTCTTCCAGTCAGCTCATGGCAAACGGGGGCTTTTTTGGGGAGGACTGTGTGGGTACAAAAGAGACCCTTCTTCATTGCTGCATTAAGCAGAAAGCAGGACTCATCTCTCTGGGTGTCTTCTGTGCTCTGTCCCAAAGACCTGGACCAGTTCCAGGTTCGGTGCAGGCAGAGGGGATGCCCTGACCTGCTCCCAGGGCAGCAAAGGGCTGTATGTCTGGAGAGCCAGATGCCCTGCAGCTGCAACTGAGGGGGCTGCAACAGCAGGGAGGGAACAGGGCTGATGAAGCTGCTTGAAGAGAACTCCCTGTCTTCTAAAGGCAATCAAATATGAACTAGCAGGTGGCAACAGGAGAACATTTCCAAGTGCCTGAGCCTCGGTGTCTGTCGGTTCACCTGTCTCATCAGAGCTCCTGGAGCTGCACTGCTGGAGAAGTCCAGCTCCACGTCTGCTGTCAGCACGGAGAAGTCTCCAGAGGAACAGGACTGGTGGCAGAAGGCTGTGACCAGCCTGGCACAGGCACCTGGAGGACAAACCTCCTGCCCTCAAAACCTCCCAGCAGAGCTGGAATCTTCCCAGGATCCTCCCTTGGTCTGAGAGGCTCCAATCCAGATTTCCTCCTCTGGACCTGCCTTTTCTGGAAGGAGCCCAGCTCCTGGCTGTGCTCTGCAAGTGCAGCATCAGCAAGGAAAATGCCAGCCACACAGGTTCGGCAGAAATCTTCTGCAAAGCAACAGCAGTGGTGTTGAATCAGCTGCTGCTGTTGTGGGGCCCTGGGCAGCCAGAACAGATGTGACTGTGTGTGTTAAAAACCTCTGTGTCAGGATTGTCCAGCACTGTTTGCTGAGCTGGGCCAGTGCTGCTCTGAGTGACACGAGCTGTGGTTCAAGGATGAAGGGCTGGTGTAGGGCAGCATGAGGTCCTTTCCTCAACTTGGGGTCTGTCTGCAAAGTCCACGGTGCTGTGGCTGTGGCTGCCAACATTTGTGTCTGCTGTCCGGAGAATTGGGATGCCCAGTCTGTCCTTGTCTGGAACCCTGTACCTGCCAGCCAGTGCCCAAGGCCAGGGAACTGGGAAAAGCAGGGACAAGAGTGTCTCACGGGGCTGTAGAGTAAAAATGTAGAGTAAAATTTTACCGTGGCATGTGGTGACAGAACAAGGATAACGGGTTTATACTGAAAGGGGGGAGATTTAGATGGGACAGAAGGAAGAATTTTCCATGATGAGGCTGGCAAGACACTGGCACAGGTCCCTAAGGAAGCTGTGGGTGTCCCATCATCGCTGCTGCTTAAGGTCAGGTGGGACAAAGCTTTGAGCAAAGTGATCTGCTGAAAAATGTCCCTTCCAGTGTCAGGAGTGTTGGAGTCAGGGACCTTTCAGTGTCTGTTCCAACCCAGATGTTCCCAGTCCATAGTTCAATTATTCCCTAATCGCCCCTGCCTTGCACACAGGGGCTGCTGCTGCTCTGTTCACCGGGGACACCTTGGACATTTCCAGCCTTGCCTGGGCCCAACCCTGCCCTCTCAGCCTTGCCTGGGCCCAACCCTGCCCTCTCAGCCTTGCCTGGGCCCAACCCTGCCTTCCCTGTTCTAATGAGATCTGCTCTGATCAGGGACTGGAAAGGGGTTGGCAGATTTGGTCTGAAAGGCCAGAGGGAAGGAGATTACAAATGCAAACCCAGCTGGTTTGAGGCCACTGGAAGCAGAAGGGTTCTCACCAGGTGAAAAGGCTGTTTGGGGTTTTGGGGGTTTTCCCTCACCGGACTCTTCAGATGCTGCTTTGTGAGATGGCATTGCCAGGGTGGCAGGAAACATCATCTCTTTGTGTCTGAGAGAACTCTTTTAGTTGGGGGGAGAAAGTCCCCAGGACCTGGGGGTCCGAGTGATACTCTTGTGCTCTGCACGGCTCACGGGTGTTGTCTACTGGGTTTGGGAGGGCTGCACTTTGACCTGTGCTGACAGGAGCTTGGGGCTGGACACCGGGCAACACCTGGGAGAGGCCAAGCCAGCAGTGGTCTGGAAGGTGGTGAGACAGTAGGCACCAGGCATCAAGGGAAGAGAGGCTGCAAAGGAAGAAGTGTGCAAGGGGCTGCTGGGCAGGGGTAGACCCTGGTGACCCCCTTATACCTCTCCCCTTGGGAAGGCAGAAGGGCCGGGCTGCAGGAACAAGAGAGGTCCGTGCTGGAGGAGGGAGGAACTCAGCACAAGCATTGCAGCTGTGCTAGGAACAAGCATTTTCCCCTTCCCCTTTCACCCTTTGTTCCCCTTGCAGAGTCCTTGCCGGCAGCTCTGCTCTCTTGCGGCTCTGAGAGGTGGTCGGGAGGGTTTCTGGGTCTCTCCCAGCCCCGCAGGATGATCTGTCACAGCAGGTACCTCGCCTGTCTCCTCCTCACTGCCTTCCTGAGGTAGCCCCTGAGTAAGTCTTGGCTCTGGCTGGAGGCACAATTGCTCTTCTCCCCAGGAGACCCTCATGCCCACAAGAGTTCTCTGCAGGGAGAGCAGGATGGGTCAGCTTGGCAGGAGCTGCCAAGACCCTCACCCTGCTGGAGGTGTCCTGGAGTCAGCAGAGGAGGGCCAGGCTGTGCCCTGGAGACTGCAGGCAGCATGAGAGTGAAGACCAAAGCCCTGGGTGAGAGTCCAGCTCTGCTCTGGGGTTCTCCCTCTGGCAGGGAACTGGCATTATTGTACTGAGGGGTCTATGCTGAACTCACCTCTCAGACACCCTGCCCAAGACTCTCTTTACCTTGCTCTTCCCATCCCTGGATCTCTGGCTGCTGAGCAAGACACAGGGAGCCTTCTCCTCCCACACTTTGCATCTTCTCTTGGTTTGCATCTTGGGTCCTTTCCCTGCAGAGCTGCTGACCCTCGTTTCTTCCAGGCACAGTGGGGCAGATCACTGTCACCCAGCAAGAAGGACAAATCACAGTGAAGCACGGAGACACCTTTCAAACCACCTGCACCTACCAGACATCCAACTTTTATGGCTTGTTCTGGTATCAGCACAGGAAAGGCGAAGCTCCTCAGCTGCTCTCAGTGCGGGCAGAAGCTGGCTCCAAGCACAGGGGTCGTCTCACCACGTCACTGAACCCCATGGACAAATCCAGCCTCCTGTAGCTGGAGGACGTTGAGGGCTCTGACAGTGCCTGGTACCTCTGTGCTGTGCAGAACACGCTGGTGCAGGAGCCGCCTGGGCCAGGCAAAAACACAGGAGAAGGAGGGGCTGTGTCTGGGAAAGGCTGAGCCTGGGGGAAGGGGCCTCAGCTCTGCCCTGGCAGCGCTGCTTCTTCTCTGCACCCAGGGAGCTGCGGACCCAGAGCCTCTTCCAAGATAGGACAGTGCCAGTGCCTGGAGAGGAAGGACAAGGTCCTGAAAGGCTCTCAGGTTCCCTTGTTCTCTGCATGGCTGATGTGGTTGTTGTGTCCAAAGGCTTTGCAGAGGTTGTGGGCAATGCAGGATTCTGGGACCACTTGAGCACTGGATTCTTTCTGCTGCTCTTTGTTTGATGGTCTCCCTGATGCACAGGGCTTCTTCAGGTGTCCCTGCAGGCAGCCCTGGATCTGCAGTACCTGCTGCCAGATGTGTCTCTCAGGGGCAGAGGTCAGGGTAAGATGAGAAACATATATGTCATGCCCTTTGTCCGTGCTCCTGCCTGGAATTACAAGACCACATCATTTGTGGGAAACACTCAGAATTCCGCTGTGATCCTTCCAGTGGCTGTGTAGCCGGATGCTGGTGTCCAGAGGCCCTGCTCTCTCCAGTGCACTCTGCCTGTCCTCTTCATGCCCTGCCTCATGGACTTTCCCCAGCCCAGCCTCATTTCTCCTGCAGTAGGATCCAGGGCTGCAGCTCTCTCCAAGATCTCACAGAGGAGATGGACACAAGGAAGAGGGGGACAAGGGTCTCTGCCACAAGACCTGGCTTTGGGGAAAGATGCCCGAGACGAGTTCAAAGGCCACCACTGGTCCGTGCAGGATCAGTGTCTCCAGAACGATGCCTTGTCCTGTTTACTGTGCACGTCTGCTTTGGGACAGGGTAAGTCCCATCCGTGAGCTGATGTCTCTTCTCTCCTGTGGGAAAAGTCCCCTGGGTACAGACACTTCAGCCACACCTGCTCCTCTCTCCATCCCAACACCCCAATAGAGGGGCACAGGGCGGGAACAGCGGTGCCTTCTCCACCTCCTGCAGAGCTGGGAACAGCCTGGGCCTCGGAGGTTGCTGCCAGGAGCAGTTCCCAAGGGCTGCCTGTCCCTTCCATGGTTTGGGCTCAACCCATGGGGCTGTTTTCTGTCTGCAGAGCCTGCTTGGGACAGAGGTGGGCACAGACCCCAAGAGGCTTGACTGGAGCAGGAGGGAGGGGGTTTGGTTCCACCCTCTGGGCTGGGCCCTCAAGGCCTCTTGCATCTGGCAGAGGCAGAAGAGGACAAGTTGCCAGCATCAGGTCCCTCCTGCTGGCAGGTCCCTGGGTACCCCAGGAAGGGACAGCGGGACATGGTCCTCATTCTGCTGGCAGCCCTGCTGGAACTGGCAGCCTTTGGTGAGAGGGGACTTTCAGGCTGGGGAGGAGGAGGGAAAAGTTTGTGTAGCTGGTAGTGGAAGGGAGGGGAAATAAGGGCTGAGTCCCAGGGAACTGAGAGTGTTTGTGCTGGGAGAACAGGGGCTGCATGTGGGGATGGTAAATAATGTGGGACAGGTCAGGAATGATGGGCATGGAGGAGAACTAAATCTCACCCTAAATGTGCAGGAACAGAGCATTCCTGAATGTGCTGCTAATGCATAGAAAGCCGGAGGGGGTGGGGTATGGAGTGATGGGGTGGATTGGAGCTTCTCGGTGAGGTGCTTTAGGTACAATGGTAAAATCCCTGTAGGGATGGGTGTAAACCTTGGATCTGTGGAGAGAATGAGTGGAGTGACAGAGCAGGGAGTGTGACTGAAAAGCAGAGTGATGTGGGCTGTGAGGGGTGGCAGGAACGTGCAGAAAGAAGTGTGCAGGGAGAGAGAGCTCAGCCTTTAAGGGCTGGAAAAGTGATCTTGGCAGTGGGGACAGAGAGGGAACTGATGAAGGGACAGACAGACAGGTTCCCAGGACAGCCAAGCTGAAAGCCCTTTCTGCCTTCACAGGTGGTGCCCAAAAGATCTCTGTGCTCCAGTTGTCAGCAGAGATGACCATCCAGGCAGGACACAGCACAACTCTGCGCTGCAATTTCTCCACTAGTGATCGCTATCCCTTCATCTTGTGGTACCAGCAGCACCAGACCCAGGCCCCTCAGGTGCTGCTGTGAGTGAGCACGTCCAAAGCTCGTGTGGATGCAGGGAGGTTCTCCTCTGTGCTGTCTGCAGAGGACTCCCAGGTGCTTCTGCACGTGCAGGATGTGGAGCTCCAGGACAGCGCTGCCTATTTCTGTGAGCTGAACCCACCCTGGTGCCCACAGCGTGCAGCGCTGCACAGAAACGTGGGGGTGCTCTGGGGAGCAGTTCCCTCCCTGCCACTGCTTGCCTGGCGCTCTCAGCTCAGCCTGGGGGCTGTGGGGAGGCTGTGCCTCTGCCTCCCCAACATCAGCTGCTGGCAAAAGCTCACCATGTGGCAGCAGGAGGTTGTGTGTCCGGGAGTATACGGACTCCCCAGAGGCTGCTGATGCTGAAACTGTGGTAGCAGAATTGATGTAGGAGGGAACCTGTCCCTTGACACTCGGTTTAATGTAAACACCCTCACTTAAAAGGCAGAGAAATGCACAGTAAAAATGAGTTTGTGTGCAATTTCCAAGAATTGAGTTTGTGTGCAATTTCCTCTTTCCCTCCCTCCTCATCTCACCCCAGTTATCGTTTTTTGTTGCCTCCCCAGTGGGGTGCGTGGTGCTGCTGGGGTTTGACCCCATCCTGCCTGACCCTACCCTGTCCCCAGGGTCCACAGCAGAGTCGAGGGGTAGTTCTTCTCCTGTGTCTCTTCTTCTCTTGTGTGTTCTTGTAAGCAGCCCATTTGTTGGGATGCTCGTGAGAGCTGTGATTTGTGCCTAATTCTGTGCCAGTCTGCGTGAGCTGCGTGTCTGTATCCTTGTCTGGCTGTTTCCATGTGTGTCCTTCATCGCGAAAGATTTTGCTTCTCACACAGGGACAATCTGATCATTTTGTGGCCAAAAGCACTGCTGAGTTAATAAAGTGATTCCAGATACACCCAGATCCAGAATCTTTGATGATCTAAAGGGTCACAGAAACCTGGAGGCTTCATCCTGAAGGAGGCAAAGCAGGAGTGTCCATGCCCTCTGCTTCAAAGAGCTGGGACAGGGAGTGAGTACTCAGGGCAAGTAATCTCTCAGCTCTCCTTTCCTTGTCCTGTCCCTCCGCTGGTGGCCACAGCTGGAGAATGAGGCTTTGGAGAGGAGGCCCAGCTGCACTTCTGGTTTTGCTACGTGGCCTCAGTAGCCCAGGAAGGGAAGAGCCCTTCCTTTTCCTGCATCTGGGTGTCAGCAAGTGAAAAGGCCCATCAGCCAGATACAGGGTAAGGTTCTCTGCTCATGCCCTTCCTCCATCCATGGCTGGAGAGGTGTCCCACTCTTTTTCACATCCCTTCTCCTTCTCAGAGAGCCCCTCTGTTCCTCTATCCAAGGTGGTCTCTCTGTCCAACAGTTGGTAATTACATCTCAGTGATTATCCTTCCACATCTGGGCAACAGGAATGGATCTCAGGGCCTATTCTCAGGCAATCCCTCTCCAGGATGTGTGTGTGTGTGGGAAGATCAAACAGAGGATGCTGACTTTCCTACTGACTTTCCCTGGGAGTTGGAGTCTGTTTGTCCTGAAGCGTCATCAACTTCTCCTGACAAATTCCATGGTTTTGGCTGTTGTACAATATCTATTCCAGGATGGCCTGACTGTTGCAAGAGATGTGGGTCAGCTCTGCTATGTTGTTCTTCCCCAGAAATAAACCCTTTCACTGACCCATGGGCAGTGTTTGCCAGCTGCTGCTGCCCATGGACACTGGCCATGGCTCCTGGAGCAGGTGATAGAGGGGAGAGGAAAGCGAAGAAAGAGCTGGGGGCCAGCCCAAAGATTGTTCCTTGCTTTGCCAGAAGTGCCATTCTGCAAATCAGATCATCTCCTGGAGCCTCACACACAGCACACGGGCACAGCTCCAGCCAGGGCAAGAGGAAGGCCCTTCCTCAAGAGCTCATGGGGTGCTTTCTGAGCAGTAGCAGGAGACACAGCAAGGAAAAGCCTGATGGTCACGGCCAGCACAGCAACAGCGATGACTCACTGAGCTCAAGGGATGGTGCCCAAAAGAGGGAACCCTGCAGGATATCCCAAACTCTCCTTCCCTGTGAATGGAGAAGAGTCTCCTTGTGCCCTCCCCACTTCTGTCCCAGAGCAGCACCTTTCTCCTAAGAAATTATGGGCAGTGCCGAAGAAGGAATGAGCGCATGGAGGCCAGGCTTGAATGTTGCAGATTTCTGTAAAGCTGGCCACAGAGGGAGAAGACACAGAGGGTCACCACCAGGTTGGTCTTAGGGGGACCTTTGCTGTCAAGGGAACCAAGGCAAAGCAGGACAGACAAAAGCATTTGACTGTCCTGGCAACAACTTTGAAAGATCTTGGTCTTTCCTCGAGATTTCTCCTTGAGAGGTTCCCAGCATCCATTTCGGAGCGATACCTCCTGCCATAGTAGGGACCGGCAATGCCAGAGAGGTCACAGCAGCCAGAGGTGATGGGCACTCCCTGACAGCTGAGGATGCTGCCAACAGCAGCGGAGGTGGAGGAGCCCACGGCAGTGTTCTGTGGGAAGGAGCTGAGGATGGGGCCCCGGCAGGGTCACCACCACCGGAGAGGGCTCGATGACGACGTAGGAGTTCTGGCACTGCCTGCAACAGGGCTCATTGCAGCTGCTGGCCAGCGGGGTCGGGCCGCAGGGCTGGCAGGGCAGGCAGGGCTCGCAGGGCCGGCAGGACATGGCTCAAAGTCGGAGGGTGCCTGGGAGAGAGGGCAGAGAGGAAGCAGAGAAGAGGGGTGAGGGAGGAGCAGCCACGGCCACTACTGAGTGGGGAGTTGGAGGCTCGGCCAGGAGCCACATAGCCTTCAGCATCCTATAGAGTGCAGCCTGGCTCAGACAGGCTCAATACTCGTTCATCAACCAAGAACACCCTCAGACACACCACAGCCTCTCTCCAGCACACATTATCCACACAATGCTCTCTCATGGCAAGGAGATCCAAACCCCAAAGCAGAAAAGAGCCAGTATTTGCTGAGATGTCCATGAAGTGGAGCTCTCGCTTGCAAAGAGGAGGATGAAGAGGATTGCGAATCACCTGGTTCCCAAGGAGAAGTAGTCAGGAGAGGGGGATAAGGCAGCAGGGATCTGGGCTGGATTTTCTACTCACCTTTCATTGCCACAGGACCAGAGGCATCTCTGCAGAGGGAACAATTTTCTGACAAGCTCACCTTGATGCAAACCATCACAACTGATGAGATGGGCTTGCCTTTGGTTTCCAGCACTGCTGCCATTCCATTTCCACATTTGTTCCATGCCCATTCTTTTCAGTGCTGGGATGAAAGGTTTCAGGATTTCCAGGGCAGGAACGCAGCAATGTGGGCAGAGATTCAGCTCCAGGGCTGGTCCGGTACAGAGCAGGCAGTGCCATCAGCCTGGGTCACTCTGGTGGGGGGACTGAAGTGTTGTTCCCGGGCAGAAGCTCCAGCCATTCTCATCTGGAAGCTGTGGGCTCCTGTGCACGAGGAAAAACCAAGCCCTTCTCTTTCCCTCCGGATGATCCCTTGCTGTTGCCTCCTCAGGTGACTGTGTTCAGCTCAGAGGTTTTGAGCCCATCCCGGCAGACCCTGCCCTACAGAGAACTTTCTATCCTGCTTTGACTTGTCCCTCCTCTGTGCAGTCTGTGAGTGCACAAACAATGCCATGGCCATGCCTGGGTCTTGTCCTGCCTTCGTTCTCAGTGCCTTCCTCTGCCCAGCCCACAGCTTGCTGTGTCCCTACACCCTTCACCCTGACACGCTGCAAAGTTGGCCCCGTGTCAAACTCATGACGTTCAACAAGTCCAAATCAGAGTTCCTCCCTATGGATGAGGGCAATCCCAGCCATGGATAAAGGCTGGTGATGGGTGGGTTGAGAGAAGCCCTGCAGAGAAGGACTAGGAGGCCCTTGGGAATGAGAAATTGAATAAGAGCTGGTAATGTGTGTTTGCAGTACAGAAAGCCTGAGCTGCATCAAAATCTCTCCCCAAAGTCCCCTGCTGGAACCTGGCAGTTTTATTGGGCTGTTTTGCTCTTTCCCTGGACCCCAATTCACACCAAAAAAGTCACAGTCATGTAATCTTAATGACATTTGTCTTTGCTGCACAAGCTGGGGAGGCAGAGAACCGACATCACCACAACCCCAATAGGAGGAGAGGAAGAGTAGGCAGGAGGGTTGGGAGTATTGCAGAGCAGGAGAGAGGCCTGAATTCAAAACAGGAATGAATGCTGGATGGACCAGAGGATGCACAGATGTGTGGGATAATGGAAAGTTGCAGGAAAGTAAACTTGTGCCTGCAGACATGAAGAAAGCCAAGAAAGATGAGAAAGGATTCTCAGAGACTGAGAAGAGTGGGTCAGAGATTGTAGATGGAAGAGGAGATGGGTCAAGAGATGGAAAGGTGCTTGGATGGATGAAGGGAGAGGGGAACACTGTAACGGAGAGTGGGTATGAGGCCAGCGGTTTGAATTCAAGGCCAGGTATCCTGAATTCCCAAGGGAAAGAGTGAGTCTAGTGAAAGTCTACTGAAAGATGAGCAGTCCTCATGCACAGGAGATCTTGGTCTTCCAGCTGAGGATGTCGGTATCTTCTGCCTGAGAAGAACGCTTCAAACAGCCCCACCAGAGTGACCCAGGTTGACGGCACTGCCTGCTCTGGACTCGTCCACCACTGGAGATGAGTCTTCTGCCCACACTGCTGCGTTCCAGCCCTGGAAATCCTGGGGACTTATTCGAGGGTACTTTTGAAGAGGTCTTCATTGGGGAATGGGCATCGAGGACACCCCCTACCAAGGAAGCCTGTTCCAGGGTCTGACCACTCTCTCATGAAAGAAATGCCTTGCAATGTCAAGTCTGAACCTGCCCTGATGAAGCTTTGAAACATTTCCATGTGTCCTGCCACTCGATACCAGAGAGAAGAGATCAGTTTCTCCCCTTTCATGCCCCCTCCTCAGGAAGATGCAATTTGGTCACCTCTCAGCCTACTTTTCACCAAAACAGGACAACCCAAAACACTCACCCTCTCCCCATACGACGAGCCTTCAGGCCCTTTCCCCAGCTTTGTTGCCACCCTCTGGACACATCCAAGGACCTTTGCATCGCTCTTACGTTGGGGGGGACCAGGACAGGAAAGATAACTCTGATACACAGTCTTGGATGCAGGAAAAGTGTAATTACAGTAAAAAAAGAAGGAAAGGAGGTGGCTCCCAGGGAGCACCAGGGGCAGCCAGGACCCTGCAGTGGAGCTCCTGCAGGGTGTCCCTCTGCCTGCTCTGCAGAGGGGGAGAGGCCAAGAGCTCCCTGCTAAGTCGGTGTTGGGAGAAAATGACAGCAATGAAAAGAGAGAGGGAGAAGAGTAGAAGAAGAGAACAATCGCTCAAAGCTCTGTCTCATGTCCAGCACCATATTCTGAGGACTTTGGAGGTTCCTGTCCAGGGCCGTTGCCAGCAGGTTTAGCAGGGCCCACATCTGTTGCCACAGTAGCAGCTGGTGATGCAGGAGAGGTCACAGCAGCCAGTGTTGATGGGGACTCCGTTGCAGCTGAGGATGCTGCCAACAGCAGCGGAGGTGGAGGAGCCCACGGCAGTGTTCTGTGGGAAGGAGCTGAGGATGGGCCCGGGCAGGGTCACCACCACCGGAGAGGGCTCGATGACGACGTAGGAGTTCTGGCACTGCCTGCAACAGGGCTCATTGCAGCTGCTGGCCAGCGGGGTCGGGCCGCAGGGCTGGCAGGGCTGGCAGGGCCGGCACTGGTCAGAGCAGGACATGTCTCTGGGCAAGAGGGGCACCTGGGAGAGAGGGTAGAGGAAAGAGAGCTCAGAGACCCCTCAGGAACAGACTGCAAACCGCCCAGGGACCTGCTGGGTGTGCAGGGTGAGGCTGTGCAGCTGTGAACAGGGGCTTCTCTTCCTGAGCCCAGCAGGGTCCCTCAGACAGCAGCCAGGCCCGGGAATCCTCCTGATGAGCCTGGATCAAAGAGCCACCTCAGCCCAGCCTCAGCCTCTCTCCATGCACCTCTGCTCTGCCCTCTGCCACCACCACCATCCCAGAGCAGTGACAGAAGACCAAGAAGCAGAGATTAACTTAGCTGTCCTTGAAGGGCAGAGCCAGTCCTAGAGGAGGAGGTGGATTGGAAAGGGGGTTCCAACTCACCTGGTTCTCAAGGAGAAGGAGGTGGCAGAAGTGGTTGAGAGAGCAGAGAGCACGGCTTGCTTTTATCCCATCCTCTTGGTGCCTAACGCCCAAAGGCAGCCACAACCATTTTCCTGCAGCTCCTAAGGAGTGGAAACATCCCAGGAAATGACACGGCAGCAGTGCTGTTTCCTCCTGAGTGCCAGAAGGATGTGGTGGAGTCAGGTGAGGTCAGCCTGGGGCAATTGGGTGCTTCCTATGTTCTGATGCTGTGACAGGATGGACCCCAGCTGCTCCCAGCTCTGCCATCCTTGCCTTTTTCTCCAAGAGCTGCTGTGGGATCGCGCCCAGTCCTCCTCTTTCCTTCCCTCCTGGCCCACCCCATCAGGAAGTCGCTCTTGTCTTTCCGGGCAGTGGCTGCACTCCAGGGTTTCCACTCTCTTTCACCCTAAGCTGCCCTCAGGAGGAAGCTGCCAACCTCTGGGGCCTCCTCCTCTCCCTGGGTGGTGCCAGAGACTCCTCCAGCAACGCTGCCTGCGCTTCTGCCCTGCTTTGGGTGTCCTGTCCCTGCTTCAGCAGGGAGGTGCCAGCAGCTCCTCAGGGCCATCCCTGGCTCTCGCCTCTCCCCCAGGTGCTCCTCTGCAACGAGGTGTGTGGTAGTGGGATTGTGTCCCAGTCTGGGCCATTCTCTGCACGCACATCCGTGTGTTCGTGTGTGCACAGCCCTGGTGCCCCTGGCGAGACCGTGGTGCTGTGGGCACGGCTCTGTCTGTGCCCAACTGAGAGTGCTTGTGCACAGCTCCACCTCTCTGTGTCCTCGTGCACGTTTGCTTGTGCCTGTGCATCTGTGACCATCCCTGTGCACACCAGTGCCCGATGGGCTGTGTCAGTGTCCGCGGGGGTTTGCAGATTTGTGCCTGACCTCACAACAGGGCCCAAGCTGTTCCTGAGGCCTCTGCTGATACCTCTTCACGGTAGTGGCAGGTGCTGACTCAGCCTCTCTTTGTCTGAGGGACACGGACAGGGTCACAACACCCACAGATAGGTGAGCAAGGGGACCCTTTCTCATTCCTAGGGGTCTGGGAGGGTGGACACAGTGTCTGAGGCTCTACTGTGAAGTGGGGTGGATGGAAATCAGGAGGGTGAATCCCAGGAGTGAGTGAGGGGCTGTGTGGTGCTCAGCATCTGGCTGTGATTAGACATCACTAAGAGTGGACCAGTGAGCCAAGGACACAATGAGGTCTCGTTACAGACATTGGGGTTCAACCATGTCCAGAGATCACAGGGTGTGTTCACAGAGTTGAGGCAGGATTCAGGTCAAGCTTCGCAGTGCCCTACATACCAGGGTCCGATATGAGATAAGCAGAGTCCATGTGCAGACACAGGGACACACGTGTCACAGCTGGAGATTTACCTAAAGTTGGTGTCAAGCAGCAGAAATGAAGCTGGAAATCTGCCCCAATAGGAGTGGGAGCTGGCCCTGGCAGAAGCCATCCCGGCAGCACCATCTGGCAATGATCTCAGCACGGTGAACACAGGGAAGGGGCAGCCCTAAGTTGTGCTTACATTTCAGTTTGGCCAGTCCAAGTGTCTCACATCTAACTGCCAGGATACTCCCACTCCCTGTTCCTTCCACACAACATTCATTTGTGCCAAGTCTCAGCCCCTGCCTCACTCAGCACCAGGCTGATGAGCTGAGCAAGTCCCTTTGGAGCTGTCACGGACATGAGGAGCCCCTGTCCCATCCCAGTCACCAGCAACTCTGCATCACGAGGGGATCCACTCAGTGACAACAACCTGCATGATGTGTGCAGGATTTTTTGGCCTTTCTCCCTTTACAAAGCAAGAAATGGAGGGCTCAGGAGGCAGGGACTGCATTTCATTGCTTGTTCTCTGGGAAACCTCTCTGCCAGGTTAGAGGCACCAGCATTCAGCTGCATATTCCATTCCAACCACCATCCCTTATGGCAAGGGGAACCTGCTACTCCGTGGAGCTCCTGAACACAGCAGGGCAGAACCTCCCTGCTGAGCCCTGCCCGTGCCTTCACCAGGGTAACAAGGACAGACAGACATGTGCTCACACAACCCTGCAGAGAGTCAGGCAAAAATCTGTGAGAGCACAGGGAGGCAGGAGAGAGTCAAGCGCAAAGAAAAACACATAAAAGCAGCTGTGGACTCTGCTGAGGAGGTGCTTGGGACCACACTGGCAGAAGAGGACTGAATTGCCCCAGGGAAGGACCGGGTCCCAGACAGGCTCATGGTTCTGCTTGAGGACCCGCAGAGACCGTACTGAGGGGAGACAAGGGAAAGGACCCCAGAAAACTGTCCTGAGGGCAAGGTCAGTGTTGTGGTAGGGTCAGAGCCTTGCAGCAGAAGCCCCTCTTTGTGTAACAAGGAGCGACCATCAGAGAGAGATGGAGGGAGAGAAAAGGATGTTCCATGTCCTCTCACATGAGAGCCCTTGGGCATCCAGATGAGAAACACAAGAACCATTTCCTGACACCTTGCCCCAAACAAGCCCACAGCAATGGCTCAGGTACTCATCACCTGCCTACATGGGATGCCACCAGCACTGGGGATGAGTCTGCTCCATCCTCTGATGTGTTTCTGCCCCAGAAACCCTCAGGCCTCTCAACCCACCACTTTCAGAAGCCTCATGTGGGCCAGCCCGTGGCATTAGGCAGGAAATGCAAAGGCAACAGGGCAGGAAAGCAGGACAGAGCTCATCCCATTGGCTGGGATGGATTTGGTTTGATGGGAGCTTGTCAGAAAATGATTCCTTGTCCCAAGGGAGCCCCTGGGTCTGAGGCAGGGCAGGAGCACTATAAAATGCAGCCCAGCTCTCTGCTCTCTCATCCACTTCTCTGGCCTCCCTCTCCTTGGCAATCAGGTGAGTGGGAAGCTAATTCTCCTCCTCCTTCCAGAGCAGGTCTCTCCTCACTGTCTGTGCCAGCTGCTGTGGCTTTCCTAGGGCAGGGCTGGGAGCTGCTTTTCCTGAAAGAGGGAAGGGGAGAGCAGGCCTTGCCCAGAGAAGGGCTGGCACTTGTTTGAGGTGTCTGCTGGGGTTTGATCTGGGCAGCGTGTGCTGGGCCAGGAGGTGCCTTGCCTGCCCCGGGCTTGGGTGCAAAGTGGCTCCTCATGTGTCCCCATGCTCTTTTTCCTCTGCCCTCTCTCCCAGGTGCCCGTCTTGCCCAGAGACATGTCCTGCCGGCCCTGCGAGCCCTGCCTGCCCTGCCAGCCCTGCGGCCCGACCCCGCTGGCCAGCAGCTGCAATGAGCCCTGTTGCAGGCAGTGCCAGAACTCCTACGTCGTCATCGAGCCCTCTCCGGTGGTGGTGACCCTGCCCGGGCCCATCCTCAGCTCCTTCCCACAGAACACTGCCGTGGGCTCCTCCACCTCCGCTGCTGTTGGCAGCATCCTCAGCTGCAACGGAGTCCCCATCAACACTGGATGCTGTGACCTCTCCTGCATCACCAGCGGCTACAGATGTGGGCCCTGCTAAACCTGCTGGCAACGGCCCTGGACAGGAATCTCCCAAGGTCTCAGAACCTGGTTTTGGACAGGAGATAGGGCTTTGTGTCATTGTTCCCTTCTTCCTCTCTTCTCCCTCTCTCTTTTCTTTGCTGTAAATTTCTCCTACCTCCAGCCTAGCAGGGAGCTCTTGGCCTCTCCCCCTCTGCAGGGCAGGCAGACTGACACCTTGCAGAAGCTCCACTGCATCTTCCTGCCTGCCCCTGGTTCTCCCTGGCAGCCACCTCCTTTCCTTCTTTAGACTCATTAAAGTTGTGCTGCATCCAACCCTGGGTCTCTGAGTCCTGCTTTGTTCTCTGGCAACACTACCATTCTGTCCAGGGCAAAAGGGTCCTTTTGGGGAGGACTGTGTGGGTACAAAAGGGGACCTTTCCTCATTGCTGCATGAAGCAAAGAGCAGGAACATCACTCTGGATGTCTTTTTGCTCTCTCCTCTTTAGCTGTGGAAGACATTCCTGGCTACACCTCAGCCAATGTTCGTCAGTCCTTCCAGCCTCACTGCACCTCCTCCCAGGCTGGCTTGGAGTGCTGTTCCCTGGAGCACATTCTGTGAGTGGGGAGCCCAACAAGAGCTGCCCTCGAGGGGGGATCCCACGGTTGTGGGAACCCACTGGATGGTGTCAGCAGCCCCTCTGACTCAAGGCATCTCCTTCATCTTTGGCTGTAGATGTCCTTGGGGAGGAAGCTTGGTCAGGAGGAGGTGCCAAGGCCAAAGGGCAGCCATGCACACCAGGAGCTCCGGAGATTGCTTTCCGAAGAAGAAAATGTAAAGACTGGGCAGTGAGTCTTACTGCCTGGAGACAGAGTAAGGAGAGCCTTCCTCTCCCTCCTGGCCATCCACGCATCTTGCATTGATGCCCTCTCTCCATGCATCTGTGTCAAATTCCCTATCAGGCTCTTCCTCTGAAACACTACAGCAGGATCTCTCTCTATGCCTGTCCCCCTGAGCACAGAACCCAAGAGGCCTGTCTGGAGCAGGAGGGAGGGGATTTGGCTCCACCTTCTGGGCTGGGCCTTCGTCTGCATCTGGCAGAAGAAGAAGAGGGCAAGTTGCCAGCATCAGGTCCCTCCTGCTGGCAGATTTCTGCGTACCCCAAGAAGGGACAGGAGGACATGGTCCTCATTCTGCTGGCAGCCCTGCTGGAACTGCCAGCCTTTGGTGAGAGGGGACTTTCAGTTTGGGGAGGAGGAGGCAAAAGTTTGTGCTGGTGGTGGTGGAAGGGAGGGGAGGTAAAGGTAGAGTCCCAGGGAACTGAGAGTGTTTGTGTTGGGGAAGCAGGGGCTGTGGGATGGGATGGTAAATAATGTGGGACAGATCAGGAGTGATGGGCATGGAGGAGAATGAAGAACTCACTGAAAATGTGCAGGAACTGATCATTCCTGAATGTGCTGCTAATGCAGAGAAAGCCTGAGAGAGGGAACGGGGGTGCGGAAAGGAGCGATTGGTTGGATTGGACCTTCTCTGTGAGGTGCTTTGGGTACAACGGTACCAATCTCTGTAGGGATGGGCGTAAACCTTGGATCTGTGGAGAGAATGAGTGGAGTGACAGAGCAGGGAGTGTAGCTGAAAAGCAGAGTGATGTGGGCTGTGAGGGGTGGCAGGAATGTGCAGAAAGAAGTGTGCAGGGAGAGAGAGCTCAGCCTTTGAGAGGCTGGGAAAGTGATCTGGGCAGTGGGGACAGTGAGGGTGCTGATGGAGTGACAGATGGAGAGGTTCCCAGGGAAGTCAAGTTGAAAGCCTTTTCTGCCTTCACAGGTGGTGCCGAAAAGCACTCTGTGCTCCAGTTGCCAGCAGAGATGACCATCCAAGCAGGACACAGCACAACTCTGCACTGTAATTTCTCCACCACCAATCCCTTTCCCTTCATCCTCTGGTACCAGCAGCATCAGACCCAGGCCCCTCAGGTGCTGCTGCGAGTGAGCACATCCAAAGCTCGTGTGGATGCAGGGAGGTTCTCCTCTGTGCTGTCTGCAGAGGACTCCCAGGTGCTTCTGCATGTGCAGGATGTGGAGCTCCAGGACAGCGCTGCCTATTTCTGTGTGCTGAACCCACCCTGGTGCCAACAGCGTGCAGCGCTGCACAGAAACGTGGGGGTGCTCTGGGGAGCGGTTCCCTCCCTGCCACTGCTTGCCTGGAGCTCTCAGCTCAGCTGCCCCACTTATCGCTTGTTGTTGCCTCCCCAGTGGGGTGTGTCTTGCTGCTGCTTGACCCCATCCTGCCTGACCCTGCCCAGTCCCCAGGGTCCACAGCAGAGTCCACGGGTCGTTCTGTTCCTGTGTCTCTTCTTCTCTTGTGTGTTCTTGTAAGCAGCCCGGTTGGTGGGAATGCTCACAGAAACAGCAATTTATTTATTTGTCTGTGTGTCCATGTCCCTGTGTCCCTTTGTGTGTCTCTCATCCTGAAGGAAAGTGCTGCTCACACAGGGATGGTCTCCACTGCCCCACGGAGCAGCAGGTTCCCTGGGGCAGGAGGAGCCTGAGTGCTCCTGAACGGTGATGGCCTCAGTCTGCTGCAGATGTGCCCAGGGCAGAGGTCCCTGTCACAGGGCCCGGCCCCTGCCCACATGGAACACACGGAGCCTCTGCTCGGGCTGCTGACTTTCCCCCCAGGATCCCAAGGGAGCCCTGAGCAGCTGCTTTCTCTGCTCGGCAAATACAGGGGCTCCAGCACGGGATTGCTGATGAAAACCACCAGAATGAGTTTCACATTTCCTGACTTATTAAAGCTTGGATTTGCAATTAAAACTGAGTCCTCCAGGTCCAGGTGTTTCCAGAGTTCTGAAACCATTCCTACTGGGATTCCGAAATCATGCCTAAGAGTCAGTTCAATCTGTAAACCCCCAGGAGAAGGGGATGTCGGGGTCTCAGCAACCTGCAAGCACCCCCACAGTGGCTCAGGGCTGAGAACCCGAGCTGCTCTGACCAGATCCAGACTCTTTGTATTGGAGGCCCAGGATGGAGGTTCAGGGATACCAGGTTCTGCTCGCTGAGGGGTCAGACAGAGACGGGCAAAGTTCCCTGGATAGCTGGAGGGGTGACGTGAGGGAGAGCTGACAGGAGAGCACTGGGAAGAGACTGCAGGCTCCAGCAAACACCACAGACTTTGGAATACCGGGGTGCAAACAAACCTCCCGCAGGAAATCTCAGGTGATCTTGAGTGCTTTTTTACACACACGTTACAACTGGAACTGGTTTCTCGTTTGACCAGTCTTTCCCTTTTCCTTCATATTTGTGACATCTTGGATATCCTGGTGTCCCAGGACCCTCGGGTTAGGAATGGTGGGAATGCTGCTGGCTGAGGGAACCCAGGGGCTGCTGCTGGGGGAGGAGAAATCCAGCAGAGCAGTTCATGGCCAGGCAGCCCAGATCCCTGCTCTGCCCTGCTCCTCCCTTTGCTCCCCCAGCAGAGGCGTTCCCGTCAGCTCTGCTCTCTCCGGGCTGGAGGTGCTTTGCTGCCTCGCTCAGCCCACAGCCAGGCCGGCTGCTCTCGCCATGCCCCTCGGAGTCCTCATCCTCACCACCTGCCTGGGGACACTGCTGGGTGAGTTCGGGCTCTACAGACACACAGACTCCTTCTTCTCCCAGGGATCCCTTGCCAGCCTTGTCAGGGCTGTGCAGAGAACAACTGGAATGACAGGAAATCACTGGGAAAGGTCACCTCGTGGCTGTGGTTTTGCCCGAGTCCTCTCCAGGTGCTCTTGCTGTTGGGAAGGAGAGAGGAGAGACTTGAGAGCCCTGCTTCTGCTTTCCTCTCCCCTTAATCCATCTCCCTGTCTCTTTCTTCTCACCCTGCTGTCATCAGAGGAGATCTCAGCTGTCTCTGCACTCCCCCATTTCCCCCTCTCCAATGCAAATGAGCAGCCCTGACAGCTCTGGGACTCTGAAGCTCTCATCCCTCTGACATGAGCAGGGGGTCCCTTTCTGCCTTCTGGCTGGCACAGGGCTGACACGGCTTCCACTTTTCTCCTGGTTGTCAACACAGCCAGGGCTCCCTCTTTTCAACCTCAGCATTGTAAATGCTCAGGGAGTGAGGAGGTCTCGGAGATCAGAGGATGGTGAAGCAGAAGGGGTTTGTTTGCCTTCTCTCCATAGACCCCTGGAGTTGCTGGAGGGGTGCTGATCCCAGCACACAGAGATCAGGGAGGACAAGCTGTGCCCTGGTCCTCTTGGCAAAAGGAGCAGGAGCCGGCAGGATGAGCCTGGACACAGCACAGCTCTCCTCAGAGGCCAGGCTGTGCTGAGATATCCAAGCTCCTGCCAAAAACTACTCTCCATCTGGCGTTGACAAGGCTTCAGGATATTTCTACCGAGTATTTCCCACACGCATTTTCCATGCACCCCTGGTTTGCATCTCGGAGCCTTTCCCTGCAGAGATGCTGACTCGCACTTACTTCCAGGCACCATGGGGCAGATCACTGTCACCCAGCAAGAAGGACAAGTCACAGTGAAGCACAGAGACACCTTTCAAACCACCTGCACCTACCAGACATCCACCTTTAAGGGCTTGTGCTGGTACCAGCAGAGGAAATGCGAAGCTCCCCAGCTGCTCTCAGTCCAGGCAGGAGCTGGCTCCAAGCATAGGGGTCGTCTCACCACATCGCTGAACCCCACGGGCAAATCCAGCCTCCTGCGGCTGGAGGAAGTCGAGGGCTCTGACAGTGCCTGGTACCCCTGTGCTGTGCAGGACACGCTGGTGCAGGAGCTGCCTCGGCTGGTCAAAAACACAGGAGAAGGAGGGGCTGTGTCTGGGCAAGGCTGAGCCTGGGGGAAGGGGTCTCAGCTGTGCCCTGGCAGCGCTGCTTCTTCTCTGCATCCAGGGAGTTGCAGACCCAGACCCTCTTCCATCTAGTGGGTGGTGCAGTGAGGCTGGAAGGACTGGTGGCCACTGGCTGAGGAGAAGCCAGGAATGTCTTCTGCAAATACAAGAGACAGGACACAAAAGACAGCCAAATGCAATGTGTTCTACCACCTCCTTGCTCAAGTACTTAAGAAGACTTCTCTGTTCTACTCAACCCAATCTTCTCCAAAATGCCAACTTTTCCCGTGACCTCCTTGGAAAAGCTGCCGAAAAAGGAAGTAGGACTCAGAGTCCAAGGTTTGGATGCAGCGCAACTTTAATGAGTCTGAAGAAGAAAAGGATGTGGCTCCCAGGGAGCACAAGGGGCAGCCAGGAAGATGAGGTGAAGATCCTGCAAATGTCTATCTGCTAGACCTGAAGAGGGAGAGAGGACATCAGGTCCCCACTGAGTTGGTATTGGGAAAATGTGACAGCAGAGGAAGGAGAGAGAAGAGAGTGGAAGTAGGAAAAAGTGGCCAAAAGCTATAAACACAAGCGCTCAAAGCTCTATCTTGTGTCCAGCACCATGTCGTGAGGACTTGGGATGTTCCTGTTCAGGGCCATTGCCAGCAGGTTTAGCAGGGCCGACATCTGTTGCCACAGTAGCAGCTGGTGATGCAGGAGAGGTCACAGCAGCCGGTGTTGATGGGGACTCCGTTGCAGCTGAGGATGCTGCCAACAGCAGCGGAGGTGGAGGAGCCCACGGCAGTGTTCTGTGGGAAGGAGCTGAGGATGGGCCCGGGCAGGGTCACCACCACCGGAGAGGGCTCGATGACGACGTAGGAGTTCTGGCACTGCCTGCAACAGGGCTCATTGCAGCTGCTGGCCAGCGGGGTCGGGCCGCAGGGCTGGCAGGGCAGGCAGGGCTCGCAGGGCCGGCAGGACATGTCTCTCGGCAAGACGGGCACCTGGGAGAGAGGGTAGAGGAAAAAGAGCATGGGGACACATGAGGAGCCGCTTTGCACCCAAGGCTGGGGCAGGCAAGGCACCTCCTGGCCCAGCTCACGCTGCCCAGATCAAAGCCCAGCAGACACCTCAAACAAATGCCAGCCCTTCCCTGGGCAATGCCTGCTCTCCTCTGCCGTCTCCCCGGAGAAGCAGCTCCCAGCCCTGCCCTAGGACAGCTACAGCAGCTGGCACAGACAGCGAGGAGAGACCTGCTCTGGAAGGAGGAGGAGAAGCGGCTTTCCACTCACCTGATTGCCAAGGAGAGGGAGGCCAGAGAAGTGGATGAGAGAGCAGAGAGCTGGGCTGCCTTTTATAAAGCTCCTGCCCTGCCTCAGGCCCAGAGGCTCTGTCGTGGGAAGGAGTCATTTTCTGACAAGGTTCCATCAAACCCAATCCATCCCAGCCAATGGGATGAGCTGTGTCCTGCTTTCCTGCCCTGCTGCCTTTGCATTTCCTGCCGTATGCCACGGGCTGGCCCAGATGAGGTTCCTGGAAGTGCTGGGATGAGAGGCCTGAGGGTTTCCGGGGCAGAAATACAACAGAGGATGGAGCAGACTCATCCCCAGTGCTGGTGGCATTCCATGCAGGCAGATGATGAGTACCTGGGCGATTGTTTTGGGCTTGTTTGATGCCAAGGTGTCAGGAAATGGTTCTTGTGTTTCTCATCTGGATGCCAAAGGGCTCCCTTGGGAAACGACATGGAACATCAGGCAGCACCATGAGCATGTCTGGGACCCGGTCCTTCCCTGGCGCGATTCAGTCCTGTTCTGCCAGTGTGGTCCCAAGCACCTCCTCAGCAGAGTCCACAGGTGCTTTTATGTGTTCTTCTTGTGCTTGACTCTCTCCTGCCTCCCTGTGCCCTGACAGAGTTTTGCCTGACTCTCTGCAGGGTAGTGTGAGCAGGTCTGTCTGTCTGTCCTTTGTGATCCTGGTGAGGGCACGGTCAGGTCTCAACAGGGAGACTCTGCCCTGCTGTGTTCAGGATCTCCACGGAGTAGCAGGTTCCCCTTGCCATAAAGAATGGTGGTTGGAATGGAATCTACAGCTGAATGCTGGTGCCTCTAACCTGGCAGAGAGGTTTCGCAGAGAACAAGCAATGAAATGCAGTCCCTGCCTCCTGAGCCCTCCATTTCTTGCTTTGTAAAGGGAGAAAGGCCAAGAAATCCTGCCCACATCATGCAGGCTGTTGTTACTGAGTGGATCCCTTCGTTATGCGGAGTTGCTGGTGACTGGGATGGGACAGGGGCTCCTCACAGGGTGGGCTGGGAAGGAAGAAAAGACGAGGACTGGGAGGACTCTCACAGGAGCTCTTGGAGGACAAGGCAAGGTTGACAGGCCTGGGAGCAGCTGGGGTCCTTCCTGTCACAGGATCAGAACATAAAAATCAACCGAAATGCCTCAGGCTTACCTCACCTGACTCCACCACATCCTTCTGGCACTCAGGAGGAAACAGCACCGCTGCTGTGTCATTTCCTGGGATGTTTCCGCTTCTTAGGAGCTGCAGGAAAATGGTTTTGGTTTCCTTTGGGCCTGAGGCACCAAGAGGCTGTGATAAAAGCAAGCCCTGCTCTTTGCTCTCTCAACCTCTTCTGCCACCTCCTTCTCCCTAGGAACCAGGTGAGTTGCAACACCCTTAGCCCACCACGTCCTTTTAGGACAGCTCAGCTGATCCCTGCTTTTTGGTCTTCTGTCACTGCTCTGGGATGGTGGTGGTGGCAGAGGGCAGAGCAGAGTTGGTCTGTCCTGGAGAGAGGCCGAGGCTGGGCATAGGTGGCTCTTTGATCCAGGCTCGTCAGGAGGATCCCTGGGCCTGGCTGCTGTCTGAGGGACCCTGCTGGGCACAGCTTCAACCTGCACACCCAGCAGGTGCCTGGGCTTCCCTTTGGTGGGTTGGGAGGCTGTTCCTGAGGGGTCCCTGAGTTCTCTTTCCTCTGCCCTCTCTCCCAGGCACCACTTCAGCCCAGAGACATGTCCTGCTGTGACCAGTGCCGGCCCTGTGATCCCTGCCTGCCCTGCCAGCCCTGCGGCCCGACCCCGCTGGCCAGCAGCTGCAATGAGCCCTGTTGCAGGCAGTGCCAGGACTCCTACGTCGTCATCGAGCCCTCTCCGGTGGTGGTGACCCTGCCTGGGCCCATCCTCAGCTCCTTCCCACAGAACACTGCCGTGGGCTCCTCCACCTCCGCTGCTGTTGGCAGCATCCTCAGCTGCAACGGAGTCCCCATCAACACTGGCTGCTGTGACCTCTCCTGCATCACCAGCTGCTACTGTGGCAACAGATGTCGGCCCTGCTAAACCTGCTGGCAACGGCCCTGCACAGGAACATCCCAAGTCCTCAGAACATGGTGCTGGACAAGAGATAGGGCTTTGAGCCATTGTTTTTTCATCCACTCTTCTCTCTTCTCTTATCTTGCTGTTGTTTTCTCCCACCACCAGCTTAGCAGGGAGCTCTTGGCTCCCTCCCTCTGCAGGGCAGGCAGAGGGATACCCTGCAGAAGTTCCACTGCATCTTCCTGGCTGCCCTTGGTGCTCCCTGAAAACCACCTCCTTTCCTTCTTTAGGCTCATTAAATTAGTGCTGCATCCAAACTGGCGCGTCTGATGCCTCCTTCCTTCTCTTGAAACTCTTCCAGGAAGGTCATGGAAAATGGGGGCTTTTCTGGGGTGGACTGTGTGGGTAGAGAAGAGACCATTCGTCACTGCTGCATTAAGCAGAGAGGAGGATTCATCTCTCAGGGTGTCTTTTCTGCTCTTTCCCCTTGAGTTGGACCCGTTCCAGGCATGGTGCAGGCAGAGGGGATGCCCTGACCTGCTCCCAGCGCAGCAAAGGGCTGTATGTCTGGTGATCCAGATGCCCTGCAACTGCAACTGCTGTGGCTGCAAAAGCAGGGAGGGAATAGGGCTGATGAAGCTGCCTGAAGAGAAACTCCCTCTCTTCTAAAGGCAATCAAATATGAGCTAGCAGGTGGCACCAGGAGAATATTTTAAATGGCATGAGCCTTGCTGCCTGTCCGTTCACCTGTCTCATCAGAGCTCCTGGAGCTGCACTTCTGGAGAAGTCCAGCTCCACATCTGCTGTCAGCGCGGGGCAGTCTCCAGAGGAACAGGAGTGGCAGCAGGAGACTGTGCCCAGCCTGGCACAGGCACCTGGAGGTTAAAACTCGTGTCCTAACAGCCTCCCAGTGGGGCTGGAATCTTCCCAGGGCCCTTCCCTGTTCTGAGAGTCTCTGATCCAGATCTTCTTCTCTTGGCCTACCTCCCCTGGAAGGAACCCAGCTCCTGGCTGTGCTCTGCACATGCAGCATCAGGAAGGAAAATGCCAGCTACACAGGTTTGGTAGAAATCTTCTGCAAAGCAGCTGCAGTGGTGTTGAATCAGCTGCTGCTGTTGTGGGGCCCTGGGCAGCCAGAACAGATGTGACCATGTGTGTAAAAAGCCTCTGTGTCAGGATTGTCCAGCACTGTTTGCTGAGCTGGGCCAGTGCTGCTCTGAGTGACACGAGCTGTGGTTCAAGGATGAAGGGCTGGTGTGGGGCAGCATGAGGTCCTTTCCTCAACTTGGGGTCTTTCTGCAAAGTCCACGGTGCTGTGGCTGTGGCTGCCTACATTTGTGGCTGCTGTCCTGAGCTTTGGGATGCCCAGTCTGTCCTTGTCTGGAATCCTGTACCTGCCAGCCAGTGCCCAAGGCCAGGGAACTGGGAAAAGCTGAGACAAGAGTGTCTCACTGGGCTGGGGGCTGGAAAGAAACATGTAGAGTAACATTTTCCTGGGGCCTGTGGTGACAGAACAAGGATAACGGGTTTATACTGAAAGGGGGGAGACTTAGATGGGACAGAAGGAAGAATTTTCCATGATGAGGCCGGCAAGACACTGGCACAGGTCTCTAATGAAGCTGTGGGTGCCCCATCATCGCTGCTGCTTAAGGTCAAGTGGGATAAAGCTTTGAGCAAAGCGATCTGCTGAGAAGTGTCCCTTCCAGTGTCAGGAGTGTTGGAGTCAGGGACCTTTCTGTGTCTATTCCAATCCAACTGTTCCCAGTCCATAGTTCAATGATTCTCTGACAGCCCCTGTGTTGCCCACCGGGGCTGCTGCTGCTCTGTTCACCGGGGACACCTTGGACATTTCCAGCCTTGCCTGGGCCCAACCCTGCCCTCCCTGTTCTAATGAGACCTGCTCTGATCAGGGACTGGAAAGGGGTTGGCAGGTTTAGTCTGAAAGGCCAGAGGGAAGGAGATTACGAATGCAGACCCTGTTGGTTAGAGGCCATTGGAAGCAGAAGGGTTCTCACCAGGTGAAAAGGGTGTTTGGGGTTTGGGGGTTTTCTCTCACCGGACTCTTCAGATGCTGCTTTGTGAGATGGCATTGCCAGGGTGGCAGAAAACATCATCTCTTTGTGTCTGAGAGAACTCTTTTACCTGGGGGGATAAAGTCCCCAGGGCCTGGGAGTCCGAGTGAGACTCCTGAGCTCTGCAGGGCTCACGGGTGTTGTCCACTGCGTTTGGGAGGGCTGCACTTTGATCTGTGCTGAAAGGAGCTTGGGGCTGGACACCGGGGAGCAGCTGGGAGAGGCCAAGCCAGCCATGGTCTGGAGGGTGGTGAGACAGGAGGCACCAGGCATCAAGGGAAGAGAAGCTGCACAGAGGCTGCACAGGAGGATGTGTGCAAGGGGCTGGTGGGCAGGGGTAGACCCTGGTGACCCCCTTATACCTCTCCCCTTGGGAAGGCACAAGGGTCGGGCTGCAGGAGCAAGAGAGATCCCTTCTGGAGGAGCGAGGAGCTCAGCACAAGCATTGCAGCTGTGCTAGGAACAAGCATTTTCCCCTCCCCCTTTCACCCTTTGTTCCCCTTGCAGAGTCCTTGCCGGCAGCTCTGCTCTCTTGCGGCTCTGAGAGGTGGTCGGGAGGGTTTCTGAGTCTCTCTCAGCCCCGCAGGATGATCCGTCACAGCAGGTATCTCGCCTGTCTCCTCCTCACTGCCTTCCTGAGGCAGCCCCTGAGTAAGTCTTGGCTCTGGCTGGAAGCACAATTGCTCTTCTCCTCAGGAGACTCTCAACCACACAAGAGATCTCTGCAGGGAGAGCTGCCAGGACCCTCACCCTGCTGGAGGTGTCCTGGAGTCAGCAGAGGAGGGCCAGGCTGTGCCCTGGAGACTGCAGGCGGCACGAGAGTGAAGACCAAAGCTCTGGGTGAGATCCCAGCTCTGCTCCGGGGGCCTACCTCTGGCAGGGAACTGGCATTATTGTACTGAGGGGTCCATGCTGGGCTCAGGTCTCAGACCTCCTGCCTAAAGACTCTCCCTGCCTTGCTCTTCCCCTCCCTGGATCTCCGGATGCTGAGCAAGACACAGGGAGCCTTCTCCTCCTACACTTTGCATCTTCTCTTGGTTTGCATCTTGGATCCTTTCCCTGCAGAGATGCTGACCCTCACTTCTTCCAGGCACCATGGGGCAAATCTCCGTCACCCAGCAAGAAGGTGATGCATGGAGACACCTTTCAAACCACCTGCACCTACCAGACATCCAAATTTTATGGCTTGTTCTGGTACCAGCAGAGGAAAGGCAAAGCTCCCCAGCTGCTCTCAGTCCAGGCAGGAGCTGGCTCCAAGCACAGGGGTCGTCTCACCAAGCCACTGAACCCCATGGACAAATCCAGCCTCCTGCAGCTGGGGGAAGTCGAGGGCTCTGACAGTGCCTGGTACCTCTGTGCTGTGCAGGACACGCTGGTGCAGGAGCTGCCTGGGCTGGGCAAAAACACAGGAGAAGGAGGGGCTGTGTCTGGGCAAGGCTGAGCCTGGGGTAAGGGGCCTCAGCTGTGCCCTCGCAGCGCTGCTTCTTCTCTGCACCCAGGGAGCTGCGGACCCATTGCCTCTTCCAAGAGAGGACAGTGCCAGTGCCTCTGTAACCCCTGAAGTGGCTGGGTGACCAGAGGCCCTGCTCTCTCCAGTGCACTCTGCCTGTCCTTGGGGACCTACTCATGCCCTGCCTCATGGACTTTCCCCAGCCCAGCCTCATTTCTCCTGCAGTAGGACCCGGGGCTGTAGCTCTCTCTGAGATCTCCCAAGGGAGATGAACACAAGGCAGAGGGATACAGGGGGCCATGCTGCAAGACCTGGCTATGGAGAAAGCTGCCTGAGAGGAGTTCAAAGGCCACTGGTCAGTACAGGATCAGTGTCTCCAGAACGATGCCTTGTCCTGTTTACTGTGCACGTCTGCTTTGGGACAGGGTAAGTCCCATCTGTGAGCTGATGTCTCCTCTCTCCTGTGTGAAAAATCCCCTGGGTCCAGACACTTCCTCCGCACCTGCTCCTCTCTCCATCCCAACAACCCAGCAGAGGGGCACAGGGTGGGAGAAGCGGTGCCTTCTCCACCTCCTGCAGAGCTGGGAACAGCCTGTGCCTCAGGGGTTGCTGCCAGGAGCAGTTCCCAAGGGCTGCCTGTCCCTTCCATGGTTTGGGCTCAACCCATGGGGCTGTTCTCTCTCTGCAGAGCCTGCTTGGGACAGAGGTGGGCACAGACCCCGAGAGATCTGTCTGGAGCAGTAGGCAGGGGATTTGGCTCCACTCTCTGGGCTGGGCCTTGGAGGCCTCTTGCATCTGGCAGAGGCAGAAGAGGACAAGTTGCCAGCATCAGGTCCCTCCTGCTGGCAGGTCCCTGGGTACCCCAGGAAGGGACAGCAGGACATGGTCCTCATTCTGCTGGCAGCCCTGCTGGAACTGGCAGCCTTTGGTGAGAGGGGACTTTCAGGCTGGGGAGGAGGAGGCAAAAGTTTGTGCTACTAGTGGTGGAAGGGAGGGGAAATAAGGGCTGAGTCCCAGGGAACTGAGAGTGTTTGTGCTGGGAGAACAGGGGCTGCATGTGGGGATGGTAAATAATGTGGGACAGGTCAGGAATGATGGGCATGGAGGAGAACTAAATCTCACCCTAAATGTGCAGGAACAGAGCATTCCTGTATGTGCTGCTAATGCAGAGAAAGCCTGAGAGAGGGAACGGGGGTGGGGAATGGAACAATGGGGTGGATTGGAGCTTCTCGGTGAGGTGCTTTGGGTACAATGGTACCAATCTCTGTAGGGATGGGCATAAACCTTGGATCTGTGGAGAGAATGAGTGGAGTGACAGAGCAGGGAATGTGGCTGAAAAGCAGGGTGATGTGGGCTGTGAGAGGTGGCAGGAACGTGCAGAAAGAAGTGTGTAGGGAGAGAGAGCTCAGCCTTTGAGAGGATGGAAAAGTGATCTGGGCAGTGGGGACAGAGAGGGAGCTGATGGAGTGACAGACGGAGAGGTTCCCAGGCAAGCCAAGCTGAAAGTCCTTCCTGCTTTCACAGGTCATGCCCAAAAGACCTCTGTGCTCCAGTTACCAGCAGAGATTGACCATCCAGGCAGGACACAGCACAACTCTGCACTGCAATTTCTCCACAAGCACTTCCACTCCTTACATCTTCTGGTACCAGCAGCACCAGACCCAGGCCCCTCAGGTGCTGTTGTGGGTGAGCAAGTTCAAAGCTCGTATGGATGCAGGGAGGTTCTCCTCTGTGCTATCTGCAGAGGAATCCCAGGTGCTTCTGCATGTGCAGGATGTGGAGCTCCAGGACAGCGCTGCCTATTTCTGTGTGCTGAGTCCACCCTGGTGCCCAGAACCCAGCACTGCACAGAAACGTGGGGGTGCTCTGGGGAGTGGTTCCCTCCCTGCCACTGCTTGCCTGGAGGTCTCAGCTCAGCCTGCCCTGCAGCAGCTGCTGGGGGCTGTGTGGAGGGTGCGACTCTGCCTCCCCACCATCAGCTGCTGGGACGAGCTCATCTTATGGCAGCAGATGGTTGTGTGTCCTGGACAATCAGGATTTCCCACACGCTACAGATGCTGAAGTTGGGGCACCAGAAGGGAACCTGTCCCTGGACACTCAGTTTAATGTAAACTCCCTCACCTCTAATGCAGAACAGAAATGAGCTTGTCTGGAATTTCCAAGGGTTGCCACAAATGAGGATGTTCCTTGTCCTTCTCTTTCCCTCCCTCCTCATCTCACCAGAGTTATCCCTTATTGTTGCCTCCCCAGGGGATGCATCGTGCTGTTGGGTTTTGACCCCATCCTGCCTGACTCTGCCCGACCCTGCCCTGTCCCCAGGGTCCACAGCAGAGTCCAGGGGTTGTTCTGTTCCTGTGTCTCTTCTTCTCTTGTGTGTTCCTGTAAGCACCTGCCTGCATACAACCTCCTTTTAGGTAGTTATGGAGAGCAGTAAGATCTCCCCTGAGCCTTCTCTTCTCCAGGCTAAACAACCCCATCTCCCTCAGTCACTCTTCATAGGGCTTGTGCTCCAGCCCCTTCACCGTCTTCATTGCTCTCCTCTGGACGCACTCCAGCATCTCAACATCTCTCTTAAACTGAGGGGCCCAGAACTGGGCACAGTACTCTTGTCTGGCTGTGTCCGTGTGTGTCCCTCATCCCGAAGAATTGTGCTGCTCACACAGGGATAATCTTATCATTTTGTGGCCAAACCCACTGCTCAGTCAATAAAGTGCTTCCAGATGCACCCGGATCCAAGGTCTTTGAGAATGAAAAGAGACTGAGGAACCTGGAGACTCCATCCTGAAGAAGGCAAAGCAGGATTGTAAATGCCCTCTCCACTTACCGTCCTTCTCTCTCAGTGGGCAGAGAAAAGGCAGCAGGGAGACATAGCTCATCTCACCTCCCACACAGGGCTAAAAGCCCTCTACCAGTGCCAGGTTGTCTCTGAGGATTAGGGCAGGAGTCTCATGAGAAGGTCAGTCATCTCAGCTGGGACAGAGGTGTCCGTGCTTCAGTGACTGAAGACAAAATCCTCTGAGCTGAGTCCCCTGCCAAGGTAGATCCGTGGAGAAGACAAACAAACCTCCCTGCAGCCATCTGAAGGGTCCCTCAGTGGCTGTCCCAGTGGTGTTCCCAAATGCTACCGAGCAGGAGAGCCCAGCTGACAAGGGTGGGCATCAGCCTGTCCTTGGGCACTGATGCCTGGGCCTGGATGCAGGGCTGAGAGTCCTGAACAGGGAGATGGAGGAAGTTAGCAAATCATCTTCAGAAGAACCACTGCTTCCAGAAGGGAGCAGACATTCATTCCAGGCTCAGTCCTCTCCCTTGGAGAGCTCTACACTCAGGGGAGATGAATCCCAGATTTCATAAAGGTGTCTCCGCAGGGCTGATGATGTCTCCTCCCTAGGAAGTTCTCCCATGGATCCCTTCCCTGTCAGCGTGCAGGAAAAAGAATGTGATTCATCTGCTCTACAATGGAATCCAAGGGAAGGGGCACAGTGGGAGCCCTTTGGCAGTGCTGATGTCCTCCCAGTGTGTGCCAGGAGAGACTGGTACCCAGCCAGCATTGCCCAGCCCTGTGCTCTGGGGATTTTGCCATCACTGGAACGGCTTCCACAACAAAGGCCAAATGGGAGGAACGCTGGGCTGTGAAAAACTGTTGTGGGGTTTGAGAGGTGGAAATGCCCTCACACATCCAGCATCAAACAGTGATTTGCATGTGTTTCATTACAAATGTAAATGTCCATTCAGATACTGGATAGAGGGAAGGGAATGTAAATTTTATTGACTGTCTCATGATGGGAATAACCACGACAGGGAGAGGCACCAGACATTGCCAGATTGACCTCGAACCGGAGCAGGATTTGATGAAACAGCCCCAAGAATGGGGCCCAGCTGTGTCCAGAAAGTGTCCGACTGGACAGAGCAATCCAGGCCCGTATCCTAAAGCAGTGAGGCAGCTCTGGGATCCCTCTGGGGGATGCGGGGGAATTCTGATAAAACAGTGAGGCACTGAGCAAACTGGAGCACAAACCCGGGGCAGGAACCACTCCTCCAGTGTCCGGTTGGAGAACCGTTCCTGGGTGGGCTTGGTGCCCCTTTCCAAGCGCTGCTCTGTCCAGCACTGTGTGGCATTCCGAGTTACCCATGAGCAAAGAGAGCGAGATGGGGGCTTTAGAATCGAGGTTCAGCCCAGCCTAAGAGGGCTGTCAGGTGGGTGAGATGAGCTCCTGGGGGAGCTGGTGGCTTCGCACTCCCTGTGATGCCCAGGGGCGCTTACACCTTGGGGAGGACATTCTGCAGGGCAGAAGTGATGGGCAGGAGGGAGGGAATCTCTCTGCTACCACCAAGGTCCTGAAAAGCCTCTTCACTTTCACCAGAAAGTCCGTCCCAGAGTTTGCTTCGCTTCTTTTTTCCTGAGGGGGTAAAGAAAGGGGTTCAACAGCGGAGTCACAATTGTGTTAAAGATATTGACCAGTTTGTTCAGCTACAGGGAGTTCTGGGCCGATGGCTTCACGTACAGGAATATGGTGGAGCCGTACGAGATCGTGACCACACTGAGATGGGCAGAGCAGGTGGAAAAGGCCTTTCTGCGGCCATGGGCTGACAGGATTCTCAGGATGGAAGAGATGATGTAGATGTAGGAGACCAGGGTGACCACACAGGAGGCCACCACGACATTGATGGAGACTAGGAAGTTTGCCAGCTCCACTGGCCATGTTTGGCTGCAGGAGAGGGCAAGGCAGGAACCTATATCACAGAGGAAATGATTGATGACAATTGGCCCACAGAACGTCGGCTTGGAGGTCAGAAAGGCCATCAGGGAGATGGCCATAAATCCTCCCAGCCAGGAGCTGAGTGCCAGGCGAGCAGAGAGGCCCCTGCTCCTGAGGGAGCTGTACCTCAGGGGGCAGCAGATGGCTAAGTGGCGGTCATAGACCATGACAGACAGCAGAAAAGACACAGTGGAGCCCAGGGAGAGAAGAAAGAACAACTGGAGGATGCAGGCTCGGAAATGCCTCTTGCCTGGGAAGCCCAGAAGGATGAACTCTTCCACACTTGTCCCATTTGCCGTGTCCTCCCAAGTGTCGAGGGCCCTCTGCACAGACAGAAAGTTTCTGTGAGAGTTTGCGTGCCTGTACCGGTCCTTCAGATGCTCCTGGCAGAGAAACAGAGGCATCACCCCTGGAAAAATGGTGGATGCACACCATGGGAATACAACATCTACCCCAGGTTAAACTGCTCAGGGAAAACCTTTGCTGCACAAACATGTGTGGACAAGGAGAGCTGACCATGAGGGCCCGGCCCCACCATCAAATGAACGTGGAGAATCATTCTGCAGATCGTGGACAAGCATCTCCTTTAGACCATGGTGACTGCGATCACTGCTGGGAGATGAAAAACTGTTTTAGGGAAGCACGGAGAGCTGAGGGTCTCCAGCTACATGGGAGGCTGTTGCAGTGAGGGAGAGAAGAGCCCAGCTGTGCTATTCAGGGCAGCCAGGACCGAGTTATGATTTCAGCAAATGAGACTGGGGGTCCTGTCTATTTGCTTTCTTCCAAGTCTCAGCACAGGAAGATTTTGGCGGTATCTCCATGACCTCCCCTGCCATCTGCTTCTCATCAGAGCACGGGCAGGATTCACCTCTGCTATTTTGCCATCTCAGAGTCAGGGGAAGGACTTTTGCTGGCCAAGGAGGAAGATGTGTGATGAAATGCTCCTATCTCAGCCTCTCCACTTACCGTCCTTCTCTCTCAGTGGGCAGAGAAAAGGCAGCAGGGAGACATAGCTCATCTCACCTCCCACACAGGGCTAAAAGCCCTCTACCGGTGCCAGGTTGTCTCTGAGGAATAGGGCAGGAGTCTCATGAGAAGGTCAGATGGGTCAGTTGGATATCTCAGCTGGGGCAGAGGTGTCCGTGCCTCAGGGACTGAAGACAAATTCCCCTGAGCTGAATCCCCTGCTAAGGAAGATCCATGAAGAAGCCAAACAAACCACAGGGTATGATCTGTGCCCTCCGTGCTGCCAGCGGAGGATTCCTGGGGAGAACCAATCTCAGCCTTGGGAGGGTGACTAAGACTGATGGTGTGAAAACACCATCTGAAGGGTCCCTTTGTCTCCTTTCTTCCTTCTTACAAATTCACATCCCACAAATCCCATGGGGTTGCTAAAGAGCAGAGAAATCCCCCCCTCCTGCAGACAACTGCCTGATGTTTTTTCCTCTCCACCCACCCCGCAGGCACTGACAGCTTCTGCTCCTGCTTTTCTTTGCCCCTCACAGCCACCACTGCCCCTCCACAAAGGGGATCCCTGTGCACACACACTGTAAACTCTCTCCAGTTCAGCTCCACACAGGGAGAGCCAAGATTGGAGTCACCCACATCATTAGCACAAACCCATCCCAGTCCCCCTCATGAACTCACTGAAGCTCAGCCTGGCCACCCCGAGGACACGGTTTGCTGTTTGTCCTCTCTGTGCCCCAGGGAGTTCCATCTCTGAGGGATCTCCTGCAGTTGCTGCAGACGGATAATGCTTTCTCTTCACAATGGCCAATGAAAGAGCAGGAAGGCGATTCTCTGAAGTGGCTGGGTGTTTGCCTCTTCCCACAGCTATGGCTCAGAAACAGTGTCAGGAGTTCAGAGCTCTCCTGGGGGGCCATTTGCTGACGTGCACGAAATATCGGAAACAGCCGTGTCCCAGGAGACTGCAAGGGTGAAGCAGTTGGTGTTGAAGCAGATGCCAATGTGACCTCAGAACCTGCAGGATGGGACATAACGAAAGGCAGCCATGGTCACCCGAATCCAGAGAGAGGAAGGGAAGGGATCCCCCTTCCCCATTTCAGAGCCTGTCAGGGCAGTTCAGGCCTCAGAATTCAGTCTTCCCTTAAGCGTAGATGGAACCGCAAAGCCAGGCAAGACTTGAGTGGAGGGGAATTGATCTCCTCTGCCTACAGAGACTTAGATCATTCTCCTCAAAGGAAAGAGCTCTGTTCTGCATTCCAGCTGTCAAACACCATAGCTCTGCCAGTCAGGGCTGGGCAGGCATGGCGTGGAACAGGACATGGCTCAAAGTCGGAGGGTGCCTGGGAGAGAAGGCAGAGTGGAAGCAGAGAAGAGGGGTGAGTGAGGCGCAGCCACAGCCACTGCTGAGTGGGGAGCTGGAGGCTCTGCCAGGAGTCGCTCAACCTTCAGCATCCTATAGAGAGCAGCCTGGCTCAGAGAGGCTCAATACTCGTTCTTCAACCAAGAACACCCTCAGCCACACCACAGCCTCTCTCCAGCACACATTATCCACACAATGCTCTCTCATGGCAAGGAGATCCAAACCCCAAAGCAGGACAGAGCCAGCATCAGCTGAGATGTCCATCGAGCGGAGCTCTTGCTTACAAAGAGGAGGATGAAGAGGATTGTGACTCACCTGGTTCCAAGGAGAAAGAGGCAGGAGAGGGTGGTGAGAGAGCAGGGATCTGGGCTGGCTTTTCAGTTTATGAATGAGGAGAGACGTTCCTTGGGTCAGGCCGCTCTCTATAGGGCCCTGGTCTGATTAGACAATGAAGACTGTGTGTCTTCCCCCTCATTGGTGGCCTTGGCTCATTAGTAACAGGGTAACCAGGCTGCTCCTCACCTATATTCGATGCTCTGCTTCCTCCCAGGTGCAGTTCCAGCCCCAAGCCATGTCCTGCTCCAGGCCATGCCTGCCCTGCCAGTCCTGCAGCCTGACTCTGCTGACCAACAGCTGCCATGAGCCCTGTTGTAGGCTGTGCCAGAACTCCACCATCGCCATCCAACCGTCTCCGCTGGTGGTGACCCTGCTTGGGCCCATCCTCAGCTTGTTCCCTCAGAACACCCTTGAGGGCTCCTCCACCTCTGCTACCGTTTGCAGCATCCTCAGCTCTGGGGGAACTCCAATCTCTTCCGGGAGTCTTGATCTCTCCGGCATCACCAGGTGCTGCGGTGGCAGAAGCTGTCCTCCCTGCTAAAGTTGTTGGGAACAGCTCTTGGAGAGTCTCCCAGAGGTCTCTGAGCAAAGGTTGAATCTTCAGGTCATTGCTTTCACAGGAATTGACCATCTTTTCCTCCTCCTGAAAACGCTGCCAAGAGGAAAGTATCATGAGCTCGCAGAACGCACGACCCATGTCTCTCCTTCCATTTGCCCACCCACGTCTCTTTCTTTATGTCCATTCTTTCCTGCTCCTTCTCAGGGCTGTTGGGCTCCCCCAAGCCAGTTTTCACTCTGTGGGAAAGGCAGAGGAATGCCCTTCACGACCTTCCACATGGCCAAGGGCTGCAGTCTCTCACTTGCCCTTCGTCATCCCGGCACTGAGGGTCTGTGCTTGAGATCTTCATTCCCTTTTCAGACTAATTAAGGATTCCTGCAACTGAGCCTGGGTCTCTCAGGGATCCTTCCCTCCCCGTGTGCCCTCCCAAGCTCCCCAGGAAGAATGACTCTGATTGTGGCAGGGTTAAGATGAGGGTAGAAGGAGGTCTTTCATGACTCTTAGAAGAACTGCAGAGGGTCTCTTTGGGATACTGTCCTGTGGCAAAACATCCCTGGGGACGGCAGAGCAGGGGTCAATCAGCGCTTGCCTTGCAGAGTCTCTGCCCACACACGTCAAGGGTCCTGCAGAAACCTCGACTCTCCTCAAGAGGGGAATCAGCAGATCTCCAAGAAAGAAAAGCTTCCAAAGAAGAGCTGTATCAGGATCCTCAGGGGTTGCTCACTCCCCACAGGGACAAGGATGAGGCTTTTGCCACCATCGTTAGGAGACACCTGGAGAAGACAAAGAGCAGGAGAGCCACCTGCCCTATGGGGAGGTCACCCTGCTTGACTACATTTGTAGTTATTGTGGCAATGGACAGAGGAAAGGCTCTGGACGTGTTGTACCTGGACTTCTGTAAAGCATTTGACACAGTTTCTCACTGCATTCTGATTGAGAAACCGGCTGCCATTGACCTGGACAGGCACAACATCTGCTGGGCCAAAAAGTGGCTGGATGTCCGGGCCCAGAGGGTAGTGTGCAGAGGGATCTGGACAGGCTGGATCCATAGGCTGAGACCAAGGGGATGAGGTTCAGCAAGGCCAAGTGCAGAGTCCTCCTTTTAGGTCACAACAACCCGAGGCAGCGTTACAGGCTTGGGGAAGATGGCTGGAGAACTCTCTGGTGGAGAAGGACCTGGGGGTGTTGGTTGACAGCAGCTGACCATGAGCCAGCAGTGGCCCAGGTGGGCAAGAAAGCCAATGGCATCTTGGCCTGTGTCAGAAACAGCGTGGCCAGCAGGACGAAGTCAGGGATTATGCCCCTGCACTCAGCACTGGTGAGGCCACACCTCGAGTATTGTGGTCAGCTTTGGGCCCCTCACTCCAAGAAGGGCATTGAGGGTCTGGAGCGAGTCCAGAGAAGGGCAAGGAGGCTGGAGAGGGGGCTGGAGAACAAGTCCTGTGAGGAGTGCCTGAGGGACCTGGGCTTGTTTAGTTTGGAGAAGAGGAGGCTGAGGTGAGACCTCATCACTGTTTACAACTACCTGAAAGGAGGTTGTGACGGGGTGGGTGCTGCTCTCTTCCCGCAAGTGACGAGCGACAGGACGAGAGGGAACGGCCGCGAGTTGCGCCAGGGCAGGTTTAGACTGGACATTGGGAAGAATTTCTTCACTGAGAGAGTGGTCAGGGATTGGAAGAGATTGCCCAGGGAGGCGGTGGAGTCTCCATTCCTGGAGGTGTTTAAAAGATGGGTAGATGAGTTTCTTAGGGATATAGTTTAGTAGGGAGACAGGCACGGTTGGACTTGATGATCTCACAGGTCTCTTCCAACCTTATGGTTCTATGATTCTAAATATTTTCCTGTTTGGAACAGCTTTGTGATGTCCAGAAGGAATCCACCACCCAGGGAAGAGGGAGGAAAACAAGGTGTACTCAGGTGGCTTGTTGTCAGAGGAATAAACTCAACCAATGGCAAGGGAACCATTTCACCTCAGGTGAAGACCTGACCCTGCCAGGGCTGAGGAGTGATGGGAGAGCATAGGAGAGAGAACTTGGCTCTGACAAACTTTCCTGGTCTCTTGGAGTGGAGCTTTGCCAGGTAAGGGCTGCCTCCTCCTGCAACTTCTTCTGTGTCTGGTAATTGCTGGGGGCACTGCTTTCTTAATTTCCTCATTCCTAATTTCCTTGTTTCTAATTCCCTGCCTGCAGTGTCCAAGGAACCCATTAGTGGTGATCCCAATACTGTGCGGAGATCTTATCACATGTCCTCAGGCAGGGAAACAACTCTGGGTGGAACTGCTGCTGTGTTTGCACAAGGGAGCTCAGCTCTAAGACAACACCAATGAGCTGAGCATCCTCTGGAGAAGAGGAGGGTCACTTTCTTCATGGCACCATGAAATCCTTGATCCCTGCCTTCATCACAGGCCCCCAAGGCCAGACTGCCAGGGACCATCCAGCTTCTCCCAGTTTGTGGGACAGGCAGAGAGACACCATGCAGGAACAAGCATGAAAATCCACAGCCAAGCAGGGCAGACTCTCTCCTTCCCGCACTCCTGCACTACTGACTTCCACTTGAACTGACGTCGCTTCTCTCTTGTGACTCTGCTGGGAGATTGGGGCACCTTGCAGCAACTGTTCTTCTGGGCAGTATCCCTTGGATCTGAGGAAGATATCCCTGGATCCTGTGGTGCCAGTAACCATCAGCGCTGTGTCTCTGCCCACAAGTGCTCTTAAAGGCAGGAGGCTCTGAGGAGTCAGGAGCCCCACGAGCCCCTGAGGAAGGGCATTCCTCTTGCTGTCTTTGGAGCTGCACTGGGTGATAAAGGGTGGGTGAGCAGCTCTGGGAGGTGATTTGCTTTAGAGAATGGCAGGAGATGTAATGCAGGGAGCAGCCTTTGACAGAGTCCATATCTGCTACTCCACCATTCCCTCCTCTCCACCACCCAATCCAGAAGCCATGGTAATCAGCCATTGGCAGGAGTAGCTGGGAAATGCTGTCACAAGGAATCCCTCCTGGATGAATCCAGGCTGGAAATGGAAGCTCAGCACAGGGGAGCTGAAGGCAATCAGCACAGAAATGGGGAGAGGGAAAGGGTGAGTTTTTTGAGGGAGAGCAAATTGCTCTGCTACAGAGCTTGAAGGAGAATGTGAAAATCAGCAGGTGCTGGGGGCACTTCCCAAGAGCTGCTTCTGAGTGCAGAGCCCTTGGCTGCTTCACTGCTCCCCCCAGACAGTCTCTGCTCAGGAACTGGCTGCCTTGCTGCGGGAGAAGAGTTTCTTACATGGAAAGCTCATCCCTTCTGATTGATGGAAACGTCTCTGGGCAACCACCACCGTCTCCTGTCCTGTTCCCTGCATGGAATTCTGAATGTCGTGACAAGGACATTGCAGTGGAAGAACAGAAATCCCCACACCAGTGTCCTGCGCCAAGAGGGAATTGAGGTCCATGAAGCGTAGCTCAGAGCCACTGCTGCTCTGCACGTGCTCTCACCACTACAAGGTGTTTACCCTGGTCGTGGTGGGTTGGCCTGGGCTGGCTGCTGGGTACCTACCCAGCCTCTCTATCACTGCCCCTCCATCAACAAGATAAGGACAGAAAACACAATGAAATTCTTGTGGTTGAAGACAAGGCCTCAGCAATTTGTAACACATTCCTAATGCCTGATCTCTGCTGCTCGTTCCTCCTCACGCTCTTCCCCTGCTGTAGCAATGGGTCCCACCGACGGGATGAGGTCTCTCACACACTTCTCCACCGTGGGTGCTTCCCACGGGCTGCAGTTCTTCCAGACTCTACATAGTCCTTCAGGAACAGACGGCTCCAGCGGTGTTTCCCCACGGGCCGCATCTCCTGCCAGCAGCACTGCTCCAGTGTGGGCTCCTCTCCATGGGCTGCAGCTTTCTTCAGGACACACCCAGCTGCTCCAGCAGGGTCTCCTCCTTGGGCTGCCATGGGCTGCAGGGAGGCAACTTGCATCCCCATAGCCTTCACCGCAGGCTGCAGGTGAATCTCTGCTCCTGGAGCACATCGTCCCCCTGCTGTCCTCATCTTTGGTCCTCACATTGCCTCCACTGATTCACTCCATCCATTGATGACAGCCCAGACAAGGACCCTCAGACATCCAGACCTCAATTTTGAACTAAGCACAGAGATCCTGGCTGTCGCTTTTGGAGGGATCGAGCACCCAGTGCTGCCCTTCCAAAGGAGAGCAGCTGGGGCTCTCTGAAAACACGGTCAAAATGTAACTTCCCAGAATTGCCCTCTCTTCAACCTCTTTCCTGCCTTCTGTTCTTCTGGGCTATGAGACCCTCAAAGGCATCCTGGGGGATCTGCTGACCACTCTCCCTCCATTCCAGCCTCAGCTTCGGTGCAATCCGTTTTTTTCAGGGATGACTTCTGGGACTGTCAAGGGAGAAATACATTGTCTTGTGAGGTGAGAAGAGAGGTGGGGACAGAAGTGTCCCTTTCATCACTCCCAGAGGAGATGGAAGGCGGGACACAGGACAATGGGGTCCCTTCCAGTCACTGTGTCTTGGAGATGAGGAAGAAATACTCAGCTTCTCCTAAGTCAGTGGAGATCGGTTCCTACATCCTGGCATTGGCCTTGGAAGTGGCCCCCTACAACATCCTTCTCTCTAAATTGGAGAGACATAGTTTTGATGGGTCAGATTTTTGGTGGATGAGGAAGTAGTTGGATGGTCACATTCAGAGAGCAGTGGTGACAGGCTCAATGTCCAGGTGGAGATCTGTCATAAGTGGTGTCTCTCAAGGGTCCATACTGGGACCAGTGCTCTGTAACGATGACATAGACAGTGAGATCGAGTGCACCGTCAGAAAGTTTGCAGACACCAAGCTGAGCTGGGATATTTTGATGCCAGAAGGACGTGGACAAGTTGGAGAATTGGGCTTGAGTGAAATTCATGAGGTTCCACAATGCCAAGTGCAAGGCCCTAGACCTGGCTTTTAGCAATCCAAAGTTTCAGTAAAGAATAGGGGACGATGAGGTGGAGAAGAGCCCTGTGGAGAGGGACCAGGGGCTGCTGATTGATGAGAAACTCAACATGAACAGCAACGTGCGCCTGCAGCCCAGAAGGTGAACCATGTCCTGGGCTGCATCAAAAGAATCATGTCCAGCAGGGCAAGGGAAGGTCTTGTCAGACCCCACCTGGAGTATTGTGTCCAGTTCTGAACAGAAATGGGGAGTGAGAGCAGGTGAATCGGATTGACTTGAGGTAATGAGAAAGATAAGCAACAACGTTCCTGTGTGTGACTCACTGACCCCAGAGCAGATCCACAAGCAGTGTCGTGGCTGTGGGGGGCTGTCAGGGACACCGAGCATCCAGGTTGTCTGACAGCAACAGCAAATCAAATCAAGGTCTTTAGAACATGGGTGAGAGGCCCAGAGCCCTTTTGTTTCCACTAAAGGTGGTGCAGCTTTCTGTGAGGGCTTTCTTTCTCCTGCCTGTGCTGCAAATGCTGGTCAAGGGCAGGGTGAGAGGGTTTGAGGTCTAAAGGATGGAATGGAATGGAATGGAATGGAATGGAATGGAATGGAATGGAATGGAATGGAATGGAATGGAATGGAATGGGGTGGAGGAGAGGAGAGGAGAGGAGGGGAGGGGAGGGGAGGGGAGGGGAGGGGAGGGGAGGGGAGGGGAGGGGAGGGGAGGGGAGGGGAGGGGAGGGGAGAAAGTTTTCAGAGTGGATGTACAAGGATGATCCTGTCCAACTGCCAATCCACTTCCCACTGACCAGAAGTTAAAGTGTGGCATTAAGGGTATTTTCCAAATGCCTCTTAAACACTGACAGCCATGGGGAGTCACTCCCCTGCCAAGGGACCTATTCCAGGCTCTGACCAGACTCTCAGGAAAGAAAGGCTTTGCAACCTCAATTTTGAACCAGCCCTGATACAGCTTTGAAACATTGCCACATGTCCTGCCCCTGGATACCAGAGAGAAGAGATCAATTTCTCCTCTTCCATCTTCCCCCCTAAGGAAGCTGCAAGTTAGTCACTTCTCTACACACTTCTCAACACACCAAATCAGAACAACCTAAAGCCCTCACCACCTCCCCATATGACGTCCCTTCAGGCCCTTTCACCAGCTTTGTTGCTGCCCTCTGGACACATCCTAGGACCTTCGCATCCCTCTTACATTGGGGGGCCCAGAGCTGCACTCAGCACTCCAGCTGAGGCCACACCAACACTGCACACAGTGAGATAATCACCTCTCCTGACCAGGGGCCTCTGATGGGTCTCCTACACTTCGGGATGTGTTTTACCCTCTTGGCTGCCAGGGCATTGCTGAATCTGATTGAGCTGCTTTAAACCAACAGCTCCAAATTCCTCAGTGCAAGTCTTCAGTCCAAACACTCCCCTTCAACTTTATACTGGTCTCTAGTGTCACTCTGCCACAGGTGAAGAATCTGGCACAGAGACTTGTTAAATTCCATGACCTCAAGGATTACCCAGTACTTCAGAGTAATCTTAGAACATGTCATCCTGTACCTGGAGAAGCACCAGGGAGCTCTCTGCAGACAGTGCCGAGAAGAACCTCACTGAATCCGGTTGAGGTCTGCAGATATCCAGCAGGAGCACCTGGGCCCATGAGGGAAGAGGTGCAGAGGGGTTGGAAGGATTGATGGCCACTGGCCCAGCAGGAGCCAGGAATGTCTTCTGTAACTCCAAGAGACAGAGGAGAAAAGACAGCCCAGTGCAATGTGTTCTAGCAATTCCTTGCTTGGGGAATTAAGAAGTCTCCTTTGTACAGCTCAACCCAATCCACTCCAAAATGCCACATTCTAACTGGTTTGAAAAGTTGCCAGAGAAGGAAGGAGAACTCTGATAAACAGGCTTGGATGCAGCAAAATTTTAATTAGTCTAAATACAGAGGGAAAGGAGGTGGCGAAACAGGGCGAACCACGGGCAGTCATCCAGATGTGGTGAAGCTCCTGAATGGTGCCATCCACCTGCCCTGCAGAGAGAGGGAGACCAACAGGTCCCCATTTAGTTGGTGTTGAGATGAGACAGCAACAAGGGAAAGAGAGAGAAGAGAATGGAAGAAGGAAACAATGTCCCAAAGCTTTAAACACAACAGATCAAAACTCCATCTCCTGTCCATCACCATGTTCTGAGGACTTGGGATGTTCCTGTCCAGTGTCGTTACCAGCAGGTTTAGCAGGGCCGACATCTGTTGCCACAGTAGCAGCTGGTGATGCAGGAGAGGTCACAGCAGCCAGTGTTGATGGGGACTCCGTTGCAGCTGAGGATGCTGCCAACAGCAGCGGAGGTGGAGGAGCCCACGGCAGTGTTCTGTGGGAAGGAGCTGAGGATGGGCCCGGGCAGGGTCACCACCACCGGAGAGGGTTCGATGACGACGTAGGAGTTCTGGCACTGCCTGCAACAGGGCTCATTGCAGCTGCTGGCCAGCGAGGTCGGGCCGCAGGGCTGGCAGGGCAGGCAGGGCTCGCAGGGCCGGCAGGACATGTCTCTGGGCAATACAGGCACCTGGGAGAGAGGGCAGAGGAAAGAGAACTCATGAACTCCTCAGAAAGAGCCTGCCAAACCACCAAAGGGAAGCCCGGGCACCTGCTGGGTGTGCAGGATGAGGCTGTGCCCAGCAGGGTCCCTCAGACAGCAGCCAGGCCCAGGGATCGTCCTGACCCACCTCAGCCCAACCTCAGCCTCTCCCCATGACAGACCAACTCTGCTCTGCCCTCTGCCACCACCACCATCCCAGAGCAGTGACAGAAGACCAAGGAGCAGGGATCAGCTGAGATGTCCTTGAAGGACAGAGGCAGTCCTAGAGGAGGACGTGGAGCGGAATGGGGGTTCCAACTCACCTGGTTCCCAAGAAGAAGGAGGTGGCAGAAGTGGTTGAGAGAGCAAAGAGCAGGGCTTGCTTTTATCCCATCCTCTCGCTGCCTCAGGCCCAAAGGCAGCCACAACCATTTTCCTACAGCTCCGAATGAGTGGAAACATCCCAGGTAATGACACGGCAGCGGTGCTGTTTCCTCCTGAGTGCCAGAAGGATGTGGTGGTTAGTCTGAGGCAATTTGTTGATTTTTATGTTCTGATCCTGGTACAGGAAGGACCCCAGCTGCTCTCAGCCCTGCTATCCTTGCCTAGTCCTCCAGGAGCTCCTGTGAGAATGCGCCTTGTCCTCCTCTTTCCTTCCCTCCCGGCCCACCCGGTGAGGAGCCCCTGTCCCATCCCATCACCAGCAAATCTGCATCACGAGGGGATCCACTCAGTAACAACAGCCTACATGATGTGGGCAGGATTTCTTGGCCGTTCTCCCTTTACAAAGCAAGAAATGGAGGGCTCAGGAGGCAGGGACTGCATTTCATTGCTTGTTCTCTGCGAAACCTCTCTGCCAGGTCAGAGGCACCAGCATTCAGCTGCATATTCCATTCCAACCACCATTCCTTATGGCAAGGGGAACCTGCTACTCCGTGGAGCTCCTGAACACAGCAGGGCAGAGTCTCCCTGCTGAGACCTGCCCATGCCCTCACCAGGATCACAAAGGACAGACAGACAGACAGACCTGTGCTCACGCACCCTGGCAGAGAGTCAGGCAAAAATCTGTCAGGGCACAGGGAGGCAGGAGAGACTCAAGCACAAAGAACACATAAAAGCACCTGTGGACTCTGCTGAGGAGGTACTTGGGACCACACTGGCAGAACAGGACTGAATTGCCCCAGGAAAGGACCGGGTCCCAGACATGCTCATGGTGCTGCCTGATGTTCCATGTCCTCTCCCAAGGGAGCCCTTGGGCATCCAGATGAGAAACACAAGAACCATTTCCTGACACCTTGCTCCAAACAAGCCCACAACAAGCCCAGGTGCTCATCATCTGCCTGCACGGGATGCCACCAGCACTGGGGATGAGTCTACTCACGGTACTGATCTGTTTCTGCCCCAGAAACCTTCAGGCCTCTCATCCCAGCACTTCCAGGAATTTCATCTGGGCCAGCCCGTGGCATAGGGCAGGAAATGCAAAGGCAGCAGGGCAGGAAAACAGGACACAGCCCATCCCGAGGGAGCCCCTGGGCCTGAGGCAGGGCAGGAGCACTACAAAAGGCAGCCAAGCTCTCTGCTCTCTCATCCACTTCTCTGGCCTCCCTCTCCTTGGCAATCAGGTGAGTGGGAAGCTACTTCTCCTCCTTCCAGAGCAGGTCTCTCCTCGCTGTCTGTGCCAGCTGCTGTGGCTGTCCTAGGGCAGGGCTGGGAGCTGCTTTTCCTGGGAGAGGGAAGGGGAGAGCAGGTCTTGCCCAGAGAAGGTCTGGCACATGTTTGAGGTGTCTGATGGGCTTTGATCTGGGCAGCGTGTGATGGGCCAGGAGGTGCCTTGCCTGCCCCGGGCTTGGGTGCAAAGTGGCTCCTCATGTGTCCCCATGCTCTTTTTCCTCTGCCCTCTCTCCCAGGTGCCCGTCTTGCCCAGAGACATGTCCTGCCGGCCCTGCGAGCCCTGCCTTCCCTGCCAGCCCTGCGGCCCGACCCCGCTGGCCAGCAGCTGCAATGAGCCCTGTTGCAGGCAGTGCCAGAACTCCTACGTCGTCATCGAGCCCTCTCCGGTGGTGGTGACCCTGCCCGGGCCCATCCTCAGCTCCTTCCCACAGAACACTGCCGTGGGCTCCTCCACCTCCGCTGCTGTTGGCAGCATCCTCAGCTGCAACGGAGTCCCCATCAACACTGGCTGCTGTGACCTCTCCTGCATCACCAGCTGCTACTGTGGCAACAGATGTCGGCCCTGCTAAACCTGCTGGTAACGACACTGGACAGGAACATCCCAAGGCCTCAGAACATGGGTTTGGACAGGAGATGGAGCTTTGAGCCATTTTTTCCTTCTTCCTCTCTTCTCTGTCTCTCTTTCCCTTGCTGTAATTTTCTCCTACCTCCAGTCTAGCAGGGAGCTCTTGGCCTCCCTCCCTCTGCAGGGTAGGCAGAGGGACATCCTGCAGGAACTCCACCGCATCTTTGTGGCTACCCTTGTGTTCCCTAAAAGCCACCTCCTTTCCTTCTTTAGACTCATTAAATTTCTGCTGCATCCAAGCCCGTGCCTCTCAGACCACCTTCCTTCTCTGGCAGGTCTTCCAGTCAGCTCATGGCAAACGGGGGCTTTTTTGGGGAGGACTGTGTGGGTACAAAAGAGACCCTTCTTCATTGCTGCATTAAGCAGAAAGCAGGACTCATCTCTCTGGGTGTCTTCTGTGCTCTGTCCCAAAGACCCGGACCAGTTCCACGTTCAGTGCAGGCAGAGGGGATGCCCTGACCTGCTCCCAGGGCAGCAAAGGGCTGTATGTCTGGAGAGCCAGATGCCCTGCAGCTGCAACTGAGGGGGCTGCAACAGCAGGGAGGGAACAGGGCTGAGCCTCGGTGTCTGTCGGTTCACCTGTCTCATCAGAGCTCCTGGAGCTGCACTGCTGGAGAAGTCCAGCTCCACGTCTGCTGTCAGCACGGAGAAGTCTCCAGAGGAACAGGACTGGTGGCAGGAGGCTGTGACCAGCCTGGCACAGGCACCTGGAGGACAAACCTCCTGCCCTCAAAACCTCCCAGCAGAGTTGGAATCTTCCCAGGATCCTCCCTTGGTCTGAGAGGCTCCAATCCAGATTTCCTCCTCTGGACCTGCCTTTTCTGGAAGGAGCCCAGCTACTGGCTGTGCTCTGCAAGTGCAGCATCAGCAAGGAAAATGCCAGCCACACAGGTTCGGCAGAAATCTTCTGCAAAGCAACAGCAGTGGTGTTGAATCAGCTGCTGCTGTTGTGGGGCCCTGGGCAGCCAGAACAGATGTGACTGTGTGTGTAAAAAGCCTCTGTGTCAGGGTTGTCCAGCACTGTTTGCTGAGCTGGGCCAGTGCTGCTCTGAGTGACACGAGCTGTGTTTCAAGGATGAAGGGCTGGTGTAGGGCAGCATGAGGTCCTTTCCTCAACTTGGGGTCTGTCTGCAAAGTCCACGGTGCTGTGGCTGTGGCTGCCAACATTTGTGTCTGCTGTCCGGAGAATTGGGATGCCCAGTCTGTCCTTGTCTGGAACCCTGTACCTGCCAGCCAGTGCCCAAGGCCAGGGAACTGGGAAAAGCAGGGACAAGAGTGTCTCACGGGGCTGTAGAGTAAAAATGTAGAGTAAAATTTTACCGTGGCATGTGGTGACAGAACAAGGATAACGGGTTTATACTGAAAGGGGGGAGATTTAGATGGGACAGAAGGAAGAATTTTCCATGATGAGGCTGGCAAGACACTGGCACAGGTCCCTAAGGAAGCTGTGGGTGTCCCATCATCGCTGCTGCTTAAGGTCAGGTGGGACAAAGCTTTGAGCAAAGTGATCTGCTGAAAAATGTCCCTTCCAGTGTCAGGAGTGTTGGAGTCAGGGACCTTTCAGTGTCTGTTCCAACCCAGATGTTCCCAGTCCATAGTTCAATTATTCCCTAATCGCCCCTGCCTTGCACACAGGGGCTGCTGCTGCTCTGTTCACCGGGGACACCTTGGACATTTCCAGCCTTGCCTGGGCCCAACCCTGCCCTCTCAGCCTTGCCTGGGCCCAACCCTGCCTTCCCTGTTCTAATGAGACCTGCTCTGATCAGGGACTGGAAAGGGGTTGGCAGATTTGGTCTGAAAGGCCAGAGGGAAGGAGATTACAAATGCAAACCCAGCTGGTTTGAGGCCACTGGAAGCAGAAGGGTTCTCACCAGGTGAAAAGGCTGTTTGGGGTTTGGGGGTTTTCCCTCACCGGACTCTTCAGATGCTGCTTTGTGAGATGGCATTGCCAGGGTGGCAGGAAACATCATCTCTTTGTGTCTGAGAGAACTCTTTTAGTTGGGGGGAGAAAGTCCCCAGGACCTGGGGGTCCGAGTGATACTCTTGTGCTCTGCACGGCTCACGGGTGTTGTCTACTGGGTTTGGGAGGGCTGCACTTTGACCTGTGCTGACAGGAGCTTGGGGCTGGACACCGGGCAACACGTGGGAGAGGCCAAGCCAGCAGTGGTCTGGAAGGTGGTGAGACAGTAGGCACCAGGCATCAAGGGAAGAGAGGCTGCAAAGGAAGAAGTGTGCAAGGGGCTGCTGGGCAGAGGTAGACCCTGGTGACTCCCTTATACCTCTCCCCTTGGGAAGGCAGAAGGGCCGGGCTGCAGGAACAAGAGAGGTCCCTGCTGGAGGAGGGAGGAACTCAGCACAAGCATTGCAGCTGTGCTAGGAACAAGCATTTTCCCCTTCCCCTTTCACCCTTTGTTCCCCTTGCAGAGTCCTTGCCGGCAGCTCTGCTGTATCGCGGCTCTGAGAGGTGGTCGGGTGGGTTTCTGGGTCTCTCTCAGCCCCGCAGGATGATCCGTCACAGCAGGTACCTCGCCTGTCTCCTCCTCACTGCCTTCCTGAGGTAGCCCCTGAGTAAGTCTTGGCTCTGGCTGGAGGCACAATTGCTCTTCTCCCCAGGAGACCCTCATGCCCACAAGAGTTCTCTGCAGGGAGAGCAGGATGGGTCAGCTTGGCAGGAGCTGCCAGGACCCTCACCCTGCTGGAGGTGTCCTGGAGTCAGCAGAGGAGGGCCAGGCTGTGCCCTGGAGACTGCAGGCAGCATGAGAGTGAAGACCAAAGCCCTGGGTGAGAGTCCAGCTCTGCTCTGGGGTTCTCCCTCTGGCAGGGAACTGGCATTATTGTACTGAGGGGTCTATGCTGAACTCACCTCTCAGACACCCTGCCCAAGACTCTCTTTACCTTGCTCTTCCCATCCCTGGATCTCTGGCTGCTGAGCAAGACACAGGGAGCCTTCTCCTCCCACACTTTGCATCTTCTCTTGGTTTGCATCTTGGGTCCTTTCCCTGCAGAGCTGCTGACCCTCGTTTCTTCCAGGCACAGTGGGGCAGATCACTGTCACCCAGCAAGAAGGACAAATCACAGTGAAGCACGGAGACACCTTTCAAACCACCTGCACCTACCAGACATCCAACTTTTATGGCTTGTTCTGGTATCAGCACAGGAAAGGCGAAGCTCCTCAGCTGCTCTCAGTGCGGGCAGAAGCTGGCTCCAAGCACAGGGGTCGTCTCACCACGTCACTGAACCCCATGGACAAATCCAGCCTCCTGTAGCTGGAGGACGTTGAGGGCTCTGACAGTGCCTGGTACCTCTGTGCTGTGCAGAACACGCTGGTGCAGGAGCCGCCTGGGCCAGGCAAAAACACAGGAGAAGGAGGGGCTGTGTCTGGGAAAGGCTGAGCCTGGGGGAAGGGGCCTCAGCTCTGCCCTGGCAGCGCTGCTTCTTCTCTGCACCCAGGGAGCTGCGGACCCAGAGCCTCTTCCAAGATAGGACAGTGCCAGTGCCTGGAGAGGAAGGACAAGGTCCTGAAAGGCTCTCAGGTTCCCTTGTTCTCTGCATGGCTGATGTGGTTGTTGTGCCCAAAGGCTTTGCAGAGGTTGTGGGCAATGCAGGATTCTGGGACCACTTGAGCACTGGATTCTTTCTGCTGCTCTTTGTTTGATGGTCTCCCTGATGCACAGGGCTTCTTCAGGTGTCCCTGCAGGCAGCCCTGGATCTGCAGTACCTGCTGCCAGATGTGTCTCTCAGGGGCAGAGGTCAGGGTAAGATGAGAAACATATATGTCATGCCCTTTGTCCGTGCTCCTGCCTGGAATTACAAGACCACATCATTTGTGGGAAACACTCAGAATTCCGCTGTGATCCTTCCAGTGGCTGTGTAGCCGGATGCTGGTGTCCAGAGGCCCTGCTCTCTCCAGTGCACTCTGCCTGTCCTCTTCATGCCCTGCCTCATGGACTTTCCCCAGCCCAGCCTCATTTCTCCTGCAGTAGGATCCAGGGCTGCAGCTCTCTCCAAGATCTCACAGAGGAGATGGACACAAGGAAGAGGGGGACAAGGGTCTCTGCCACAAGACCTGGCTTTGGGGAAAGATGCCCGAGACGAGTTCAAAGGCCACCACTGGTCCGTGCAGGATCAGTGTCTCCAGAACGATGCCTTGTCCTGTTTACTGTGCACGTCTGCTTTGGGACAGGGTAAGTCCCATCCGTGAGCTGATGTCTCTTCTCTCCTGTGGGAAAAGTCCCCTGGGTCCAGACACTTAAGCCACACCTGCTCCTCTCTCCATCCCAACACCCCAATAGAGGGGCACAGGGCGGGAACAGCGGTGCCTTCTCCACCTCCTGCAGAGCTGGGGGCAGCCTGGGCCTCAGAGGTTGCTGCCAGGAGTAGTTCCCAAGGGCTGCCTGTCCCTTCCATGGTTTGGGCTCAACCCATGGGGCTGTTTTCTGTCTGCAGAGCCTGCTTGGGACAGAGGTGGGCACAGACCCCAAGAGGCTTGACTGGAGCAGGAGGGAGGGGGTTTGGTTCCACCCTCTGGGCTGGGCCCTCAAGGCCTCTTGCATCTGGCAGAGGCAGAAGAGGACAAGTTGCCAGCATCAGGTCCCTCCTGCTGGCAGGTCCCTGGGTACCCCAGGAAGGGACAGCGGGACATGGTCCTCATTCTGCTGGCAGCCCTGCTGGAACTGGCAGCCTTTGGTGAGAGGAGACTTTCAGGCTGGGGAGGAGGAGGCAGAAGTTTGTGCTGCTAGTGGTGGAAGGGAGGGGAAATAAGGGCTGAGTCCCAGGGAACTGAGAGTGTTTGTGCTGGGAGAACAGGGGCTGCATGTGGGGATGGTAAATAATGTGGGACAGGTCAGGAATGATGGGCATGGAGGAGAACTAAATCTCACCCTAAATGTGCAGGAACAGAGCATTCCTGAATGTGCTGCTAATGCAGAGAAAGCCGGAGGGGGTGGGGTATGGAGTGATGGGGTGGATTGGAGCTTCTCGGTGAGGTGCTTTAGGTACAATGGTAAAATCCCTGTAGGGATGGGTGTAAACCTTGGATCTGTGGAGAGAATGAGTGGAGTGACAGAGCAGGGAGTGTGACTGAAAAGCAGAGTGATGTGGGCTGTGAGGGGTGGCAGGAACGTGCAGAAAGAAGTGTGCAGGGAGAGAGAGCTCAGCCTTTAAGGGCTGGAAAAGTGATCTTGGCAGTGGGGACAGAGAGGGAACTGATGAAGGGACAGACAGACAGGTTCCCAGGACAGCCAAGCTGAAAGCCCTTTCTGCCTTCACAGGTGGTGCCCAAAAGATCTCTGTGCTCCAGTTGTCAGCAGAGATGACCATCCAGGCAGGACACAGCACAACTCTGCGCTGCAATTTCTCCACTAGTGATCACTATCCCTTCATCTTGTGGTACCAGCAGCACCAGACCCAGGCCCCTCAGGTGCTGCTGTGAGTGAGCACGTCCAAAGCTCGTGTGGATGCAGGGAGGTTCTCCTCTGTGCTGTCTGCAGAGGACTCCCAGGTGCTTCTGCACGTGCAGGATGTGGAGCTCCAGGACAGCGCTGCCTATTTCTGTGCGCTGAACCCACCCTGGTGCCCACAGCGTGCAGCGCTGCACAGAAACGTGGGGGTGCTCTGGGGAGCAGTTCCCTCCCTGCCACTGCTTGCCTGGCGCTCTCAGCTCAGCCTGGGGGCTGTGGGGAGGCTGTGCCTCTGCCTCCCCAACATCAGCTGCTGGCAAAAGCTCACCATGTGGCAGCAGGAGGTTGTGTGTCCGGGAGAATACGGACTCCCCAGAGGCTGCTGATGCTGAAACTGTGGTAGCAGAATTGATGTAGGAGGGAACCTGTCCCTTGACACTCGGTTTAATGTAAACACCCTCACTTAAAAGGCAGAGAAATGCACAGTAAAAATGAGTTTGTGTGCAATTTCCAAGAATTGAGTTTGTGTGCAATTTCCTCTTTCCCTCCCTCCTCATCTCACCCCAGTTATCGCTTTTTGTTGCCTCCCCAGTGGGGTGCGTGGTGCTGCTGGGGTTTGACCCCATCCTGCCTGACCCTACCCTGTCCCCAGGGTCCACAGCAGAGTCGAGGGGTAGTTCTTCTCCTGTGTCTCTTCTTCTCTTGTGTGTTCTTGTAAGCAGCCCATTTGTTGGGATGCTCGTGAGAGCTGTGATTTGTGCCTAATTCTGTGCCAGTCTGCGTGAGCTGCGTGTCTGTATCCTTGTCTGGCTGTTTCCATGTGTATCCTTCATCGCGAAAGATTTTGCTTCTCACACAGGGACAATCTGATCATTTTGTGGCCAAAAGCACTGCTGAGTTAATAAAGTGATTCCAGATACACCCAGATCCAGAATCTTTGATGATCTAAAGGGTCACAGAAACCTGGAGGCTTCATCCTGAAGGAGGCAAAGCAGGAGTGTCCATGCCCTCTGCTTCAAAGAGCTGGGACAGGGAGTGAGTGCTCAGGGCAAGTAATCTCTCAGCTCTCCTTTCCTTGTCCTGTCCCTCCGCTGGTGGCCACAGCTGGAGAATGAGGCTTTGGAGAGGAGGCCCAGCTGCACTTCTGGTTTTGCTACGTGGCCTCAGTAGCCCAGGAAGGGAAGAGCCCTTCCTTTTCCTGCATCTGGGTGTCAGCAAGTGAAAAGGCCCATCAGCCAGATACAGGGTAAGGTTCTCTGCTCATGCCCTTCCTCCATCCATGGCTGGAGAGGTGTCCCACTCTTTTTCACATCCCTTCTCCTTCTCAGAGAGCCCCTCTGTTCCTCTATCCAAGGTGGTCTCTCTGTCCAACAGTTGGTAATTACATCTCAGTGATTATCCTTCCACATCTGGGCAACAGGAATGGATCTCAGGGCCTATTCTCAGGCAATCCCTCTCCAGGATGTGTGTGTGTGTGGGAAGATCAAACAGAGGATGCTGACTTTCCTACTGACTTTCCCTGGGAGTTGGAGTCTGTTTGTCCTGAAGCGTCATCAACTTCTCCTGACAAATTCCATGGTTTTGGTTGTTGTACAATATCTATTCCAGGATGGCCTGACTGTTGCAAGTGATGTGGGTCAGCTCTGCTATGTTGTTCTTCCCCAGAAATAAACCCTTTCACTGACCCATGGGCAGTGTTTGCCAGCTGCTGCTGCCCATGGACACTGGCCATGGCTCCTGGAGCAGGTGATAGAGGGGAGAGGAAAGCGAAGAAAGAGCTGGGGGCCAGCCCAAAGATTGTTCCTTGCTTTGCCAGAAGTGCCATTCTGCAAATCAGATCATCTCCTGGAGCCTCACACACAGCACACGGGCACAGCTCCAGCCAGGGCAAGAGGAAGGCCCTTCCTCAAGAGCTCATGGGGTGCTTTCTGAGCAGTAGCAGGAGACACAGCAAGGAAAAGCCTGATGGTCACGGCCAGCACAGCAACAGCGATGACTCACTGAGCTCAAGGGATGGTGCCCAAAAGAGGGAACCCTGCAGGATATCCCAAACTCTCCTTCCCTGTGAATGGAGAAGAGTCTCCTTGTGCCCTCCCCACTTCTGTCCCAGAGCAGCACCTTTCTCCTAAGAAATTATGGGCAGTGCCGAAGAAGGAATGAGCGCATGGAGGCCAGGCTTGAATGTTGCAGATTTCTGTAAAACTGGCCACAGAGGGAGAAGACACAGAGGGTCACCACCAGGTTGGTCTTAGGGGGACCTTTGCTGTCAAGGGAACCAAGGCAAAGCAGGACAGACAAAAGCATTTGACTGTCCTGGCAACAACTTTGAAAGATCTTGGTCTTTCCTCGAGATTTCTCCTTGAGAGGTTCCCAGCATCCATTTCGGAGCGATACCTCCTGCCATAGTAGGGACCGGCAATGCCAGAGAGGTCACAGCAGCCAGAGGTGATGGGCACTCCCTGACAGCTGAGGATGCTGCCAACAGCAGCGGAGGTGGAGGAGCCCACGGCAGTGTTCTGTGGGAAGGAGCTGAGGATGGGGCCCCGGCAGGGTCACCACCACCGGAGAGGGCTCGATGACGACGTAGGAGTTCTGGCACTGCCTGCAACAGGGCTCATTGCAGCTGCTGGCCAGCGGGGTCGGGCCGCAGGGCTGGCAGGGCAGGCACGGCCTGGAGCAGGACATGGCTCAAAGTCGGAGGGTGCCTGGGAGAGAGGGCAGAGAGGAAGCAGAGAAGAGGGGTGAGGGAGGAGCAGCCACGGCCACTACTGAGTGGGGAGTTGGAGGCTCGGCCAGGAGCCACATAGCCTTCAGCATCCTATAGAGTGCAGCCTGGCTCAGACAGGCTCAATACTCGTTCATCAACCAAGAACACCCTCAGACACACCACAGCCTCTCTCCAGCACACATTATCCACACAATGCTCTCTCATGGCAAGGAGATCCAAACCCCAAAGCAGAAAAGAGCCAGTATTTGCTGAGATGTCCATGAAGTGGAGCTCTCGCTTGCAAAGAGGAGGATGAAGAGGATTGCGAATCACCTGGTTCCCAAGGAGAAGTAGTCAGGAGAGGGGGATAAGGCAGCAGGGATCTGGGCTGGATTTTCTACTCACCTTTCATTGCCACAGGACCAGAGGCATCTCTGCAGAGGGAACAATTTTCTGACAAGCTCACCTTGATGCAAACCATCACAACTGATGAGATGGGCTTGCCTTTGGTTTCCAGCACTGCTGCCATTCCATTTCCACATTTGTTCCATGCCCATTCTTTTCAGTGCTGGGATGAAAGGTTTCAGGATTTCCAGGGCAGGAACGCAGCAATGTGGGCAGAGATTCAGCTCCAGGGCTGGTCCGGTACAGAGCAGGCAGTGCCATCAGCCTGGGTCACTCTGGTGGGGGGACTGAAGTGTTGTTCCCGGGCAGAAGCTCCAGCCATTCTCATCTGGAAGCTGTGGGCTCCTGTGCACGAGGAAAAACCAAGCCCTTCTCTTTCCCTCCGGATGATCCCTTGCTGTTGCCTCCTCAGGTGACTGTGTTCAGCTCAGAGGTTTTGAGCCCATCCCGGCAGACCCTGCCCTACAGAGAACTTTCTATCCTGCTTTGACTTGTCCCTCCTCTGTGCAGTCTGTGAGTGCACAAACAATGCCATGGCCATGCCTGGGTCTTGTCCTGCCTTCGTTCTCAGTGCCTTCCTCTGCCCAGCCCACAGCTTGCTGTGTCCCTACACCCTTCACCCTGACACGCTGCAAAGGTGGCCCCGTGTCAAACTCATGACGTTCAACAAGTCCAAATCAGAGTTCCTCCCTATGGATGAGGGCAATCCCAGCCATGGATAAAGGCTGGTGATGGGTGGGTTGAGAGAAGCCCTGCAGAGAAGGACTAGGAGGCCCTTGGGAATGAGAAATTGAATAAGAGCTGGTAATGTGTGTTTGCAGTACAGAAAGCCTGAGCTGCATCAAAATCTCTCCCCAAAGTCCCCTGCTGGAACCTGGCAGTTTTATTGGGCTGTTTTGCTCTTTCCCTGGACCCCAATTCACACCAAAAAAGTCACAGTCATGTAATCTTAATGACATTTGTCTTTGCTGCACAAGCTGGGGAGGCAGAGAACCGACATCACCACAACCCCAATAGGAGGAGAGGAAGAGTAGGCAGGAGGGTTGGGAGTATTGCAGAGCAGGAGAGAGGCCTGAATTCAAAACAGGAATGAATGCTGGATGGACCAGAGGATGCACAGATGTGTGGGATAATGGAAAGTTGCAGGAAAGTAAACTTGTGCCTGCAGACATGAAGAAAGCCAAGAAAGATGAGAAAGGATTCTCAGAGACTGAGAAGAGTGGGTCAGAGATTGTAGATGGAAGAGGAGATGGGTCAAGAGATGGAAAGGTGCTTGGATGGATGAAGGGAGAGGGGAACACTGTAACGGAGAGTGGGTATGAGGCCAGCGGTTTGAATTCAAGGCCAGGTATCCTGAATTCCCAAGGGAAAGAGTGAGTCTAGTGAAAGTCTACTGAAAGATGAGCAGTCCTCATGCACAGGAGATCTTGGTCTTCCAGCTGAGGATGTCGGTATCTTCTGCCTGAGAAGAACGCTTCAAACAGCCCCACCAGAGTGACCCAGATTGACGGCACTGTCTGCTCTGGACTTGTCCACCACTGGAGATGAGTCTTCTGCCCACACTGCTGCGTTCCAGCCCTGGAAATCCTGGGGACTTATTCGAGGGTACTTTTGAAGAGGTCTTCATTGGGGAATGGGCATCGAGGACACCCCCTACCAAGGAAGCCTGTTCCAGGGTCTGACCACTCTCTCATGAAAGAAATGCCTTGCAATGTCAAGTCTGAACCTGCCCTGATGAAGCTTTGAAACATTTCCATGTGTCCTGCCACTCGATACCAGAGAGAAGAGATCAGTTTCTCCCCTTTCATGCCCCCTCCTCAGGAAGATGCAATTTGGTCACCTCTCAGCCTACTTTTCACCAAAACAGGACAACCCAAAACACTCACCCTCTCCCCATACGACGAGCCTTCAGGCCCTTTCCCCAGCTTTGTTGCCACCCTCTGGACACATCCAAGGACCTTTGCATCGCTCTTACGTTGGGGGGGACCAGGACAGGAAAGATAACTCTGATACACAGTCTTGGATGCAGGAAAAGTGTAATTACAGTAAAAAAAGAAGGAAAGGAGGTGGCTCCCAGGGAGCACCAGGGGCAGCCAGGACCCTGCAGTGGAGCTCCTGCAGGGTGTCCCTCTGCCTGCCCTGCAGAGGGGGAGAGGCCAAGAGCTCCCTGCTAAGTCGGTGTTGGGAGAAAATGACAGCAATGAAAAGAGAGAGGGAGAAGAGTAGAAGAAGAGAACAATCGCTCAAAGCTCTGTCTCATGTCCAGCACCATATTCTGAGGACTTTGGAGGTTCCTGTCCAGGGCCGTTGCCAGCAGGTTTAGCAGGGCCCACATCTGTTGCCACAGTAGCAGCTGGTGATGCAGGAGAGGTCACAGCAGCCAGTGTTGATGGGGACTCCGTTGCAGCTGAGGATGCTGCCAACAGCAGCGGAGGTGGAGGAGCCCACGGCAGTGTTCTGTGGGAAGGAGCTGAGGATGGGCCCGGGCAGGGTCACCACCACCGGAGAGGGCTCGATGACGACGTAGGAGTTCTGGCACTGCCTGCAACAGGGCTCATTGCAGCTGCTGGCCAGCGGGGTCGGGCCGCAGGGCTGGCAGGGCTGGCAGGGCCGGCACTGGTCAGAGCAGGACATGTCTCTGGGCAAGAGGGGCACCTGGGAGAGAGGGTAGAGGAAAGAGAGCTCAGAGACCCCTCAGGAACAGACTGCAAACCACCCAGGGACCTGCTGGGTGTGCAGGGTGAGGCTGTGCAGCTGTGAACAGGGGCTTCTCTTCCTGAGCCCAGCAGGGTCCCTCAGACAGCAGCCAGGCCCGGGAATCCTCCTGATGAGCCTGGATCAAAGAGCCACCTCAGCCCAGCCTCAGCCTCTCTCCATGCACCTCTGCTCTGCCCTCTGCCACCACCACCATCCCAGAGCAGTGACAGAAGACCAAGAAGCAGAGATTAACTTAGCTGTCCTTGAAGGGCAGAGCCAGTCCTAGAGGAGGAGGTGGATTGGAAAGGGGGTTCCAACTCACCTGGTTCTCAAGGAGAAGGAGGTGGCAGAAGTGGTTGAGAGAGCAGAGAGCACGGCTTGCTTTTATCCCATCCTCTTGGTGCCTAACGCCCAAAGGCAGCCACAACCATTTTCCTGCAGCTCCTAAGGAGTGGAAACATCCCAGGAAATGACACGGCAGCAGTGCTGTTTCCTCCTGAGTGCCAGAAGTATGTGGTGGAGTCAGGTGAGGTCAGCCTGGGGCAATTGGGTGCTTCCTATGTTCTGATGCTGTGACAGGATGGACCCCAGCTGCTCCCAGCTCTGCCATCCTTGCCTTTTTCTCCAAGAGCTGCTGTGGGATCGCGCCCAGTCCTCCTCTTTCCTTCCCTCCTGGCCCACCCCATCAGGAAGTCGCTCTTGTCTTTCCGGGCAGTGGCTGCACTCCAGGGTTTCCACTCTCTTTCACCCTAAGCTGCCCTCAGGAGGAAGCTGCCAACCTCTGGGGCCTCCTCCTCTCCCTGGGTGGTGCCAGAGACTCCTCCAGCAACGCTGCCTGCGCTTCTGCCCTGCTTTGGGTGTCCTGTCCCTGCTTCAGCAGGGAGGTGCCAGCAGCTCCTCAGGGCCATCCCTGGCTCTCGCCTCTCCCCCAGGTGCTCCTCTGCAACGAGGTGTGTGGTAGTGGGATTGTGTCCCAGTCTGGGCCATTCTCTGCACGCACATCCGTTTGTTCATGTGTGCACAGCCCTGGTGCCCCTGGCGAGACCGTGGTGCTGTGGGCACGGCTCTGTCTGTGCCCAACTGAGAGTGCTTGTGCACAGCTCCACCTCTCTGTGTCCTCGTGCACGTTTGCTTGTGCCTGTGCATCTGTGACCATCCCTGTGCACACCAGTGCCCGATGGGCAGTGTCAGTGCCCGTGGGGGTTTGCAGATTTGTGCCTGACCTCACAACAGGGCCCAAGCTGTTCCTGAGGCCTCTGCTGACACCTCTTCACGGTAGTGGCAGGTGCTGACTCAGCCTCTCTTTGTCTGAGGGACACGGACAGGGTCACAACACCCACAGATAGGTGAGCAAGGGGACCCTTTCTCATTCCTAGGGGTCTGGGAGGGTGGACACAGTGTCTGAGGCTCTACTGTGAAGTGGGGTGGATGGAAATCAGGAGGGTGAATCCCAGGAGTGAGTGAGGGGCTGTGTGGTGCTCAGCATCTGGCTGTGATTAGACATCACTAAGAGTGGACCAGTGAGCCAAGGACACAATGAGGTCTCGTTACAGACATTGGGGTTCAACCATGTCCAGTGATCACAGGGTGTGTTCACAGAGTTGAGGCAGGATTCAGGTCAAGCTTCGCAGTGCCCTACATACCAGGGTCCGATATGAGATAAGCAGAGTCCATGTGCAGACACAGGGACACACGTGTCACAGCTGGAGATTTACCTAAAGTTGGTGTCAAGCAGCAGAAATGAAGCTGGAAATCTGCCCCAATAGGAGTGGGAGCTGGCCCTGGCAGAAGCCATCCCGGCAGCACCATCTGGCAATGATCTCAGCACGGTGAACACAGGGAAGGGGCAGCCCTAAGTTGTGCTTACATTTCAGTTTGGCCAGTCCAAGTGTCTCACATCTAACTGCCAGGATACTCCCACTCCCTGTTCCTTCCACACAACATTCATTTGTGCCAAGTCTCAGCCCCTGCCTCACTCAGCACCAGGCTGATGAGCTGAGCAAGTCCCTTTGGAGCTGTCACGGACATGAGGAGCCCCTGTCCCATCCCAGTCACCAGCAACTCTGCATCACGAGGGGATCCACTCAGTGACAACAACCTGCATGATGTGTGCAGGATTTTTTGGCCTTTCTCCCTTTACAAAGCAAGAAATGGAGGGCTCAGGAGGTAGGGACTGCATTTCATTGCTTGTTCTCTGGGAAACCTCTCTGCCAGGTTAGAGGCACCAGCATTCAGCTGCATATTCCATTCCAACCACCATCCCTTATGGCAAGGGGAACCTGCTACTCCGTGGAGCTCCTGAACACAGCAGGGCAGAACCTCCCTGCTGAGCCCTGCCCGTGCCTTCACCAGGGTAACAAGGACAGACAGACAGACATGTGCTCACACAACCCTGCAGAGAGTCAGGCAAAAATCTGTGAGAGCACAGGGAGGCAGGAGAGAGTCAAGCGCAAAGAAAAACACATAAAAGCAGCTGTGGACTCTGCTGAGGAGGTGCCGGGGACCACACTGGCAGAAGAGGACTGAATTGCCCCAGGGAAGGACCGGGTCCCAGACAGGCTCATGGTTCTGCTTGAGGACCCGCAGAGACCGTACTGAGGGGAGACAAGGGAAAGGACCCCAGAAAACTGTCCTGAGGGCAAGGTCAGTGTTGTGGTAGGGTCAGAGCCTTGCAGCAGAAGCCCCTCTTTGTGTAACAAGGAGCGACCATCAGAGAGAGATGGAGGGAGAGAAAAGGATGTTCCATGTCCTCTCACATGAGAGCCCTTGGGCATCCAGATGAGAAACACAAGAACCATTTCCTGACACCTTGCCCCAAACAAGCCCACAGCAATGGCTCAGGTACTCATCACCTGCCTACATGGGATGCCACCAGCACTGGGGATGAGTCTGCTCCATCCTCTGATGTGTTTCTGCCCCAGAAACCCTCAGGCCTCTCAACCCACCACTTTCAGAAGCCTCATGTGGGCCAGCCCGTGGCATTAGGCAGGAAATGCAAAGGCAACAGGGCAGGAAAGCAGGACAGAGCTCATCCCATTGGCTGGGATGGATTTGGTTTGATGGGAGCTTGTCAGAAAATGATTCCTTGTCCCAAGGGAGCCCCTGGGTCTGAGGCAGGGCAGGAGCACTATAAAATGCAGCCCAGCTCTCTGCTCTCTCATCCACTTCTCTGGCCTCCCTCTCCTTGGCAATCAGGTGAGTGGGAAGCTAATTCTCCTCCTCCTTCCAGAGCAGGTCTCTCCTCACTGTCTGTGCCAGCTGCTGTGGCTTTCCTAGGGCAGGGCTGGGAGCTGCTTTTCCTGAAAGAGGGAAGGGGAGAGCAGGCCTTGCCCAGAGAAGGGCTGGCACTTGTTTGAGGTGTCTGCTGGGGTTTGATCTGGGCAGCGTGTGCTGGGCCAGGAGGTGACTGGCCTGCCCCGGGCTTGGGTGCAAAGCGGCTCCTCATGTGTCCCCATGCTCTTTTTCCTCTGCCCTCTCTCCCAGGTGCCCGTCTTGCCCAGAGACATGTCCTGCCGGCCCTGCGAGCCCTGCCTGCCCTGCCAGCCCTGCGGCCCGACCCCGCTGGCCAGCAGCTGCAATGAGCCCTGTTGCAGGCAGTGCCAGAACTCCTACGTCGTCATCGAGCCCTCTCCGGTGGTGGTGACCCTGCCCGGGCCCATCCTCAGCTCCTTCCCACAGAACACTGCCGTGGGCTCCTCCACCTCCGCTGCTGTTGGCAGCATCCTCAGCTGCAACGGAGTCCCCATCAACACTGGCTGCTGTGACCTCTCCTGCATCACCAGCTGCTACTGTGGCAACAGATGTGGGCCCTGCTAAACCTGCTGGCAATGGCTCTGGACAGGAACATCCCAAGTCCTCAGAACATGGTGCTGGACTGGAGATAGGGCCTTGAGCTCTTTTGTTTATAGTTTGGGCCATTGTTTCCTTCTTCCACTCTCTTCTCTCTCTTTTCTTTACTGCTGTCTCGGCTCAACACCAACTAAATGGGGACCTGTTGAGCTCCCTCTCTCTGCAGGGCAGGAGGATGGACACCCTGTAGGAACTTCACAGTATCTTGATGCCTGCCCCTGGTTCGCCATGGGAGCCACCTCTTTTACTTCTGTATTTAGACTAATTAATATTTTGCTGCATCCAAGCCTGTTTATCAGAGTTATTCTTCCTTCTCTGGCAGCTTTTTAAACCAGGGAAAAGGTGGCATTTTGGAGAGTATTGGGTTGATCTGTACAAAGGAGACTTCTTTATTCCCCAAGCAAGGAGGCGGTAGAACACATTGCGCTGAGCTGTCTTTTCTCCTCTGTCTCTTGGAGTTACAGAAGACATTCCTGGCTCCTCCTCTGCCAGTGGCCGTCAGTCCTTCCAACCCCTCTGCACCTCTTCCCAGGTGGGCCCAGGTGCTGCTGCTGGATAACTGCAGACCTCGGCAGGTTTCAGGGAGGTTCTTCTCGGCACTGTCTGCAGAGAGCTCCCTGGTGCTTCTCTAGGTACAGGATGCCATGCTCCAAGATTACTATGAAGTAATGGGTAATTCTTAAGGTCATGGAATTTAACAAGTCTCTGTTGCAGATTCTTCACCTGTGGCAGAGTGACACTAGAGACCAGTATAAAGTTGAAGGGGAGTGTTTGGACTGAAGTCTTACACTGAGGAATTTGGAGCTGTTGGTTTAAAGCAGCTCAATCAGATTCAGCAATGCCCTGGCAGCCAAGAGGGCAAAACCCATCCTGAGGTGTAGGAGACCCATCAGAGCGCCCTGGTCAGGAGAGGTGATTATCTCGCTGTGTGCAGTGTTGGTGTGGCCTCACCTGGAGAGCTGAGTCCAGCCCCGGACCCCCCAATATAAGAGGGATTTGAAGGTCCTTCGATGTGTCCAGAGGGTAGCAACAAAGCCAGTGAAAGGGCCTGAAGGCTCGTCGTATGGGGAGGTGGTGTGGGCTTTGGGTTGTCCTGTTTTGGTGAAAAGTAGGCTGAGAGGTGACCAAATAGCGTCTTCCTTAGGAGGGGACATAGAAGGAGAGAAAGTGATCTCTTTTCTCTGGTATCGACTGTCAGGACACGTGGGACTGGTTCAAAAGTGCTTTAGGGCAGGTTCAGACTTGACATTGCAAAGTATTTCTTTCATGAGAGAGTGGTCAGACCCTGGAACAGGCTTCCTTGGTAGGGGGTTTCCTCAGCGCCCATTCCCCAATGAAGGATTCTTCAAAAGTACCCTCGAATAAGGCCCCAGAATTTCCAGGGCTGGAACGCAGCAGTGTGGGCAGAAGACTCATCTCCAGTGGTGGACGAGTCCAGAGCAGACAGTGCCGTCAACCTGGGTCACTCTGGTGGGGCTGTTTGAAGCGTTCTTCTCAGGCAGAAGATACCGACATCCTCAGCTGGAAGACCAAGATCTCCTGTGCATGAGGACTGCTCATCTTTCAGTAGACTTTCACTAGACTCACTCTTTCCCTTGGGAATTCAGGATTCCTGGCCCTGAATTCAACCCGCTGGCCTCACACTCACTCTCCGTTACAGTGTTCTCCTCTCTCTTCATCCATCCACACTCCTTTCCATCTCTTGACCCATCTCCTCTTCCATCTACAATCTCTGACCCACTCTTCTCAGTCTCTTAGAACCCTTTCTCATCTGAATTCAGGCCTCTCTCCTGCCCCGCAATACTCCCAAACCTCCTGCCTACTCTTCCTCTCCTCCTGTTGGGGTTGTGGTGAGGTCGGGTCTCTGCCTCCCCAGCCTGCGCAGCAAAGACAAAGGTCGTTATGATTAGGCTGAGAACAACACTTCAAACAGACCCACCAGAGTGACTCAGGCTGATGGCACTGCCTGCCCTGCACCTGACCAGCCCTGGAGCAGAGTCTGCCCGCATTGCTGCGTTCCTGCCCTGGAAATCCTGAAACCTTTCATCCCCGCACTGAAAAGAAGCCGTGAATGGGAATGGGCATGGAACAAACGTGGAAATGGAATGGCAGCAGTGCTGGAACCCAAGGGTAAGCCCATCTCATCAGTTGTGATAGTTTGCATCAAGGTGAGTTTGTCGGAAAATTGTTCCCTCTGCAGAGGTGCCTCTGGTCCTGTGGAAATGAAGGGTGAGTAGAAAAGCCTGCTCTCTCATCCCCTTCTCTTCCCTTCTTCTCCTTGGGAACCAGGTGAGTCACAATCCTCTTCATCCTCCTCTTTGTAAGCGAGAGCTCCGCTCGATGGACATCTCAGCTCATGCTGGCTCTGTCCTGCTTTGGGGTTTGGATATCCTTGCCATGAGAGAGCATTGTGTGGATAATGTGTGCTGGAGAGAGGCCGTGGTGTGGCTGAGGGTGTTCTTGGTTGAAGAACGAGTATTGAGCCTGTCTGAGCCAGGCTGCTCTCTATAGAATGCTGAAGGCTATGTGGCTCCTGGTTGAGACTGCAACTCACCACTCAGCAGTGGCTGTGGCTGCACCTCACTCACCCCTCTTCTCTTCTTCCTCTCTGCCCTCTCTACCAGGCACCCTCTGACACTGAGCCATGTCCTGCTCCAGGCCGTGCCTGCCCTGCCAGCACTGCAGTCCGACCCCACTGACCAGCAGCTGCCATGAGCCCTGTTGCAGGCAGTGCCAGAGCTCCTCCGTCGCCATCCAGCCTTCTGATGTGGTGGTGGTGACCCTGCCCAGACCCATCCTCAGCTCCTTCCCTCAGAACACCCTTGTGGGCTCCTCCACCTCCGCTGCTGTTGGCAGCATCCTCAGCTGTCAGGGAGTGCCCATCACCTCTGGCTGCTGTGACCTCTCTGGCATTGCCTGTCCCTACTATGACAGGAGGTATCGCTCCGGAATGGATGCTGGGTACCTCTCAAGGAGAAATCTCAAGGAAGGACCAAGATCTTTCAAAGTTGTTACCAGGACAGGAAAATGGCTTTGTCTTTTTTCCCTTTTCCTTTCTTGCTTTGGTTCCTCTTGACAACAAAGGTGCCCCCTAAGGCCGGCCCGGTTGGGAACCTCTGTCTCCTCTCCCTCCGTGGGCAGATTGACAGAAATCGCACAGGAACTTCCCTATGGCCAAGCATCTCAGGCTGTAAACTGCTCGCAGGGCTCCCTGCACTGCTCACTTCAACTTGGAGTTGCTTTGATCCCTCTTTTGACTCATTAAATTCCTGCTACATTCAAGTCTGGCCTCCATGTGCTCCTTCCTTCTTGTGCACTGCCCATGGTGTCTAAGGACAAAGGTGCTCCTCTGGGACAGAAGAGGGGGAGGGCACAAGGAGACCCTTCTCCATTCAAAGGGAAGGGGAGGGTGGGATATCCTGCAGGGTCCCCTCTTTTGGGCACCATCCCTTTGAGCTCAATGAGTTATCCCTGTTGCTGTGCTGGCCGTGACCATCAGGCTTTGCCTTACTGTGTCTCCCACAACTACTCAGAAAGCACCAACACCCCCATGAGCTCTTGAGGAAGGGCCTTCCTCTTGCTCTGGCTGGAGCTGTGCCCGTGTGCTGTGTGTGAGGCTCCAGGAGACGATTTGATTTGTAGAATGGCACGTCTGGTAAAGCAAGAAACAGTCTCTGGGCTGGCTCCCAGCTGCTGCTTCCCCTTCCTCTGCTCTCCATCACCCGCTCCAAGAGCCATGGCCAGAGGCCATGGGCAGCAGCAGCAAGAAATCGTTGTCCATGAGATCAGTTTATTTCTGAGGGAGAACAAGTTGCTCTGATAGAGAGTGCACAGGGGAATGGGGAGATCAACCCAAACAAGGATACAGAGGGAATTGCCCAAGAGCTGCAGGAGGTTGCAGAACTTTTGACTCCTTCATTTGTTCCCTGGTAGAGTTTGACATCAGTTCCCCACCGATGCTGCCTGGAGCTCTTGAAGACAAATAGGGGTTTGCAAAGCCACCAGCAGGGATGGCAGAGCAGACCCTCCTCTCTTGCAACAGACAGGCCATCCTGGAACAGCAGGAGAACAACAACCAGGAGCCAGGGGTTTATCAGGGGAAGGGGATGATGCTTCATGAGCAACAGACCATAACCCACTGGCTGTGATCCAGCAGGAAAGTCAGCACCCTCCATCTGAGCTTCCTGGTCCATGCTGGGGTGGCATTGCCTGAGAATAGGCTCCCAGACCCATTCTTCTTGCCCAGGGGAGGAAGCAAGGACACGGAGATAGGGCTGCCAAGAGTTAAATAGAGAAACTCCATGGAGAGAGGTACACAGGGGCTCTCTGCAGCACTGGTGATTTCCCTGAGTAGGAGAAGAGTCTTGAAAAAGAGTGGGACCAATCTCCAGCTAGGGATGAGTGCAGGAAGGGATCGAACAGGGAGTTTTGGCCAGTGTCTGGCTGATGGTTCTTTTTAACTTGCTGAATCTCAGACTCGGGGCCAGGAAGGGCTCTTCCCTTCTTGGGCTACTGTGGCCACATGGCAAAACCAGAAGTGCACCAGAGCCTCCTCCCAAAACCTCGTTCTCCAGCTGTGGCCACCAGTGGAGGCACAGGGCAAGGGAAGGAGAAGACTTTTGCCTTCTTCAGGCTGTAGTCTCCAGGTGTCTCTGACCCTTCATAACCAAAGACCCTGGATCAGGGTGCAGCTGCATAAGTCATGCCAGACTGATCTTCCCAGCAGCCTCCCCACAGCCCCCAGCGGCTGCTGCTGGGCAGGCTGACCAGAGACCTCCAGGCAAGCAGTGGCAGGGAGGGAACCACTCCCCAGAGCACCCCCACGTTTCTGTGCAGCGCTGCACGCTGTGGGCACCAGGGTGGGCTCAGCACGCAGAAATAGGCAGCGCTGTCCTGGAGTTCCACATCCTGCACGTGCAGAAGCACCTGGGACTCCTCTGCAGACAGCACAGAAGAGAACCTCCTCGCATCCACACGAGCTTTGAACTTGCTCACTCGCAGCAGCACCTGAGGGGCCTGGGTCTGGTACCACAAGATGAAGGGATAGCGATCACTGGTGGAGAAATTGCAGTGCAGAGTTGTGATGTGTCCTGCCTGGATGGTCATCTCTGCTGGCAACTGGAGCACAGAGCCTTTTTGGGCACCACCTGTGAAGGCAGAAATGGCTTTCAGCTGTTTGGGAACCTCTTTGTCAGTCACTATATCAGCTCCCTCTCTGTCCCCACTTCCCAGATCACTTTTCCAGCCTGAGGATTCTCTGGTTCCCTCCCTGCCACTGCTTACCTGGAGGTCTCAGCTCAGCCTGCCCTGCAGCAGCCGCTGGGGGCTGTGTGAAGGCTGTGCCTCTGCCTCCCCACCATCAGCTGCTGGCAAGAGCTCACCATGTAGCAGCAGGGGGTTTGTATCCCGGAGAATCAAGGCTGAGCTCTCTCTCCCTGCACACTTCTTTCTGCACGTTCCTGCCACCTCTTACAGCCCACATCACCCTGCTTTTCAGCCACACTCCCTGCTGTGTCACTCCACTCATTCTTTCCACAGACCCAAGGTTTCCGCCCATCCCTACAGGGATTGGTACCATTGTACCTACAGCACCTCACCGAGAAGCTCCAATCCACCCCATCGCTCCATTCCCCACCACCTTTCCCTCTCTCAGGCTTTCTCTGCAGCACATTCAGGAATGCTACATTCCTTCACATTTAGGGTGAGATTTAGTTCTCCCCCATGCCCATCACTCCTGACGTGTCTCACATTATTTACCATCCCCACGCGCAGACCCTGTTCTCCCAGCACAAACACTCCCAGTTCCCCAGGAACAGAGACCTCAAGTTCACTGCCTTCCACTACCAGCTACAAAAACTTTTGCCTCCTCCTTCCCAGCCTGAAAGTCTCCTCTCACCAAAGGCTGCCAGTTCCAGCAGGGCTGCCAGCAGAATGAGGACCATGTCCCGCTGTCCCTTCCTGAGGCACCCAGGGACCTGCCAGCAGGAGGGACCTGATGCTGGCAACTTGTCCTCTTCTGCCTCTGCCAGATGCAAGAGGCCTCCAAGACCCAGCTCAGAGGGTGGAGCCAAACCCCCTCACTGCTGCTCCAGACAGGTCTCTCGGGGTCTGTGCCCACCTTTGTCCCAAGCAGGCTCTGCAGAGAGAGAACAGCCCCATGAGTTGAGCCCAAACCATGGAAGGGACAGGCAGCCCTTGGGAACTGCTCCTGGCAGCAACCCCGGAGGCCCAGGCTGTTCCCAGCTCTGCAGGAGGTGGACAAGGCACGGCTTCTCCCACCCTGTGCCCCTCTGCTGGGGATTGGGATGGAGAGAGGAGCAGGTGCGGCGGAAGGGCCTGGACCCAGGGGACTTTTCCCACAGGAGAGAAGAGACATCAGCTCACGGATGGGACTTACCCTGTCCCAAGGCAGACATGCACAGTAAACAGGACAAATCATCTTTCTGGAGACACTGATCCTGCACTGACCAGTGGTGGCCTTTAAACTTCTCTCAAACAGCTTTCCCCAAAGACAGGTCTTGTGGCAGGGCCCCTTGTCCCCCTCTGCCTTGTGTCCATCTCCCTTGTGAGACCTTGGAGAGAGCTGCAGCCCCGGGTCCTACTGCAGGAGAAATGAGGTCGGACTGGGTAAAGCCCATGCGGCAGGGCATGAGGAGGTCTCCAAGGACAGGCAGAGTGCACTGGAGAGAGTGGGGCCTCTGGACACCAGCACCTGGCCACGCAGCCACTGGAGGGGTCACAGAGGAATTCTGAGTGTCTCCCACAAATGATGTGGTCTTGTAATTGCAGGAAAGAGCACAGCCACAGGGCATGGCATTTATGTTTCTTATATTACCTTGACATCTGCCCGAGGGACACATCTGGCGGCAGGTACTCTGAGAGCCAGGCCTGCAGGAACACCTGAAGAAGCCCTGTGCATCAGGGAGACCATCAAACAAAGAGCAGCAGAAAGAATCCAGTGCTCAAGCGTTCCCAGACTCCTGCATTGCCCATCACGTCTGCAAAGCCTTTGGGCACAACAACCACATCAGCCATGCAGAGAACAAGGGAACCTCAGAGCCTTTCAGGTCCTTGTCTTTCCTCTCCAGGCACTGGCACTGTTCTCTCCTGGAAGAGGCTCTGGGTCTGCAGCTCCCTGGGTGCAGAGAGGAAGCAGCGCTGCCAGGGCAGAGCTGAGGCCCCTTCCCTCAGGCTCAGCCTTGCCCAGACACAGCCCCTCCTTGTCCTGTGTTTTTGTCCAGCCCAGGCAGCTCCTGCACCAGCGTGTTCTGCACAGCACAGAGGTACCAGGCACTGTCAGAGCCCTCAACTTTCTCCAGCTGCAGGAGGCTGGATTTGCCCATGGGGTTCAGGAACGTGGTGAGACGACCCCTCCCAAACCCAGTAGACAACACCTCTGAGCCCTGCAGAGCTCAGGAGTCTCACTCGGACCCCCAGGTCCTGGGGACTTTTTCCCCCCAGCTAAAAGAGTTCTCTCAGACACAAAGAGATGATGTTTCCTGCCACCCTGGCAATGCCATCTCACAAAGCAGCGTCTGAAGACCTCCGTGAGGGAAAACCACCAAACCCCAAACAGCCTTTTCACCTGGTGAGAACCCTTCTGCTTCCAGTGGCCTCAAACCAGCTGGGTCTGCATTTGTCATCTCCTTCCCTCTGGCCTTTCAGACTAAACCTGCCAATCCCTTTCCAGTCCCTGATCAGAGCAGGTCTCATTAGAACAGGGAGGGCAGGGTTGGGCCCAGGCAAGGCCGGAAATGTCCAAGGTGTCCCCGGTGAACAGAGCAGCAGCAGCCCCGGTGGGCAACACAGGGGCTGTCAGAGAATCATTGAACTATGGACTGGGAACAGTTGGATTGGAATAGACACAGAAAGGTCCCTGACTCCAACACTCCTGACACTGGAAAGGACACTTCTCAGCAGATCACTTTGCTCAAAGCTTTGTCCCACCTGACCTTAAGCAGCAGCGATGATGGGGCACCCACAGCTTCCTTAGAGACCTGTGCCAGTGTCTTGCCAGCCTCATCATGGAAAATTCTTCCTTCTGTCCCACCTAAATCTCCCCCCTTTCAGTGTAAACCCTTTATCCTTGTTCTGTCACCACAGGCCCCAGTAAAAAGTTACTCTACATGTTTCTTTCCAGCCCCCAGCCCAGTGAGACACTCTTGTCCCTGCTTTTCCCCGTTCCCTGGCCTTGGGCACTGGCTGGCAGGTACAGGGTTCCAGACAAGGACAGCCTGGGCATCCCAAAGCTCAGGACAGCAGCCAAAAATGTTGGCAGCCACAGCCACAGCACCGTGGGCTTTGCAGACAGACCCAAAGTTGAGGAAAGTACCTCATACTGCCCCACACCAGCCCTTCATCATTGAGCTACAGCTCGTGTCACTCAGAGCAGCACTGGCCCAGCTGGACAGTGCTGGACAATGCTGACACAGAGGCTTTTTACACACATGGTCACATCTGTTCTGGCTGCCCAGGGCCCCACAACAGCAGCAGCTGATTCAACACCACTGCAGCTGCTTTGCAGAAGATTTCTACCAAACCTGTGTGGCTGGCATTTTCCTTGCTGATGCTGCACCTGCAGAGCACAGCCAGGAGCTGGGTTCCTTCCAGGGGAGGCAGGCCCAGAGGAGGAGATCCTGATCAGAGACTCTCAGAGCAGGGATGGGCCCTGGGAAGATTCCAGCCCTCCTGGGAGGCTCTCAGGACACGAGTTTTGCCCTCCAGGTGCCTGTGCCAGGCTGGACACAGCCTCCTGCCACCACTCCTGTTCCTGTGGAGACTGCCCCGTGCTGACAGCAGATGTGGAGCTGGACTTCTCCAGCAGTGCAGCTCCAGGAGCTCTGATGAAACAGGTGAACGGACAGGCAGCAAGGCTCAGGCACTTGGAAATATTCTCCTGGTGCCACCTGCTAGTTCATATTTGATTGCCTTTAGAAGAGAGGGTATTTCTCTTCAGGCAGCTTCCTCAACCCAGCTTCCTCAACCCATTTTCCTCCCTGCTGTTGCAGCCCCAGCAGTTGCAGTTGCAGGGCATCTGGCTTCCCGGACACACAGCCCTTTGCTGCACTGGGAGCAGGTCAGGGCATCCCCTCTGCCTACACCATGCCTGGAACTGGATGAGATCCAGGGGACAGAGCACAAAGGACACCCAGAGAGATGAGTCCTGATCTCTGCTTAATGCAGCAGTGGCGAATGTTCTCTTCTGTACCCACACAGTCCTCACCCAAAAAAACCCCCATTTTTCATGACCTGCCTGGAAGAGTTTCCAGAGAAGGAAGGAGGACTCATAGACCCAGGCTTGGATGCAGCAGTAATTTAATGAGTCTAAAGAAGGAAAGGAGGTGGCTCCCCAGGAACACCAGGGGCAGCCACCAAGATGCAGAGGAGATCCTGCATGGTGTCCGTCTGCCTGCCCTGCAGAGGGAGGGAGACCAAGAGCTCTCTGCTAAGCTGGTGTTGGGAGAAAACAACAGCAAGGAAAAGAGAGAGAGAGAACAGTGGAAGAAGGAAACAGTGGCTCAAAGCTCTATCTCATGTCCACCACCATGTCGTGAGGACTTGGAAGGTTCCAGTCCAGGGTCATTGCCAGCAGGTTTAGCAGGGCCGACATCTGTTGCCACAGTAGCAGCTGGTGATGCAGGAGAGGTCACAGCAGCCAGTGTTGATGGGGACTCCGTTGCAGCTGAGGATGCTGCCAACAGCAGCGGAGGTGGAGGAGCCCACGGCAGTGTTCTGTGGGAAGGAGCTGAGGATGGGCCCGGGCAGGGTCACCACCACCGGAGAGGGCTCGATGACGACGTAGGAGTTCTGGCACTGCCTGCAACAGGGCTCATTGCAGCTGCTGGCCAGCGGGGTCGGGCCGCAGGGCTGGCAGGGCAGGCAGGGCTCGCAGGGCCGGCAGGACATGTCTTTGGGCAAGAGGGGCACCTGGGAGAGAGGGCAGAGGAAACAGAGCATGGGGACACATGAGGAGCCGCTTTGCACCTAAGCCCGGGGCAGGCAAGGCACCTCCTGGCCCAGCACACGCTGCCCAGATCAAAGCCCAGCAGACACCTCAACAAGTGCCAGGCCTTCTCTGCGCAAGGCCTGCTCTCCCCTTCCCTCTCCCAGGAAAAGCAGCTCCCAGCCCTGCCCTAGGAAAGCCACAGCAGCTGGCACAGACAGCGAGGAGAGACCTGCTCTGGAAGAGGAGTGGCTTGCCACTCACCTGATTGCCAAGGAGAGGGAGGCCAGAGAAGTGGATGAGAGAGCAGAGAGCTGGGCTGCCTTTTATAGTTCTCCTGCCCTGCCTCAGGCCCAGGGGCTCCCTCGGGGCAAGGAACCATTTTCTGACAACTCCCATCAAACCCAATCCATCCCAGCCAATGGGATGGGCTCTGTCCTGTTTTCCTGCCCTGCTGCCTTTGTATTTCCTGCCTTATGCCACGGGCTGGCCCAGATGAGATTTCTGGAAGTGCTGGGATGAGAGGCCTGAGGGTTTCTGGGGCAGAAACACATCAGTGCAGGGAGCAGACTCATCCCCAGCGCTGGTGACATCCAATTCAGACAGGTCATGAGCACCTGGGCTATTGCTGTGGACAATTGTTTGGGGACAAGGTGTCAGGAAATGGCTCTCGTGTTTCTCATCTGGATGCGCAAGGGCTCTCATGTGAGAGGACATGGAACATCCTTTTCTCTCTCTTCCTCCATCTCTCTCTGATGGTCGCTCCTTGTTACACACAGAGGGGCTTCTGCTGCAAGGCTCTGACCCTACCACAACACTGACCTTGCCCTCAGGACAGTTTTCTGGGCTCCTTTCCCTTGTCTCCCCTCAGTACGGCCTCTGCGCATCCTCAACCAGCACCATGAGCCTGTCTGGGACCCGGTCCTTCCCTGGGGCGATTCAGTCCTCTTCTGCCAGTGTGGTCCCCGGCACCTCCTCAGCAGAGTCCACAGCTGCTTTTATGTGTTTTTCTTGTGCTTGACTCTCTCTTGCCTCCCTGTGCCCTCACAGATCTTTGCCTGACTCTCTGTAGGGGTGCGTCAGGCTTCCTTGGTAGGGGGTTTCCTCAACGCCCATTCCCCAATGAAGGCTTCTTCAAAAGTACCCTCGAATAAGGCCCCAGGATTTCCAGGGCTGGAACGCAGCAGTGTGGGCAGAAGACTCATCTCCAGTGGTGGACAAGTCCAGAGCAGACAGTGCCGTAAACCTGGGTCACTCTGGTGGGGCTGTTTGAAGCGTTCTTCACAGATCTTTGCCTGACTCTCTGTAGGGGTGCGTGAGCACACGTGTGTCTGTCTGTCCTTGTGACCCTGGTGAGGGAACGGGCAGGTCTCAGCAGGGAGACTCTGCCCTGCCGTGTTCAGGAGCTTCACAGACCCATAAAGAATGGTGGTTGGAATGGAATCTACAGCTGAATGCTGGTGCCTCTAACCTGGCAGAGAGGTTTCCCAGAGAACAAGCAATGAAATGCAGTCCCTGCCTCCTGAGCCCTCCATTTCTTGCTTTGTAAAGGGAGAAAGACCAAGAAGTCCTGCCCACATCATGCAGATCGTTGTCACTGAGTGGATCCCCTCTTGATGCAGAGTTGCTGGTGGCTGGGATGGGACAGGGGCTCCTCATGTCCGTGACAGTTCCAGGGGCACTTGCTTAGCTCATCAGCCTGGTGCTGAGTGAAGCAGGGTCTGAGACTTCACACAAATGAGTGTTGTGTGGAAGGAAGAGGGGAGTGGGGGTAGCTTGGCTGCAAGATGTGAGACACTTGGACTGGCCCAGCTCCCATTCTCTTTGCAGCAGCTTTCCAGCTTCATTTCTGCTGCTTGACACCAACCTCTCCAGCTGTGACACGTCTGTCCTTGTGTCTGCACATGGACTCTACTCATCTCACATGGGACCCTGATATGTAGGGCACTTCTAAGCTTGACCTGACTCCTGCCTCAACTCAGTGAACACACCCTGTGATCCCTGGACATTGTTGAACACCTGTCACTATCATTAGAATTCGTGTCCTTGGCTCACTGGTCCACTCAGTGATTTTTAATCCCCGCCAAATGCTGAGCACCACACAGCCCCTCACTCACTCCTGGGATTCACCCTCCTGATTTTCATCCACCCCACCTGGCAGTAGAGCCTCAGACATTGTGTCCACCCTCCCAGACCCCTAGGAATGAGAAAGGGTCCCCTTGCTCACCTATCTGTGGGTGTTGTGACCCTGTCCGTGTCCCTCAGACAAAGAGAGGCTGAGTCAGCACCTGCCATTACCGTGAAGAGGTGTCAGCAGAGGCCTCAGGAACAGCTTGGGCCCTGTTGTGAGGTCAGGCACAACTCTGCAAACCCCCACGGGCACTGACACTGCCCATCGGGCACTGGTGTGCACAGGGATGGTCACAGATGCACAGGCACAAGCAAACATGCACGAGGACACAGAGAGGTGGAGCTGTGCACAAGCACTCTCAGCTGGGCACAGACAGAGCCGTGCCCACAGCACCACGGTCTCGCCAGGGGCACCAGGGCTGTGCACACACGAACACACGGATGTGCGTGCAGAGAATGGCCCAGACTGGGACACAATCCCACTGCCACACACCTCATTGCAGAGGAGCACCTGGGGGAGAGGCGAGAGCCAGGGATGGCCCTGAGGAGCTGCTGGCACCTCCCTGCTGAAGCAGGGACAGGACACCCAAAGCAGGGCAGAAGCGCAGGCAGCGTTGCTGGAGGAGTCTCTGGCACCACCCAGGGAGAGGAGGAGGCCCCAGAGGTTGGCAGCTTTCTCCTGAGGGCAGCTTAGGGTGAAAGAGAGTGGAAACCCTGGAGCGCAGCCACTGCCCAGGAAGACAAGAGTGACTGCCTGATGGGGTGGGCCAGGAGGGAAGGAAAGAGGAGGACTGGGCGCGATCCCACAGCAGCTCTTGGAGAAAAAGGCAAGGATGGCAGAGCTGGGAGCAGCTGGGGTCCATCCTGTCACAGCATCAGAACATACGAAGCCATCCAAGTGCCTCAGTCTGACCTCACCTGACTCCACCACATCCTTGTGGCACTCAGGAGAAAACAGCACCACTGCCCTGTTATTACCTGGGATGTTTCCGCTCCTTAGGAGCTGCAGGAAAATGCTTGTGACTGCCTTTGGGCCTGAGGCATCAAGAGGATGGGATAAAAGCAAGCCCTGTTCTTTGCTCTCTCAACCACTTCTGCCACCTCCTTCTCCTTGGGAACCAGGTAAACTGGAACCCCCTTTCCTCTCCACCTCCTCCTGTAGGACTGGTTCTGCCCTTCAAGGACAGCTCAGCTGATCCCTGCTCCTTGGTTTTCTGTCACTGCTCTGGCATGGTGTTGGTGGCAGAGGGCAGAGCAGAGTTGGTCTGTCATGGAGAGAGGCCGAGGCTGGGCATAGGTGGCTCTTTGATCCAGGCTCGTCAGGAGGATCCCTGGGTTTGGCTGATGTCTGAGGGACCCTGCTGGGCTCAGGAAGAGAAGCCCCTGTTCACGGCTGCACAGCCTCACCCTGCACACCCAGCAGGTCCCTGGGCTTCCCTTTGGTGGCTTTGCAGGCTGCTCCTGAGGGGTCCCTGAGCTCTCTTTCCTCTGCCCTCTCTCCCAGGCACCACTTCAGCCCAGAGACATGTCCTGCTGTGACCAGTACCGGCCCTGCCAGATGAGAAACACAAGAACCATTTCCTGACAACTTGCCCCAAACAAGCCCACAGCAATGGCCCAGGTGCTCATCACCTGCCTGCAAGGGATGCCACCAGCAATGGGGATGAGTCTGCACCCTGCACTGATGTGTTTCAGGCCTCTCATCCCAGCACGTCCAAAAGCCTCATCTGGGCCAGCCCGTGGTATAAGGTAGGAAAGTCATGAGGGCAAGAAAGCAGGACACAGCCCATCCCATTGGCTGGGTTGGAATTGGATTTGAAGGAAGCTTTTCAGAAAATGATTCCTTTCAGTGAGGAAGCCTCTGTGCCTGAGGCAGGGCAGGAGCACTATAAAAGGCAGACCAGGTCTCTGCTCTCTCATTCACTTCTCTGGCCTCCCTCTCCTTGGCAATCAGGTGAGTAGCAAGCTGCTTCTCCTCCTCCTTCCAGAGCAGGAAAATATCCTTATTGCCACGCTTTAACTTTTGGTCAGTGGGAAGTGGTTTGGCAGTTGGACAGGATCATCCTTGTACATCCACTCTGAAAATCTTCTCCTCTCCTCTCCTCTCCTCTCCTCTCCTCTCCTCTCCTCTCCTCTCCTCTCCTCTCCTCTCCTCTCCTCTCCTCTCCTCTCCTCTCCTCTCCTCTCCTCTCCTCTCCTCTCCTCTCCTCTCCTCTCCTCTCCTCTCCTCTCTTCTCCTCTCCCCTCCCCTCTCTGCTCCTCTCCACTACTATCCTTTCCGCTCCTGTCCCCTATCCTATCCTATCCTATCCTATCCTATCCTATCCTTTCCTATCCTATCCTAATCTACCCCATTCCATTCCATTCCATTCCATTCCATTCCATTCCATTCCATTCCATTCCATTCCATTCCATTCCATTCCATCCTTTTGACCTCAAACCCTCTCACCCTGCCCTTGACCAGCATTTGCAGCACAGCCAGGAGGTTGCCCTCACAGAAAGCTGAGATTCTCTCAAGCAGCACCACTTTTAGTGGAAACAACTGGCTCTGGGCCTCTCACCCACGTTCTAAAGACCTTGATTTGATTTGCTGTTGCTGTCAGACAACCTGGATGCTCGGTGTCCCTGACAGCCCCCCACAGCCACGACACTGCTTGTGGATCTGCTCTGGGGTCAGTGAGTCACACACAGGAACGTTGTTGCTTATCTTTCTCATTACCTCAAGTCAATCCGATTCACCTGCTCTCACTCCCCATTTCTGTTCAGAACTGGACACAATACTCCAGGTGGGGTCTGACAAGACCTTCCCTTGCCCTGCTGGACACGTTTATTTTGATGCAGCCCAGGACATGGTTCACCTTCTGTTGCTGTTCATGTTGAGTTTCTCATCAATCAGCAGCCCCTGGTCCTTCTCCACAGGGCTCTTCTCCACCTCATCATCCCCTCTTCTGTACTGAAACTTTGGATTTCTAAAAGCCAGGTCTAGGGCCTTGCACTTGGCATTGTGGAACCTCATGAATTTCACACAAGCCCAATTCTCCAGCTTGTCCACATCCTTCTGGCATCAAAATATCCCAGCTCAGCTTGGTGTCTCCAAACTTTCTGACGGTGCACTCGATCTCACTGTCTATGTCATCGTTACAGAGCACTGGTCCCAGTACGGACCCCTGAGAGACACCACTTATGACAGATCTCCACCTGGACATTGAGCCTGTCACCACTGCTCTCTGAATGTGACCATCCAACCACTTCCTCATCCACCAAAAAGCTGACCCATCAAACCTATGTCTCTCCAATTTAGAGAGAAGGATGTTGTAGGGGGCCACGTCCAAGGCCAATGCCAGGATGTAGGAACTGATCTCCACTGACTTAGGAGAAACTGATTATTTCTTCCTCATCTCCAAGACACAGTGACTGGAAGGGACCCCATTGTCCTGTGTCCCGCCTTCCATCTCCTCTGGGAGTGATGAAAGGGACACTTCTGTCCCCACCTCTCTTCTCACCTCCCAGGAAATGTATTTCTTGCCTGACAGCCCCAGAAGTCATCCCTGAAAAAAGGGATTGCACCGAAGCTGAGGCTGGAATGCAGAAATGCATTAATGACTCTGAGGGCGGCAAGATTCAGATAACCATTAGTGGGTTACTTGGACACTGCAGGCAGGTAATTAGAAACAAGGAAATTAGGAATGAGATAATTAAGAAAAGAGTGCCCACAGCAGTTGCCAGGCACAGAAGGAGTTGCAAGAGGAGGCAGCCCTTATCTGGCAAATTTGTCAGAGCTCTGCCAAGTTCTCTCTCCTGTGCTCTCTCACCACTCCTCAGCCCTGGCAGGGCCAGGCCTTCACCTGGGGTGAAATGGTTCCCTTGCCATTGGTTGAGTTTCCTCTGACACCAAGCCAGACAAAGGATTTACGTGAGTAGACCCTGGTTTCCTCCCTCTTCCCTGGGTGGTGGATTCCTTCTGGACATCACAAAGCTGTTCCAAACAGGAAAATACTTAGAATCATAGAACCATAAGGTTGGAAGAGACCTCTGAGATCATCAAGTCCAACCGTGCCTGTCTCCCTACTAAACCATATCCCTAAGAAACTCATCTACCCATCTTTTAAACACCTCCAGGAATGGAGACTCCACCGCCTCCCTGGGCAATCTCTTCCAATCCCTGACCACTCTCTCAGTGAAGAAATCCTTCCCAATGTCCAGTCTAAACCTGCCCTGGCGCAACTCGCGGCCGTTCCCTCTCGTCCTGTCGCTCGTCACTTGCAGGAAGAGAGCAGCACCCACCCCATCACAACCTCCTTTCAGGTAGTTGTAAACAGTGATGAGGTCTCCCCTCAGCCTCCTCTTCTCCAAACTAAACAAGCCCAGGTCCCTCAGACACTCCTCACAGGACTTGTTCTCCAGCCCCCTCTCCAGACTCGTTGACCTTCTCTGGACTCGCTCCAGACTCTCAATGCCCTTCTTGGAGTGAGGGGCGGAAAACTGACAACAGTACTTGAGGTGTGGCCTCACCAGTGCTGAGTGCAGGGGCACAATCCCTGCCTTCGTCCTGCTGGCCACGCTGTTTCTGACACAGGCCAAAATGCCATTGGCTTTCTTGCCCACCTGGGCCACTGCTGGCTCATGGTCAGCTGCTGTCAACCAACACCCCCAGGTCCTTCTCCACTAGAGAGTTCTCCAGCCATCTTCCCCAAGCCTGTAACGCTGCCTCGGGTGGTTGTGACCTAAATGGAGGACTCTGCACTTGGCCTTGCTGAACCTCATCCCCTTGGTCTCAGCCTATGGATCCATCCTGTCCAGATCCCCCTGCAGAACCTCCCTTCCTTCAAGCAGATCAATGCTGCCACCCAGCTTGGTGTCATCCACAAACCTGCTAAGGGTGCACTTGATCCCTTCGTCCAAACCATTAATAAAGATATTGAACAGGACTGGACGCAGCACTGAACCTTGGGGAACACCACTCATGACCAACTCCAGCTGGGTTTAACTCCATTCCACACCACCCTCTGGGTCCGGAAATCCAGCCACTTTTTGGCCCAGCAGATGCTGTGCCTGTCCAGGTCAATGGCAGCCGGTTTCTCGATCAGAATGCAGTGAGAAACTGTGTCAAATGCTTTACAGAAGCCCGGGTACAACACTTCCAGAGCCTTTCCTGTGTCCATTGCCACAATACCTACAAATGTAGTCAAGCAGGGTGACCTCCCCATGGGGCAGGTGGCTCTCCTCTTCTTTGTCTTCTTAAGGTGTCTCCTAACGATGGTGGCAAAAGCCTCATCCTTGTCCCTGTGGAGAGTGAGCAGCCCCTGAGGATCCTGATACAGCTCTTCTTTGGAAGCTTTTCTTTCTTGGACATCTGGTGATTCCCCACTTGAGGGCAGCAGAGGTTCCTGCAGGACCCTTGACGTGTGTGGGCAGAGACTCTGCAAGGTAAGCGCTGATTGCCCCCTGCTCTGCGGTCCCCAGGGATGTTTTGCACGTGCCACAGGACAGCAGCCCAAAGAGACCCTCTACAGTCTGTCCCATCCTCCAGTTCTTCTGGGAGTCATGAAAGACCTCCTTCTACCCTCATCTTAACCCTGCCACGATCAGAGTCGTTCTTCCTGGGGAGCTTGGGAGGGCACACAGGGAGGGAAGGATCCCTGAGAGACCCCGGCCTAGTTGCAGAAATCTTTAATGAGTCTGAAAAGGGAATGAAGATCTCAAGCACAGACCCTCAGTGCCGGGATGATGAAGGGCAAGTGAGAGACTGCAGCCCTTGGCCATGGAGAAGGTCATGAAGGGCATTCCTCTGCCTTTCCAGCAGAGAAAATGCTGCCTTGGGGGAGCCCAACAGCCTCGAGGAGGAGCAGGAAAGAATGGACATAAAGAAGGAGAGGTGGGTGGGCAAATGGGAGGAGAGACATGGGTCGTGCGTTCTGAGAGCCCACGTTCTTCTCCTCCTGCCAGCGTTTTCAGGAGAAGTAAAAGATGGTCAGTTCCTGTGAAAACAATGGCCTGAAGATTCATCCTTTGCCCAACACCATGTCCAGAGACCTCAGGGAGACTCTCCAAGAGCTGTGCCCAACAGCTTTGGCAGGGAGGACACCTTCTGCAGTAATCGACTCCTGGAGGAGATGGGGGTTGCCCCAGAGCTGAGGATGCTGCAAACAGTAGCAGAGGTGGAGGAGCCCTCAAGGGTGTTCTGAGGGAAGGAGCTGAGGATGGGCCCAAGCAGGGTCACCACCAGCGGAGACAGCTGGATGGCAATGGTGGAGTTCTGGCACAGCCTACAACAGGGCTCATGGCAGCTGTTGGCCAGCAGAGTCGGGCCGCAGGGCCGGCAGGGCAGGCATGGCCTGGAGCAGGACATGGCTTGGGGCTGGAACTGCACCTGGGAGGAAGCAGAGCATCGAATGTAGGTGAGGAGCAGCCTGGTTACCCTGTTACTAATGAGACAAGGACACCAATGAGGGGGAAGACACACAGTCTTCATTGTCTAATCAGACCAGGGCCCTATAGAGAGTGGCCTGACCCAAGGAACGTCTCTCATTCATAAACTGAAAAGCCAGCCCAGATCCCTGCTCTCTCACCACCCTCTCCTGCCTCTTTCTCCTTGGAACCAGGTGAGTCACAATCCTCTTCATCCTCCTCTTTATAAGCAAGAGCTCCGCTCGATGGACATCTCAGCTGATGCTGGCTCTGTCCTGCTTTGGGGTTTGGATCTCCTTGCCATGAGAGAACATTGTGTGGATAATGTGTGCAGAAGAGAGGCTGTGGTGTGGCTGAGGGTGTTCTTGGTTGAAGAACGAGTATTGAGCCTCTCTGAGCCAGGCTGCTCTCTATAGGATGCTGAAGGTTGAGCGACTCCTGGCAGAGCCTCCAGCTCCCCACTCAGCAGTGGCTGTGGCTGCGCCTCACTCACCCCTCTTCTCTGCTTCCACTCTGCCTTCTCTCCCAGGCACCCTCCGACTTTGAGCCATGTCCTGTTCCACACCATGCCTGCCCAGCCCTGACTGGCAGCGCTATGGTGTTTGACAGCTGGAATGCAGAACAGAGCTCTTTCCTTTGAGGAGAATGCTCTAAATATCTGCAGGCAGAGGAGATCAATTCCCCTCCTCTGAAGTCTTACCTGGCTTTCCGCTTCCATCTGCACTTAAGGGACAACTGAATTCTGAGGCCTGATCTGCACTGACAGGCTCTGAAATGGAGAAGGGGGATCCCTTCCCTTCCTCTCTGTGGATTCGGGTGACCATGGCTGCCTTTTGTTATGTCCCATCCTGCAGGTTCTGAGATCACATTGGCATCTGCTTCAACACCAACTGCTTCACCCTTGCAGTCTCCTGGGACACGGCTGTTTCCGATATTTCGTGCACGTCAGCAAATGGCCCCCCAGGAGAGCTCTGAACTCCTGACACTGTTTCTGAGCCATAGCTGTGGGAAGAGGCAAACACCCAGCCACTTCAGAGAATCGCCTTCCTGCTCTTTCATTGGCCATTGTGAAGAGAAAGCATTATCCGTCTGCAGCAACTGCAGGAGATCCCTCAGAGATGGAACTCCCTGGGGCACAGAGAGGACAAACAGCAAACCGTCTCCTCGGGGTGGCCAGGCTGAGCTTCAGTGAGTTCATGAGGGGGACTGGGATGGGTTTGTGCTAATGATGTGGGTGACTCTGATCTTGGCTCTCCCTGTGTGGAGCTGAACTGGAGAGAGTTTACAGTGTGTGTGCACAGGGATCCCCTTTGTGGAGGGGCAGTGGTGGCTGTGAGGGGCAAAGAAAAGCAGGAGCAGAAGCTGTCGGTGCCTGCATGGTGGGTGGAGAAGAAAAAACATCAGGCAGTTGTCTGCAGCCTGAAGTGATTTGGCAAGGGGAGAGCTCTTCATCCACACTTCTCCTGACATCATGGCATCCAGAGCTCCTCCAGGAAATCAACCTCTTCCCATTGCCCTCCCTCAGCCAAGGGGACCACGGCCTCATCTGGAGGATGGTGGGTGAAGAGAAGTCGCTTGGATCATTTCCACTGCCTGAGCTGGTGAGTGAAGCCTCCCAAGAAACACTGCCCAGACCTCCAATGCCCTGCACTCAGATTAAGGGGAGGGGGAGGATTTCTCTGCGAGGCACAGACACCTCTGCCCCAGCTGAGATATCCAACTGACCCATCTGACCTTCTCATGAGACTCCTGCCCTATTCCTCAGAGACAACCTGGCACCGGTAGAGGGCTTTTAGCCCTGTCTGGGAGGTGAGATGAGCTATGTCTCCCTGCTGCCTTTTCTCTGCCCACTGAGAGAGAAGGACGGTAAGTGGAGAGGCTGAGATAGGAGCATTTCATCACACATCTTTCTCCTTGGCCAGCAAAAGCACTTCCCCTGACTCTGAGATGGCAAAATAGCAGAGGTGAATCCTGCCCGTGCTCTGATGAGAAGCAGATGGCAGGGGAGGTCATGGAGATACCGCCAAAATCTTCCTGTGCTGAGACTTGGAAGAAAGCAAATAGACAGGACCCCCAGTCTCATTTGCTGAAATCATAACTCAGTCCTGGCTGTCCTGAGGAGCACAGCTGGGTTCTTCTCTCCCTCACTGCAACAGCCTCCCACGTAGCTGGAGACCCTCAGCTCTCCGTGCTTCCCTAAAACAGTTTTTCATCTCCCAGCAGTGATCGCAGTCACCATGGTCTAAAGGAGATGCTTGTCCACGATCTGCAGAATGATTCTCCACGTTCATTTGATGGTGGGGCCGGGCCCTCATGGTCATATCTCCTTGTCCACACATGTTTGTGCAGCAAAGGTTTTCCCTGAGCAGTTTAACCTGTGGTTGACGTTGTTTTCCCATGGTGTGCATCCACCATTTTTCCAGGGGTGATGCCTCTGTTTCTCTGCCAGGAGCATCTGAAGGACCGGTACAGGCACGCAAACTCTCACAGAAACTTTCTGTCTGTGCAGAGGGCCCTCGACACTTGGGAGGACACGGCAAATGGGACAAGTGTGGAAGAGTCGATCCTTCTGGGTTTCCCAGGCAAGTGGCATTTTCGGGTCTCTCTTGTGGTCCTGTTTGCCCTGACGTACTCCATGGTAGTCATAGGCAACGCATCCCTCACGGCCGTCGTGTGGACAAACAGGAAACTCCAGACCCCAATGTACTTCTCCCTCTGCAATCTCTCCTTTCTGGAGACCTGGTACACTACGGGCACTGTTCCCAAAGCCATAGGAGTCCTGCTGGGGACTAGCCAGGTCATGTGTTTCCGAGCCTGCATCCTCCAGTTGTTCTTTCTTCTCTCCCTGGGCTCCACTGTGTCTTTTCTGCTGTCTGTCATGGTCTATGACCGCCACTTAGCCATCTGCTGCCCCCTGAGGTACAGCTCCCTCAGGAGCAGGGGCCTCTCTGCTCGCCTGGCACTCAGCTCCTGGCTGGGAGGATTTCTGGCCATCTCCCTGCTGGCCTTTCTGACCTCCAAGCTGACGTTCTGTGGGCCAAATATCATCAATCATTTCCTCTGTGATATAGATTCCTGCCTTGCCCTCTCCTGCAGCCAAACATGGCCAGTGGAGCTGGCAACCTTCCTAGTCTCCATCAATGTCGTGGTCGCCTCCTGTGTGGTCACCCTGGTCTCCTACGTCTACAACATCTCATCCATCCTGAGAATCCTGTCAGCCCATGGCCGCAGAAAGGCCTTTTCCACCTGCTCCGCCCATCTCAGTGTGGTCACGATCTGGTACAGCTCCACCAGGTTCCTGTACGTGAAGCCATCGGACCAGAACTCCCTGTAGCTGAACAAACTGGTCAATACCTTTAACACAGTTGTGACTCCGCTGTTGAACCCCTTTGTTTACACCCTCAGGGAAAAAGAAGTGAAGCAAACTCTGGGACGGACTTTCTGGAGAAAGTGAAGAGGCTTTTCAAGGGCCTTGGTGGTAGCAGAGAGATTCCCTCCCTCCTGCCCATCACTTCTGCCCTGCAGAATGTCCTCCCCAAGGTGTAAGTGCCCCTGGGCATCACAGGGAGTGCGAAGCTACCAGCTCCCCCAGGAGCTCATCTCACCCACCTGACAGCCCTCTTAGGCTGGGCTGAACCTCGATTCTAAAGCCCCCATCTCGCTCTCTTTGCTCATGGGTAACTCGGAATGCCACACAGTGCTGGACAGAGCAGCACTTGGAAAGGGGCACCAAGCCCACCCAGGAACAGTTCTCCAACCGGAAACTGGAGGAGCGGTTCCTGCCCCGGGTTTGTGCTCCAGTTTGCTCAGTGCCTCACTGTTTTATCAGAATTCCCCTGCATCCCCCAGAGGGATCCCAGAGCTGCCTCACTGCTTTAGGATACCGGCCTGGATTCCTCTGTCCAGTCGGACACTTTCTGGACACAGCTGGGCCCCATTCTTGGGGCTGTTTCATCAAATCCTGCTCCGGATCGAGGTCAATCTGGCAATGTCTGGTGCCTCTCCCTGTCGTGGTTATTCCCATCATGAGACAGTCAATAAAATTTACATTCCCTTCCCTCTATCCAGTATCTGAATGGACATTTACATTTGTAATGAAACACATGCAAATCACTCTTTGATGCTGGATGTGTGAGGGCATTTCCACCTCTCAAACCCCACAACAGTTTTTCACAGCCCAGCGTTCCTCTCATTTGACCTTTGTTGTGGAAGCCGTTCCAGTGATGGCAAAATCCCCGAGCACAGGGCTGGGCAATGCTGGCTGGGTACCAGTCTCTCCTGGCACACACTGGGAGGACGTCAGCACTGCCAAAGGGCTCACACTGTGCCCCTTCCCTTGGATTCCATTGTAGAGCAGATGAATGACTTTCTTTTTCCTGCACGCTGACAGGGAAGGGATCCATGGGAGAACTTCCTAGGGAGGAGACATCATCAGCCCTGCAGAGAAACCTTCATGAAGTCTGGGATTCATCTCCCCTGAGTGTGGAGCTCTCCAAGGGAGAGGACTGAGCCTGGAATGAATGTCTGCTCCCTTCTGGAAGCAGTGATTCTTCTGAAGATGATTTGCAAACCTCCTCCATCTCCCTGTTCAGGACTTTCAGCCCTGCAGCCAGGTCTGCGCACCAGTGCCCAAGGACAGGCTGATGCCCACCCTTGTCAGCTGGGCTCTCCTGCTCAGTAGCATTTGGGAACACCACTGGGACAGCCACTGAGAGACCCTTCAGATGGCTGCAGGGAGGGCACAGATCATACGCTGTGGTTTGTTTGTCTTCTCCACGGATCTACCTTGGCAGGGGACTCAGCTCAGAGGATTTTGTCTTCAGTCACTGAAGCACGGACACCTCTGCCCCAGCTGAGATGACTGACCTTCTCATGAGACTCCTGCCCTAATCCTCAGAGACAACCTGGTACTGGTAGAGGGCTTTTAGCCCAGTGTGGGAGGTGAGATGAGCTATGTCTCCCTGCTGCCTTTTCTCTGCCCACTGAGAGAGAAGGACAGTAAGTGGAGAGGACATTTACAATCCTGCTTTGCCTTCTTCAGGATGGAGTCTCCAGGTTCCTCAGTCTCTTTTCATTCTCAAAGACCTTGGATCCGGGTGCATCTGGAAGCACTTTATTGACTGAGCAGTGGTTTTGGCCACAAAATGATAAGATTATCCCTGTGTGAGCAGCACAATTCTTCGGGATGAGGGACACACACGGACACAGCCAGACAAGAGTACTGTGCCCAGTTCTGCGCCCCTCAGTTTAAGAGAGATGTTGAGATGCTGGAGTGGGTCCAGAGGAGAGCAATGAAGATGGTGAAGGGGCTGAAGCACAAGCCCTATGAAGAGCGACTGAGGCAGCTGGGGTTGTTTAGCCTGGAGAACAGAAGGCTCGGGGGAGATTTACTGCTCTCCATAACTACCTAAAAGGAGGTCGTAGGCAGGCAGGTGCTTACAGGAACACACAAGAGAAGAAGAGACACAGGAACAGAACAACCCCTGGACTCTGCTGTGGACCCTGGGGACTGGGCAGGGTCTGGCAGGGTCAGGCAGGATGGGGTCAAAACCCAGCAGCACCACTCATCCCCCTGGGGAGGCAACAACAAGGGATAACTCTGGTGAGATGAGGAGGGAGGGAAAGAGAAGGACAAGGAACATCCTCATTTGTGGCAACCCTTGGAAATTCCAGACAAGCTCATTTCTGTTCTGCATTAGAGGTGAGGGAGTTTACATTAAACTGAGTGTCCAGGGACAGGTTCCCTTTTGGTGTCGCAACTTCAGCATCTGTAGCGTGTGGCAAATCCTGATTGTCCCGGACACACAACCATCTGCTGCCATAAGATGAGCTCTTCCCAGCAGCTGATGGTGGGGAGGCAGAGGCACAGCCTCCACACAGCCCCCAGCAGCTGCTACTGGGCAGGCTGAGCTGAGACCTCCAGGCAAGCAGTGGCAGGGAGGGAACTGCTCCCCAGAGCACCCCCACGTTTCTGTGCAGCGCTGCACGCTGTGGGCACCAGGGTGGGCTCAGCACACAGAAATAGGCAGCGCTGTCCTGGAGCTCCACATCCTGCACGTGCAGAAGCACCTGGGAGTCCTCTGCAGATAGCACAGAGGAGAACCTCCCTGCATCCACACAAGCTTTGAACTTGCTCACCCACAGCAGCACCTGAAGGGCCTGGGTCTGGTGCTGCTGGTACCAGAAGATGTAAGGAGTGGAAGTGCTTGTGGAGAAATTGCAGTGCAGTGTTGTGCTGAGTCCTGCCTGGATGGTAACTGGAGCACAGAGTCCTTTTGGGCATGATCTGTGAAAGCAGAAAGAGCTTGGCTTGCCTGGGAACCTCTCCGTCTGTCACTCCATCAGCTTCCTCACTGTCCCCACTGCCCAGATCACTTTTCCATCCTCTCAAAGGCTGAGCTCTCTCTCCCTGCACACTTCTTTATGCACGTTCCTGCCACTCCTCACAGCCCACATCACCCTGCTTTTCAGCCACACTCCCTGCTGTGTCACTCCACTCATTCTCTCCACAGATCCAAGGTTTATGCCCATCCCTACAGAGATTGGTACCATTGTACCTACAGCACCTCACCGAGAAGCTCCAATCCACCCCATCGCTCCATTCCCCACCACCTTTCCCTCTCAGGCTTTCTCTGCATTAGCAGCACATTCAGGAATGCTCTGTTCCTGCACATTTAGGGTGAGATTTAGTTCTCCTCCATGCCCATCATTCCTGACCTGTCCTACATTATTTACCATCCCCACATGCAGCCCCTGTTCTTCCAGCACAAACACTCTCAGTTCCCTTGGACTCAGCCCTTATTTCCCCTCCCTTCCACCACTAGCAGCACAAACTTTTGCCTCCTTCTCCCCAGCCTGAAAGTCTCCTCTCACCAAAGGCTGCCAGTTCCAGCAGGGCTGCCAGCAGAATGAGGACCATGTCCCGCTGTCCCTTCCTGGCGTACCCAGGGACCTGCCAGCAGGAGGGACCTGATGCTGGCAACTTGTCCTCTTCTGCCTCTGCCAGATGCACAAGGCCTCCAAGGCCCAGACCAGAGGGTGGAGCCAAATCCCCTGCCTACTGCTCCAGACAGGTCTCTCAGGGTCTGTGTCCACCTCTGTCCCAAGCAAGCTCTGCAGAAAGAGAACAGCCCCATGGGTTGAGCCCAAACCATGGAAGGAACAGGCAGCCCTTGGGAACTGCTTCTGGCAGCAACCCAAGAGGCACAGGCTGTTCCCAGCTCTGCAGGAGGTGGACAAGGCACCGCTTCTCCCACCCTGTGCCCCTCTGCTGGGTTTTTGGGATGGAGAGAGGAAGGGTGTGGCGGAAGGGTCTGGACCCAGGGGACTTTTCCTACAGGAGAGAAGAGACATCAGGTTACGGATGGGACTTACCCTGTCCCAAAGCAGACATGCACAGTAAACAGGACAACGCATCGTTCTGGAGACACTGATCCTGTACTGACCAGTGGTGGCCTTTGAACTCCTCTCAGGCAGCTTTCCCCATAGCCAGGTCTTGCAGCATGGCCCCCTGTATCCCTCTGCCTTGGGAGATCTCAGAGAGAGCTGCAGCTCCGGGTCCTACTGCAGGAGAAATGAGGCTGGGCTGGGGAAAGTCCATGAGGCAGGGCATGAGTAGGTCCCCAAGGACAGGCAGAGTGCAGTGGAGAGAGCAGGGCCTCTGGTCACCCAGCCACTGCAGGGGTTACAGAGGCACTGGCACTGTCCTCTCTTGGAAGAGGCTCTGGGTCCGCAGCTCCCTGGGTGCAGAGAGGAAGCAGCGCTGCCAGGGCAGAGCTGGGGCCCCTTCCCCCAGGCTCAGCCTTGCCCAGACACAGCCCCTCCTTCTCCTGTGTTTTTGTCCAGCCCAGGAAGCTGCTGCACCAGCGTGTCCTGCACAGCACAGAGGTACCAGGCACTGTCAGAGCCCTCGACTTCCTCCAGCTGCAGGAGGCTGGATTTGTCCGTGGGGTTCAGTGGCTTGGTGAGACGACCCCTACGCTTGGAGCCAGCTCCTGCCTGGACTGAGAGCAGCTGGGGAGCTTCGCATTTCCTCTGCTGGTATGAGAACAAGCCATAAAAGTTGGATGTCTGGTAGGTGCAGGTGGTTTGAAAGGTGTCTCCATGCTTCACTGTCACTTGTCCTTCTTGCTGGGTGACGGTGATTTGTCCCATGGTGCCTGTAAGAAAGTGAGGGTCAGCAGCTCTGCAGGGAAAGGATCCAAATGCAAACCAAGAGAAGATGCAAAGTGTGGGAGGAGAAGGCTCCCTGTGTCTTGCTCAACATCCGGAGATCCAGGGATGGGAAGAGCAAGGCAGGGAGAGTCTTTAGGTAGGAGGTCTGAGACCTGAGCCAAGCATGGACCCCTCAGTACAATAATGCCAGTTCCGTGCCAAAGGGAGACCCCCAGAGCAGAGCTGGGCTCTCACCCAGGGCTTTGGTCTCCACTCTCATGCTGCCTGCAGTCTCCAGGGCACAGCCTGCAGTGCCTGGCCCTCCTCTGCTGACTCCAGGACATCTCCAGCAGGGTGAGGGTCCTGGCAGCTCCTGCCAAGCTGACCCATCCTGCTCTCCCTGCAGAGAACTCTTGTGGGGATGAGGGTCTCCTGGGGAGAAGAGCAATTGTGCCTCCAGCCAGAGCCAAGACTTACTCAGAGGCTGCCTCAGGAAGGCAGTGAGGAGGAGACAGGCGAGGTACCTGCTGCGATGGATCATCCTGCGGGTCTGAGAGAGACCCAGAAACCCTCCCGACTCCCTCTCAGAGCCGTGAGAGAGCAGAGCTGCCGGCAAGGACTCTGCAAGGGGAACAAAGAGAGAAACCGGGAGGAGAAAATGCTTGTTCCTAGCACAGCTGCAATGCTTGTGCTGAGCTCCTCCCTCCTCCAGCAGGGTCCTCTCTTGCTCCTGCAGCCCGGCCCTTCTGCCTTCCCAAGGGGAGAGGTATAAGGGGGTCACCAGGGTCTACCCCTCCCCAGCAGTTTCTTGCACACTTCTTCCTTTGCAGCCTCTGTGCAGCTTCTCTTCCCTTGATGCCTGGTGCCTCCTGTCTCACCACCCTTCAGACCATGGCTGACTTGGCCTCTCCTAACTGTGGCCCAGTGTCCAGCCCCAAGCTCCTTTCAGCACAGACCAAATTTGCAGCCCTCCCAAACCCAGTGGACAACACCTCTGAGCGCTGCAGAGCACATGAGTCTCACTCGGACCCCCAGGTCCTGGGGACTTTCTCCCCCCAGCTAAAAGAGTTCTCTCAGACACAAAGAGATGATGTTTCCTGCCACCCTGGCAATGCCATCTCACAAAGCAGCGTCTGAAGAGTCCGGTGAGAGAAAACCCCCAAACCCCAAACACCCTTTTCACCTGGTGAGAACCCTTCTGCTTCCAGTGGCCTCAAACCAGCTGGGTCTGCATTTGTAATCTCCTTCCCTCTGGCCTTTCAGACCAAACCTGCCAACCCCTTTCCAGTCTCTGATCAGAGCAGGTCTCATTAGAACAGGGAGGGCAGGGTTGGGCCCAGGCAAGGCTGGAAATGTCCAAGGTGTCCCCAGTGAACAGAGCAGCAGCAGCCCCGGTGGGCAACACAGGGGCTGTCAGAGAATCATTCAACTATGGACTGGGAACAGCTGGATTGGAATAGACACAGAAAGGTCCCTGTCTCCAACACTCCTGACACTGGAAGGGACACTTCTCAGCAGATCACTTTGCTCAAAGCTTTGTCCCACCTGACCTTAAGCAGCAGCGATGATTGGGCACCCACAGCTTCCTTAGAGACCTGTGCCAGTGTCTTGCCAGCCTCGTCATGGCAAATTCTTCCTTCTGTCCCATCTAAATCTCCCCCCTTTCAGTATAAACCCTTTATCCTTGTTCTGTCACCACAGGCCCCAGTAAAATGTTACTCTACATGTTTCCTTCCAGCCCCCAGCCCAGTGAGACACTCTTGTCTCAGCTTTTCCCAGTTCCCTGGCCTTGGGCACTGGCTGGCAGGCACAGGATTCCAGACAAGGACAGACTGGGCATCCCAAAGCTCAGGACAGCAGCCACAAATGTAGGCAGCCACAGCCACAGCACCGTGGACTTTGCAGAAAGACCCCAAGTTGAGGAAAGGACCTCATGCTGCCCCACACCAGCCCTTCATCCTTGAACCACAGCTCATGTCACTCAGAGCAGCACTGGCCCAGCTCAGCAAACAGTGCTGGACAATCCTGACACAGAGGCTTTTTACACACATGGTCACATCTGTTCTGGCTGCCCAGGGCCCAACAACAACAGCAGCTGATTCAACACCACTGCAGCTGCTTTGCAGAAGATTTCTACCAAACCTGTGTGGCTGGCATTTTCCTTGCTGATGCTGCACCTGCAGAGCACAGCCAGGAGCTGGGCTCCTTCCAGGGGAGGTAGGCCAAGAGAAGAAGATCTGGATCAGAGACTCTCAGAACAGGGAAGGGCCCTGGGAAGATTCCAGCCCTACTGGGAGGCTGTTAGGACACGAGTTTTAACCTCCAGGTGCCTGTGCCACGCTTGGCAAAGTCTCGTGCCGCCACTCCTGTTCCTGTGGAGACTGCCCCGCGCTGACAGCAGATGTGGAGCTGGACTTCTCCAGCAGTGCAGCTCCAGGAGTTCTGATGAGACAAGTGAACGGACAGGCAGCAAGGCTCAGGCACTTGAAAATGTTCTCCTGGTGCCACATACTAGTTCATATTTGATTGCCTTTAGAAGACAGGGAGTTTCTCTTCAGGCAGCTTCATCAGCCCTGTTCCCTCCCTGCTGTTGCAGCCCCAGCAGTTGCAGTTGCAGGGTATCTGGCTCCCCGGACACACAGCCCTTTGCTGCACTGGGAGCAGGTCAGGGCATCCCCTCTGCCTGCACCATGCCTGGAACTGGGCGAGATCCAGGGGACAGAGCACAAAGGACACCCAGAGAGATGAGTCCTGATCTCTGCTTAATGCAGCAGTGATGAATGTTCTCTTCTGTACCCACACAGTCCTCCCCCCAAAAAAAAAACATTTTTCATGACCTTCCTGGAAGAGTTTCCAGAGAAGGAAGGAGGACTCAGAGGCCCAGGTTTAGATGCAGCACTAATTTAATGAGTCTAAAGAAGGAAAGGAGGTGGTTTTCAGGGAGCACCAAGGGCAGCCAGGAAGATGCAGTGGAACTTCTGCAGAGTATCCCTCTACCTGCCCCGCAGAGGGAGGGAGCCAAGAGCTCCCTGCTAGGTTGGTGTTGGGAGAAAATAACAGAAAGGTAAAGACAAGAGAGAGAAGAGTGGAAGAAGAAAACAATGGCTCAAAGCCCTATCTCTTGTCCAGAACCATGTTCTGAGGACTTGGGATGTTCCTGTCCAGAACCATTGCCAGCAGGTTTAGCAGGGCCGACATCTGTTGCCACAGTAGCAGCTGGTGATGCAGGAGAGGTCACAGCAGCCAGTGTTGATGGGGACTCCGTTGCAGCTGAGGATGCTGCCAACAGCAGCGGAGGTGGAGGAGCCCACGGCAGTGTTCTGTGGGAAGGAGCTGAGGATGGGCCCGGGCAGGGTCACCACCACCGGAGAGGGCTCGATGACGACGTAGGAGTTCTGGCACTGCCTGCAACAGGGCTCATTGCAGCTGCTGGCCAGCGGGGTCGGGCCGCAGGGCTGGCAGGGCAGGCAGGGCTCGCAGGGCCGGCAGGACATGTCTCTGGGCAATACAGGCACCTGGGAGAGAGGGCAGAGGAAAGAGAGCTCAGAGACTCCTCAGGAACAGCCTGCAAAGCCACCAAAGGGAAGCCCAGGGACCTGCTGGGTGTGCAGGGTGAGGCTGTGCATCCAGGAACAGGGGCTTCTCTTCCTGAGCCCAGCAGGGTCCCTCAGACAGCAGCCAGGCCCAGGGATCCTCCTGACGAGCCTGGATCAAAGAGCCACCTCAGCCCAACCTCAGCCTCTCCCCATGACAGACCAACTCTGCTCTGCCCTCTGCCACCACCACCATCCCAGAGCAGGGACAGAAGACCAAAGAGCAGGCATCAGCTGAGCTGTCCTTGAAGGGAAGAGCCAGTACTAAAAGGACATGGAGGGGTAAGGGTGTTGCAACTCACCTGGTTCCCAAGGAGAAGGAGGTGGCAGAAGTGGTTGAGAGATCAAAGAGCAGGGCTTGCTTTTATCCCATCCTCTTGGTGCCTCAGGCCCAAAGGCAGCCACAACCATTTTCCTGCAGCTCCTAAAAAGCGGAAATGTCCCAGGAAATGACACAGCAGCAGTGCTGGTTCCTCCTGAGTGCCAGAAGTATGTGGTGGAGTCAGGAGAGGTCAGCCTGAGGCATTTGGATTGATTTTAATGTTTTGATGTTGTTACAGGATCGACCCCAGCTGCTCCCAGCCCTGTCATCCTTGTCTTGTCCTCCAATAGCTCCTGTGAGAGTGTACCCTGTCCTCTTTCCTTCCCTCCCGGCACACCCTGTGAGGAGCCCCTGTCCCATCCCAGTCACCAGCAACTCTGCATCACGAGGGGATCCACTCAGTAACAACAGCCTGCATGATGTGGGCAGGATTTCTTGGTCTTTCTCCCTTTACAAAGCAAGAAATGGAGGGCTCAGGAGGCAGGGACTGCATTTCATTGCTTGTTCTCTAGGAAACCTCTCTGCCAGGTTAGAGGCACCAGCATTCAGCTGTAGATTTCATTCCAACCACCATTCTTTATGGCAAGGGGAACCTGCTACTCCGTGGAGCTCCTGAACACAGCAGGGCAGAGCCTCCCTACTGAGACCTGCCCGTGCCCTCACCAGGGTCACAAGGACAGACAGACAGACCTGTGCTCACGGACCCCTACAGATAGTCAGGCAAAGATCTGTGAGGGCACAGGAAGGCAGGAGAGACTCAAACACAAAGAAAAACACATAAAAGCAGCTGTGGACTCTGCTGCGGAGGTGCCGGGAACCACACTGGCAGAACAGGACTAAATCGCCCCAAGGTAGGATCGGGTCCCAGACATGCTCATGGTGCTTCCTGATGTTCCATGTCCTCTCCCAAGGGAGCCCTTGGGCATCCAGATGAGAAACACAAGAATCATTTCCTGACACCTTGCCCCAAACAAGCCCACAGCAATGTCCCAAGTGCTCATCACCTGCCTACATGGGATGCCACCAGCACTGGGGATGAGTCTGCTCCCTGCACTGATGTGTTTCAGGCCTCTCATCCCAGCACGTCCAAAAGCCTCATCTGGGCCAGCCCGTGGTATAAGGTAGGAAATGCAAAGTCATGAGGGCAAGAAAGCAGGACACAGCCCATCCCATTGGCTGGGTTGGAATTGGATTTGAAGGAAGCTTTTCAGAAAATGATTCCTCTCAGTGAGGAAGCCTCTGTGCCTGAGGCAGGGCAGGAGCACTATAAAAAGGCAGCCCAAGTCTCTGCTCTCTCATCCACTTCTCTGGCCTCCCTCTCCTTGGCAATCAGGTGAGTGGCAAGCTGCTTCTCCTCCTCCTTCCAGAGCAGGTCTCTCCTCACTGTCTGTGCCAGCTGCTGTGGTTGTCCTAGGGCAGGGCTGGGAGCTGCTTCTCCTGGGAGACGGAAGGGGAGAGCAGGCATTGCCCAGAGACGGTCTGGCACTTGGTTGAGGTGTCTGCTGGCCTTTGATCTGGGCAGCAACTAACGGGCAAGGAGGTGCCGTGCCTGGCCCAGGCTTGGGTGCAGAGCTGCTCCTCATTTGTCCCCATGCTCTCTTTCCTCTGCCCTCTCTCCCAGGTGCCCCTCTTGCCCAGAGACATGTTCTGCCGGCCCTGCGAGCCCTGCCTGCCCTGCCAGCCCTGCGGCCCAACCCCGCTGGCCAGCAGCTGCAATGAGCCCTGTTGCAGGCAGTGCCAGAACTCCTACGTCGTCATCGAGCCCTCTCCGGTGGTGGTGACCCTGCCCGGGCCCATCCTCAGCTCCTTCCCACAGAACACTGCCGTGGGTTCCTCCACCTCCGCTGCTGTTGGCAGCATCCTCAGCTGCAACGGAGTCCCCATCAACACTGGCTGCTGTGACCTCTCCTGCATCACCAGCTGCTACTGTGGCAACAGATGTCGGCCCTGCTAAACCTGCTGGCAATGGTTCTGGACAGGAACATCCCAAGTCCTCAGAACATGGTGATGGACAGGAGATAGGGCTTTGAGTTCTTGTGTTTGTAGTTTGGGCCATTGTTTTCTTCAACTCTCTTCTCTCTCTTTCCCTTTCTGCTGTCTCGCCTCAACACCAACTAAATGGAGACCTATTGGACTCCCTCTCTCTGCAGGGCAGGAGGATGGACACCCTGCAGGAGCTTCACAGTATCTTGATGCCTGCCCCTGGTTCGCCATGGGAGCCACCTCTTTTACTTCTGTATTTAGACTAATTAATATTTTGCTGCATCCAAGCCTGTTTATCAGACTTCTCCTTCCTGCTCTGGCAACTTTTCAAACCAGGGAAAAGGTGGCATTTTGGAGAGGATTAGGTTAAGTTGTACAAAGGAGACTTCTTACCAAGCAAGGAGGTGGTGGAACACATTGCACTGGGCTGTGTTTTCTACTCTGTCTCTTGGAGTTACAGAAGACATTCCTGGCTCCTCCTCTGCCAGTGGCCGTCAGTCCTTCCAGCCCCTCTGCACCTCTTCCCAGATGGGCCCAGGTGCTGCTGCTGGATAACTGCAGACCTCAACCAGATTCAGTGAGGTTCTTCTCGGCACTGTCTGCAGAGAGCTCCCTGGTGCTTCTCCAGGTACAGGATGACATGCTCTAAGATTACTCTGAAGTACTGGGTAATCCTTGAGGTCATGGAATTTAACAAGTCTCTGTGCCAGATTCTTCACCTGTGGCAGAGTGACACTAGAGACCAGTATAAAGTTGAAGGGGAGTGTTTGGACTGAAGGCTTGCACTGAGGAATTTGGACCTGTTGGTTTAAAGCAGCTCAATCAGATTCAGCAGTGCCCCGGCAGCCAAGAGGGCAAAACCCATCCTGAGGTGTAGGAGACCCATCAGAGAGCCCTCATCAGGAGAGGTGATTATCTCACTGTGTGCAGTGTTGGTGTGGCCTCACCTGGAGAGCTGAGTGCAGCTCTGGGCCCCCCAATGTAAGAGGGATGCAAAGGTCCTGGGATGTGTGCAAAGGGCGGCCACAAATCTGGTGAAAGCGCCTGAAGGGATGTCATATGGGGAGATGGTGAGGGCTTTAGGTTGTCCTGATTTGGTGAAAAGTAGGCTGAGAGATAACCAAATTGTATCTTCCTTAGGAGGGGACAAGGAAGAGGAGAAATTGATCTCTTCTCTCTGGTATCCAGCGGCAGGACACGTGGGAATGGTTCAAAGCTTTATCAGGGCTGGTTCAGAATTGTGGTTGCAAAGAATTTCTTTCCTGAGATACTGGTCAAACCCTGTAAGACGTTCCCTGGCAGGGGGTTGACTCCTCATGGCTGTCAGTGTTTAAGAGGCATTTGGAAAATTCCCTTAATGCCATGTTTTATCTTTTGGTCAGTGTGAAAATCTTCTCTTCTCTTCTCTTCTCTTCTCTTCTCTTCTCTTCTCTTCTCTTCTCTTCTCTTCTCTTCTCTTCTCTTCTCTTCTCTCTTCTCTTCTCTTCTCTTCTCTTCTCTTCTCTTCTCTTCTCTTCTCTTCTCTTCTCTTCTCTTCTCTTCTCTTCTCTTCTCTTCTCTTCTCTCCTCTCCTCTCCTCTCCTCTCCTCTCCTCTCCTCTCCTCTCCTCTCCTCTCCTCTCCTCTCCTCTCCTCTCCTCTCCTCTCCTCTCCTCTCCTCTCCTCTCCTCTCCTCTCCTCTCCTCTCCTCTCCTCTCCTATTGTAATCTGCTCCATTCAATCCCATTCCATACCTTTCCCTTCCATACCTTTCCATTCCATTCCATTCCATTCCATTCCATTCCATTCCATTCCATTCCATTCCATTCCATTCCATTCCATTCCATTCCATTCCATTCCATCCTTCTGACCTCACATCCTCTCCCCCCTGCCCTTGACCAGCATTTGCAGCAAAGCCAGGAGGTTGCCCTCACAGAAAGCTGAGATTCTCTCAAGCAGCACCACTTTTAGTGGAAACAAAGGGCTCTGGGCCTCTCACCCACGTTCTAAAGACCTTGATGTGATTTGCTGTTGCTGTCAGACAACCTGGATGCTCGGTGTCCCTGACAGCCCCCCACAGCCACGACACTGCTTGTGGATCTGCTCTGGGGTCAGTGAGTCACACACAGGAACGTTGTTGCTTATCTTTCTCATTGCCTCAAGTCAATCCGATTCACCTGCTCTCACTCCCCATTTCTGTTCAGAACTGGACACAATACTCCAGGTGGGGTCTGACAAGACCTTCCCTTGCCCTGCTGGACACGTTACAGAGCACTGGTCCCAGTACGGACCCCTGAGAGACACCACTTATGACAGATCTCCACCTGGACATTGAGCCTGTCACCACTGCTCTCTGAATGTGACCATCCAACCACTTCCTCATCCACCAAAAAGCTGACCCATCAAAACTATGTCTCTCCAATTTAGAGAGAAGGATGTTGTAGGGGGCCACGTCCAAGGCCAATGCCAGGATGTAGGAACTGATCTCCGCAGACTTAGGAGAAGCTGAGTATTTCTTCCTCATCTCCAAGACACAGTGACTGGAAGGGACCCCATTGTCCTGTGTCCCACCTTCCCTTTCCTATGAGACTGATGAAGGGACACATCTGACCCCACCTCTCTTCTCATCTCCCAAGACAATGTATTTCTTCCTTGACAGCCCCAGAAGTCATCCCTGAAAAAATGATTGCACAAAAGCTGAGGCAGGAATGCAGAAAACTTTAATGACTCTGAGGAGGGCAAGAAGGTCCTTCCCAGAGGATGGGGCAGCCAGAGCAGGGGGAGCAGTGGACTCTGTCGAAATCCTATGCCAATTGCCCACAGTGGAGATCCCACAGGGCATTCACCTTCCTTCTACATGGAGGGAGAGTGGTCAGCAGATCCCCCAGGATGCCTTTGAGGGTTTCATAGTCCAGAAGAACAGAAGACAGGAAAGAGATTGAAGAGAGGGCAATTCTGGGAAGTTACATTTTGGCCATGTTTTCAGAGAGCCCCAGCTGCTCTCCTTTGGAAGGGCAGCACTGGGTGCTCGACCCCTCCAAAAGCGACTGCCAGGATCTCTGTGCTTAGTTCAAAATTGAGGTCTGGATGTCTGAGGGTCCTTGTCTGGGCTGTCATCAATGGACGAAGTGAATCAGTGGAGGCAATGTGAGGACCAAATATGAGGACAGCAGGGGGACGATGTGCTCCAGGAGCAGAGATTCACCTGCAGCCTGCGGTGAAGGCTATGGGGATGCAAGTTGCCTCCCTGCAGCCCATGGCAGTCCAAGGAGGAGCCCCTGCTGGAGCAGCTGGGTGTGTCCTGAAGAAAGCTGCAGCCCATGGAGAGGAGTCCACACTGGAGCAGTGCTGCTGGCAGGAGCTGCGGCCCTTGGGGTAACACCGCTGGAGCCGTCTGTTCCTGAAGGACTATGTAGAGTCTGGAAGAACTGCAGCCCGTGGGAAGCACCCACAGTGGAGAAGTGTGTGAGAGACCTCATCCCGTGGGTGGGACCCATTGCTACAGCAGGGGAAGAGCGTGAGGAGGAACGAGCAGCAGAGATCGAGCATTAGGAATGTGCTACAAATCGCTGAGATCTTGTCTTCAACCACAAGATTTTCATTGTATTTTCTGTCCTTATCTTGTTGATGGAGGGGCACTGATAGAGGGGCTGGGTGGGTACCCAGCAGCCAGCCCAGGTCAACCCACCACGACCAGGATAAACGCCTGTAATGGTGAGAGCACGTGCAGAGCAGCAGTGGCTCTGAGCTATACTTCATGGACCACAATTCCCTCTTGGTGCAGGACACTGGTGTGGGGATTTCTGTTCTTCCACTGCAATGTCCTTGTTACGACATTCAGAATTCCAGGCAGGAAACAGGAGAGGAGACGGTGGTGGTTGCCCAGAGACATTTCCATCAATCAGAAGGGATGAGATTTCAACGTAAGAAATCCAGCAAATCACCTCCCAGAGCTGCTCAGCCACCCCTTAACACTCAGTGCAGCTCCAAAGACAGCAAGAGGAATGCCCTTCCTCAAGGGCTCATGGGGCTCCTGACTCCTCAGGGCCTCCTGCCTTTAAGAGCACTTGTGGGCAGAGACACAGCGCTGATGGTCACTGGCACCACAGGATCCAGGGATATCTTCCTCAGATCCAAGGGATACTGCCCAGAAGAACAGTTGCTGCAAGGTGCCCCAATCTCCCATTCTTCAGCGAATGGAAAAGGGTTTCCTTGTGCTCTCATCCCCTTCCTCTCTCCCTTGGCACTACGGAAGCATCCGCAGAGAGAAGGACCACGTGGAGGTCACGTTTGAATGCAGCAGAGTCACAAGAGAGAAGCAACGTCAGTTCAAGTGGAAGTTAGTAGTGCAGGAGTGCGGGAAGGAGAGAGTCTGCACTGCTTGGCTGTGGATTTTCATGCTTGTTCCTGCATGGTGTCTCTCTGCCTGTCCCACAAACTGGGAGAAGCTGGATGGTCCCTGGCAGTCTGGCCTTGCGGGCCTGTGATGAAGGCAGGGATCAAGGATTTCATGGTGCCATGAAGAAAGTGACCCTCCTCTTCTCCAGAGGATGCTCAGCTCATTGGTGTTGTCTTAGAGCTGAGCTCCCTTGTGCAAACACAGCAGCAGCTCCACCCAGTTGTTTCCCTGCCTGAGGACATGTGATAAGATCTCCTCACAACATTCAGATCACCGCTAATGGGTTCCTTGGACACTGCAGGCAGGTAATTAGAAACAAGGAAATTAGGAATGAGGTAATTAAGAAAGCAGTGCCCCCAGCAATTACCAGACACAGAAGGAGTTGCAGGACAAGGCAGTCCTTACCTGGCAAAGCTCCACTCCAAGAGACCAGGAAAGTTTGTCAGAGTTCTGCCAAGTTCTCTCTCCTGTGCTCTCCCACCACTCCTCAGCCCTGGCAGGGCCAGGCCTTCACCTGGGGTGAAATGGTTCCCTTGCCATTGGTTGAGTTTATTCCTCTGACACCAAGCCAGACAAAGGATTTACGTGAGTAGACCCTGGTTTCCTCCCTCTTCCCTGGGTGGTGGATTCCTTCTGGACATCACAAAGTTGTTTCAAACAGGACAATACTTAGAATCATAGAACCATAAGTTTGGAAGAGACCTCTGAGATCATCAAGTCCAACCGTGCCTGTCTCCCTACTAAACCATATCCCTAAGAAACTCATCTACCCATCTTTTAAACACCTCCAGGAAAGGAGACTCCACCGCCTCCCTGGGCAATCTCTTCCAATCCCTGACCACTCTCTCAGTGAAGAAATTCTTCCCAATGTCCAGTCTAAACCTGCCCTGGTGCAACTCGCGGCCGTTCCCTCTCGTCCTGTCGCTCGTCACTTGCGGGAAGAGAGCAGCACCCACCCCATCACAACCTCCTTTCAGGTAGTTGTAAACAGTGATGAGGTCTCCCCTCAGCCTCCTCTTCTCCAAACTAAACAAGCCCAGGTCCCTCAGGCACTCCTCACAGGACTTGTTCTCCAGCCCCCTCTCCAGACTTGTTGACCTTCTCTGGACTCGCTCCAGACCCTCAATGCCCTTCTTGGAATGAGGGGCGGAAAACTGACAACAGTACTCGAGGTGTGGCCTCACCAGTGCTGAGTGCAGGGGCACAATCCCTGCCTTCGTCCTGCTGGCCACGCTGTTTCTGACACAGGCCAAAATGCCATTGGCTTTCTTGCCCACCTGGGCCACTGCTGGCTCATGGTCAGCTGCTGTCAACCAACACCCCCAGGTCCTTCTCCACTAGAGAGTTCTCCAGCCATCTTCCCCAAGCCTGTAACGCTGCTTTGGGTTGTTGTGACCTAAATGGAGGACTCTGCACTTGGCCTTGCTGAACCTCATCCCCTTGGTCTCAGCCTATGGATCCAGCCTGTCCAGATCCCTCTGCAGAGCCTCCCTTCCTTCAAGCAGATCAACGCTGCCACCCAGCTTGGTGTCATCCACAAACCTGCTAAGGGTGCACTTGATCCCTTCGTCCAAACCATTAATAAAGATATTGAACAGGACTGGACGCAGCACTGAACCTTGGGGAACACCACTCATGACCGGCTTCCAGCTGGGTTTAACTCCATTCCACACTACCCTCTGGGCCCTGACATCCAGCCACTTTTTGGCCCAGCAGATGCTGTGCCTGTCCAGGACAATGGCAGCCGGTTTCTCGATCAGAATGCAGTGTGAAACTTTGTCAAATGCTTTACAGAAGTCCAGGTACAACAATTCCAGAGCCTTTCCTGTGTCCATTGCCGTAATAACTACAAATGTAGTCAAGCAGGGTGACCTCCCCATGGGGCAGGTGGCTCTCCTCTTCTTTGTCTTCTTCAGGTGTCTCCTAACGATGGTGGCAAAAGCCTCATCCTTGTCCCTGTGGAGAGTGAGCAGCCCCTGAGGATCCTGATACAGCTCTTCTTTGGAAGCTTTTCTTTCTTGGAGATCTGCTGATTCCCCTCTTGAGGAGAGTCGAGGTTTCTGCAGGACCCTTGACGTGTGTGGGCAGAGACTCTGCAAGGTAAGCGCTGATTGCCCCCTGCTCTGCGGTCCCCAGGGATGTTCTGCACCTGCCACAGGACAGCAGCCCAAAGAGACCCTCTGCAGTCTGTCCCATCCTCCAATTCTTCTAGGAGTCATGAAAGACCTCCTTCTACCCTCATCTTAACCCTGCCACGATCAGAGTCGTTCTTCCTGAGAAGCTTGGGAGGGCACACAGGGAGGGAAGGATCCCTGAGAGACCCAGGCTTAGTTGCAGTAATCCTTAATGAGTCTGGAAAGGGAATGAAGATCTCAAGCACAGACCCTCAGTGCCGGGATGACGAAGGGCAAGTGAGAGACTGCAGCCCTTGGCCATGGGGAAGGTCATGAAGGGCATTCCTCTGCCTTTCCAGCAGAGAGAATGCTGCCTTGGGGGAGCCCAACAGCCCTGAGAAGGAGCAGGAAAGAATGGACATAAAGGGTGGGCAAATGGAAGGAGAGACGTGGGTCGTGCATTCTGCGAACCCATGCTCTTTTCCTCCTGCCAGCGTTTTCAGGAGGAGGAAAGGATGGTCAATTCCTGTGAAAGCAATGACATGAAGATTCATCCTTTGCTCAGAGACCTCAGGTAGACTCTCCAAGAGCTGTGCCCAACAGCTTTAGCAGGGAGGACAGCTTCTGCCACCGCGGCACCTCGTGATGTGGGAGAGATCAAGACTCCCGGAGGAGATGGGAGTTCCCCCAGAGCTGAGGATGCTGCAAACGGTAGCAGAGGTGGAGGAGCCCTCAAGGGTGTTCTGAGGGAAGGAGCTGAGGATGGGCCCAAGCAGGGTCACCAGCAGCGGAGACGGCTGGATGGCGATGGTGGAGTTCTGGCATGGCCTACAACAGGGCTCATGGCAGCTGTTGGCCAGCAGAGTCGGGCCACAGGGCCGGCAGGGCAGGCATGGCCTGGAGCAGGACATGGCTTGGGGCTGGAACTGCACCTGGGAGGAAGCAGAGCATCGAATGTAGGTGAGGAGCAGCCTGGTTACCCTGTTACTAATGAGCCAAGGCTACCATTAAGGGGGAAGACACACAGTCTTCATTGTCTAATCAGACCAGGGCCCTATAGAGAGTGGCCTGACCCAAGGAACGTCTCTCCTCATTCATAAACTGAAAAGCCAGCCCAGATCCCTGCTCTCTCACCACCCTCTCCTGCCTCTTTCTCCTTGGAACCAGGTGAGTCACAATCCTCTTCATCCTCCTTTTTTTAAGCGAGAGCTCCGCTCGATGGACATCTCAGCTCATGCTGGTTCTGTCCTGCTTTGGGGTTTGGATCTCCTTGCCATGAGAGAGCATTGTGTGCATAATGTGTGCAGAAGAGAGGCTGTGGTGTGGCTGAGGGTGTTCTTGGTTGAAGAACGAGTACTGAGCCTCTCTGAGCCAGGCTGCTCTCTATAGGATCCTGAAGGTTGAGCGACTCCTGGCAGAGCCTCCAGCTCCCCACTCAGCAGTGGCTGTGGCTGCGCCTCACTCACCCCTCTTCTCTGCTTCCACTCTGCCTTCTCTCCCAGGCACCCTCCGACTTTGAGCCATGTCCTGTTCCACGCCATGCCTGCCCAGCCCTGACTGGGAGCGCTATGGTGTTTGACAGCTGGAATACAGAACAGAGCTCTTTCCTTTGAGGAGAATGCTCTAAATATCTGCAGGCAGAGGAGATCAATTCCCCTCCTCTGAAGTCTTACCTGGCTTTCCGCTTCCATCTGCACTTAAGGGACGACTGAATTCTGAGGCCTGACCTGCACTGACAGGCTCTGAAATGGGGAAGGGGGATCCCTTCCCTTCCTCTCTCTGGATTCGGGTGACCATGGCTGTCTTTCGTTATGTCCCATCCTGCAGGTTCTGAGATCACATTGGCATCTGCTTCAACACCAACTGCTTCACCCTTGCAGTCTCCTGGGACACGGCTGTTTCCGATATTTCGTGCACGTCAGCAAATGGCCCCCCAGGAGAGCTCTGAACTCCTGACACTGTTCCTGAGCCACAGCTGTGGGAAGAGGCAAACATCCAACCACTTCAGAGAACCGCCTTCCTGCTCTTTCATTGGCCATTGTGAAGAGAAAGCATTATCCGTCTGCAGCAACTGCAGGAGATCCCTCAGAGATGGAACTCCCTGGGGCACAGAGAGGACAAACAGCAAACCGTCTCCTCGGGGTGGCCAGGCTGAGCTTCAGGGAGTTCATGAGGGGGACTCGGATGGGTTTGTGCTAACGATGTGGGTGACTCTGATCTTGGCTCTCCCTGTGTGGAGCTGAACTGGAGAGAGTTTACAGTGTGTGTGCACAGGGATCCCCTTTGTGGAGGGGCAGCGGTGGCTGTGAGGGGCAAAGAAAAGCAGGAGCAGAAGCTGTCGGTGCGTGCGGGGTGGGTGGAGAGGAAAAAACATCAGGCAGTTGTCTGCAGCTTGAAGTGATTTGGCAAGGGGAGAGCTCTTCACCCACACTTCTCCTGACATCACGGCATCCAGATCTCCTCCAGGAAATCAACCTCTTCTCAATGCCGTCCCTCAGCCAAGGGGACCATGGCTTCATCTGGAGGATGGTGGGTAAAGAGAAGTCGCTTGGATCATTTCCACTGCCTGAGCTGGTGAGTGAAGCATCCCAAGAAACACTGCCCAGACCTCCAATGCCCTGCACAGGTAGGGGCACTCAGATTAAGGGGAGGGGGGGATTTCTCTGCTCTTTAGCAACCCCATGGGATTTGTGGGATGTGAATTCCTAAGAAGGAAGAAAAGAGACAAAGGGACCCTTCAGATGGTGATTTCACACCATCAGTCTTAGTCACCCACCCAAGGCTGAGACTGGTTCTCCCCAGGAACCCTCCACTGGCTGCACGGAGGACACAGATCATATCCTGTGGTTTGTTTGGCTTCTCCACAGATCTACCTTGACAGGGGATTCAGCTCAGAGGAATTTGTCTTCAGTCCCTGAGGCACGGACACCTCTGCCCCAGATGAGATGTCCAACTGACTCATTTGACCTTCTCATGAGACTCCTGCCCTATTCCTCAGAGACAACCTGGCACTGGTAGAGGGCTTTTAGCCCTGTGTGGGAGGTGAGATGAGCTATGTCTCCCTGCTGCCTTTTCTCTGCCCACTGAGAGAGAAGAACAGTAAGTGGAGAGGGCATTTACAATCCTGCTTTGCCTTCTTCAGGATGGAGTCTCCAGGTTCCTCAGTCTCTTTTCATTCTCAAAGACCTTGGGTCCGGGTGCATCTGGAAGCACTTTATTGACTGAGAGTGGTTTTGGCCACAAAATGATAAGATTATCCCTGTGTGAGCAGCACAATTCTTCGGGATGAGGGACACACACGGACACAGCCAGACAAGAGTACTGTGCCCAGTTCTGGGCCCCTCAGTTTAAGAGAGATGTTGAGATGCTGGAGTGCGTCCAGAGGAGAGCAATGAAGATGGTGAAGGGGCTGGAGCAATGAAGAGCGACTGAAGGAGCTGGGGTTGTTTAGCCTGGAGAACAGAAGGCTCAGGGGAGACCTTATTGCTCTCCATAACTATCTAAAAGGAGGTTGTAGGCAGGCAGGGGTTGGTCTCTTCTCTCAGGTGATCAGTGACAGAACAAGAGGACAAGGTCTCAAGCTTCATCAGGGGAGGTTTAGGCTTGACATTAGGAAAAAATTTTCACTGAAAAGGTGATTGGCCAATGGAATGCCGTGCCCAGGGAGGTGACGGAGTCACTGTCCCTGGAGGGGTTTAAAAACAGATTGAATGAGGCACTTAGTGCCATGGTTTATCTGGCGAGTGAGTGCTACTGTTGGGTCATAGATTGGACTGGATGATCTCAGAGGTCTTTTCCAACCTTGTGATACTGTGATACAAGGATACAGACACACAGCTCACGCAGGCTGGCACAGAATTAGGCACAAATCGCATCTCCCAAGAGCATCCCCACAAACTGGGCTGCTTACAAGAACACACAAGAGAAGAAGAGACGCAGGAACAGAACAACCCCTGGACTCTACTGTGGACCCTGGGGACTGGACAGGGTTGACCAGGATCAGGCAGGATGGGGTCAAAACCCAGCAGCATGACGCACCCCCCTGGGGAGGCAACAACAAGGGATAACTGGTGAGATGAGGAGGGAGGGAAAGAGAAGGACAAGGAAAGTCCTCATGCAGAGATGCCCTTTGAAATTTCAAACTCATTTTTGTTCTGCATTTCTCTGCCATTTGACGAGAATGAGTGTCCAGGGACAAGTTCCCTCCTACATCCCTTCTGGTGCCCCAACTTCAGCATCTGCAGCCATTGGGGAGTCCGGATTCTCCCAGACACACAACCTCCTGCCGCCACATGCTGAGGTCTTGCCAGCAGCTGATGGTGGGGAGGCAGAGGCACAACCTCTGCACAGCCCCCAGCGGCTGCTGCTGGGCAGGCTGAGCTGAGAGCGCCAGGCAAGCAGTGGCAGGGAGGGAACCGCTCCCCAGAGCACCCCCACGTTTCTGTGCAGCGCTGCACGCTTTGGGCACCAGGGTGGGCTCAGCTCACAGAAATAGGCAGCGCTGTCCTGGAGCTCTACATCCTGCACATGCAGAAGCACCTGGGAGTCCTCTGCAGACAGCACAGAGGAGAACCTCCCTGCATCCACACGAGCTTTGAACTTGCTCACCCACAGCAGCACCTGAAGGGCCTGGATCTGGTGCTGCTGGTACCAGAAGATGTAAGGAGTGGAAGTGCTTGTGGAGAAATTGCAGTGCAGAGTTGTGCTGAGTCCTGCCTGGATGGTCATCTCTGCTGGTAACTGGAGCACAGAGTCCTTTTGGTCATGACCTATGAAAGCAGAAAGGGCCTTCAGCTTGGCTTGCCTGGGGAACCTCACCGTGAGTGACTCCATCAGCTCCCTCTCAGTCCCCACTGCCCAGATCACTTTTCCATCCTCTCAAAGGCTGAGCTCTCTCTCCCTGCACACTTCTTTCTGCACGTTCCTGCCACCCCTCACAGCCCACATCACCCTGCTTTTCAGCCACACTCCTTGCTCTGTCACTCCACTCATTCTCTCCACAGATCCAAGGTTTACACCCATCCCTACAGAGATTGGTACCATTGTACCTACAGCACCTCACGGAGAAGCTCCAATCCACCCCATCGCTCCATTCCCCACCACCTTTCCCTCTCTCAGGCTTTCTCTGCATTAGCAGCACATTCAGGAATGCTACATTCCTTCACATTTAGGGTGAGATTTAGTTCTCCCCCATGCCCATCACTCCTGACGTGTCCCACATTATTTGCCATCCCCACGTGCAGCTCCTGCTCTCCCAACACAAACACTCCCGTTCCCCAGAGACTGAGACCTCAAGTTCACTGCCTTCCAGCACCAGCAGCACAAACTTTCACCTCCTCCTCCCCAGCCTGAAAGTCCCCTCTTACCAAAGGCTTCCAGTTCCAGCAGGGGCTGCCGGTAGAATGAGGACCATGTCCCGCTGTCCCTTCCTGGGGCACCCAGGGACCTGCCAGTAGAAGGGACCTGATGCTGGCAACTTGTCCTCTTTTGCCTCTGCCAGATGCAAGAGGCCTCCAAGACCCAGCCCAGAGGATGGAGCCAAACCCCTTCCCTGCTGCTCCAGTAAGGCCTCTCTGGGTCTGTGTCCACCTCTGTCCTAAGCAGGCTCTGCAGAGAGAGAACAGCCACATGGGTTAAGCACAAACCATGGAAGGGACAGGCAACCCTTGGGAACTGCTCCTGGCAGCAACCCCTGAGGCACAGGCTGTTCCCAGGTCTGCAGGAGGTGGAGAAGGCACCGCTGCTCCCACCCTGTGCCCCTCTGCTGGGGTGTTGGGATGGAGAGAGGAACAGGATCGGTGGAAGTGTCTGGACCCAGAAGATTTTTCACACAGGAGAGAAAAGACAGCAGCTCATGGATGGGACTTACCATGTCCCAATACCTTTCGGGCAGAGGTAGCGCCATCTCTTACCGGCTAGCGTTGTAAACTGAAGCTTGTCAAAATGCTGCCTCTGACCACGGCTCCACAGACATCATCAGTCTCGGCTGCACCAACTCTTTACATACAGAGGTAGAGCCTTCTGTGAATTGTGTCTGCTCAGAATTGTGTTACCACACAAAGCAGCTCTTCCTCAGCACAGTGTGTTACCGGCACTCTCTTGTGTCTTCTGCTGTGAGAGAAGAACCATTGCCTTTGACTCTGAGGAGTCCAAGGCTTGCTCATCTAGGCAGAGCTGCTAGAGGAGAAAGGATTTACCAGGCAGGGTCTTCCTCTCCCGCAGTCTTGTAATTACAGGGAAACGGAGGATCTGCTCTTGCTTCATTGAGCAGCCTTCACACTGTTTCAGTGGCTTTATCAGCAGGCTGCGGCTGCAGGGATATCTTTCGGGCAGAGGTAGCGCCTTCTCTTAACGGCTAATGCTGTAAACTGAAGATTGTCAAAATGTTGCCTCTGGCCACAGCTCCACAGACATCCCGGCAGTCTGCTCCTTGTCTCTGCGAGGAACAGTCATGAGAAGCTTCTAGCATCACATCAGAGCGCATCCGCAGGAGCCAAAAATCTCGCAAACCTCTGAAAGCTACTACTGCGGAATTTTTTCACCCTGTCATTTCATCCCCTAGCATAGTCTTTAAAGTACAAATTATCTGATGATCTGCTTGTGCTTCAATGAAGACAAATCCCTTTTTCCTGTGCATTCTCATCAGTCTCGGCTGCACCGACCGCTTACATACAGAAGTAGAGCCTTCTGTGAACTGTGTCGGTTCAGAATTGTGTTACCACACCAGTCAGCGGTTCTACAGCGCAGTCTCTGTCTTCCATTCCCTTGTGTCTTCTGCTGTGAGAGCAGAGCCAATGTCATTGACTCTAAGGCATCCAAGGCGTGCTCATTTATGCAGAGCTGCTAGAGGAGAAAGGATTTACCTGGCAGGGTCTTCGTCTCCCTTACAATCTTGCAAATGCAGAGAAACGGAAGATTGCAGTGCATTCTCATCAGTCTCGTCTACACCGACTCTTAACATACAGTGGTGGAGCCTTCTGCGAACTCTGTTTGCAGTATTGTGTTACCACACAAGGCAGTTGTTCCTCAGCATGGTGTGTTACCGGCACTCTCTTTTGTCTTCTGCTGTGAGTGCAGAACCATTGCCTTTGACTGTAAGGCATCCAGGGCTTGCTCATCTATGTAGAGCTGCTAGAGGAGAAAGGATTTACCAGGCAGGGTCTTCCTCGCCCGCAGTCTTGTAAATACAGGGAAACGGAGGATCTGCTCTTGCTTCGTTGAGCAGCCTTCACACTGTTTCAGTGGCTTTCTCAGCAGGCTGCGGCTGCAAGGATTCCTTTCGTGCAGAGGTAGCGCCTTGTCTTAACGGCTAACGCTGTAAACTGAAGCTTGTCAAAATGCTGCCTCTGACCGCGGCTCCACAGACATCCCGGCGGTCTGCTCCTTGTCTGTGCGAGGAACAGTCGTGAGAGGCTTCTAGCATCACATCAGAGCGCTTCCGCAGGAGCCTAAAATCTTGATCACGAATAAACATACTACCGGGGACATCTTTCACCCTTCAGTTTCTTCTTCTCTCAATATTGTTAAAGAACATATATCAAGAAGATCTGCTCATGTTTCAGTGATGAGCTATCCCTGTTTTCATGTGCTTTGTCATCTGCTTCGGCTGCACAGACTCTTTCCATGCACAGGTTGAGCCTTCTGAGAACTGTTTGTGCAGAAACATGTTACTACATTAGGCAGCTGTCCACAGCAACGTCTGTGACCGGCACTCTCCTGTGTCTTCTGCTGTGAGAGCAGAGCCCAATGTCCTTGACTCTAAGCAGTCTAACGCTTGCTCATCTATGCAGAGCTTCTAGAGGAGAAAGGATTTACCAGGCAGAGCCTTCCTCTCCTGCAGTCTTGTAAATACAGGGAAACGGAGGATCTGCTCTTGCTTCATTGAGCAGCCTTCACACTCTTTCAGTGGCTTTATCAGCAGGCTGCGGCTGCAAGGATTCCTTTCGTGCAGAGGTAGCGCCTTGTCTTAACGGCTAACGCTGTAAACTGAAGCTTGTCAAAATGCTGCCTCTGGCTGCGGCTCCACAGACATCCCGGTGGTCTGCTCCTTGTCTCCACGAGGAAGAGTCGTGAGAGGCTTCTAGCATCACATTAGAGTGCTTCCGCAAGAGCCTAAAATCTTGATCACCAATAAACATGATTCAAGCATGGGGAGGAGATAGAGGGGCATTCAGACAGGTGAACACTGCAATGGTGACATACAGGAGACAGTGGCCATGTGAGAGAGGCTCATGGAAAAGGCTTTGTGCCATCCTTGCTCCGAGGGAATTCGCAGCACAGCCCTGAGAATCAGAAAATAGGACACCACAAAATAAAACAGCCAAAACTTTAAAAAGTACTTAATAATAAAACAAAACCAACTTCCCTGAGGTCAGAATGTGAGGAGGAGACCTTCAAGATCTGAGGGATCTCACAGGAGAACTGGTCCAAGGTATTGACCTGGCAGAGGGGCAGTGAAAATGTATTGTCCATGTGCAGCAGGGCAATGAGAAACCCAGAGCCGCAGGCAGCTGCTGCCGTCTGGACACAAGCGCTGCTGCCCAGGAGGGTCTATTTCTCCTAGATGTCGCCTTCTCTGTCCTCGCCAGCAAGATCTCCCAGGTATTTGTGCCCTGTTGAAGGCCTCAAGGAGGAGGATAACAGTGGATGAGGATCAAGTCCAGGGCTACTTAAACCGGTTCATCCCTTCAGAGTCTATTGAGTGGTTGGGTGCACCCAAGTGCTCTCTGTCTCTGCCATCCCACGAACAGCTGTCAGCAAGCAGAAGTCAAATGGGCACAACACTGTAGAGCGGTTCCTGGCACTCTTAAACCCCTCAGGCCAGTCAGAGAGCAGCAGCCAAATGCAGAAGCAAATGGAAATGTCTCCCAGTCCTACTCAGCACGTTCTTGGTCACAGGCCAGTTGGGCAGTGGAAGATGGAAAAAGGTTCAGTAGCAGTGACTCCTCTCTGGCTGTGTCTGCTTCTCCCCCTTACCAGCATGGCCAGAGCAGGGTCACCCCACGGTCCCAGGGCACCATAATTGCTCGGTAGAGCAGCACACTCAGCTCAGGGCCTGTGGGGATCATGGTCACGGGTGCTGGAATGGCCACCAGGCCAACATGGACATAGTCACCTGGGGAAAGGCTCTCTGGGGAGAAACGATGTCCAGGGAGAAGGGCAGGGCACCATGGCTGTGGATGGGAGAAATAAAAAAGAGCGTCCTGTTCCTGTGTGTCCAGCTGGGAGCAGCTGCTTTATTCTGGGACAGCAGGAGCTAAAAGAAGAGCCCCGGGGCTTGAACCACAATGCTGTCCTGAGAAGTAGAAGAAGTAGGACTGATACAGTGGAGTAGCAGGACGCTAGTGGCAGGGAAACTGCTGAGCATGACAAGCAGATAGGACACAGTCACAAACCTCTGTTCCCTCCTGTCATGGTCAGTCTCTAGCCATGGATCTGCTGGGGAGGCTGAGATATCTCTCTGCTCTGGAAAATCTGCCATGCCCTTCAGAGGGGTTGGGGCTGTGGAGTGAGTGCCCAGAGCTCTGCCACACCCTGTGGGTGGCAGTGCCATGGGGCCAGCCCAGACTGTGCTGCTCTGCTGGGGTGAGGTGGGGAGAGGGCAGAGGAGGTGGAGGGAGCTGGGGAGGGGCTAATCTTCAAAGTCCCCAAGAAAGGAAGACACCAGTGCCGAGTTCAGCTGTGTGAGCGTGTAAGGTAGGGGCACACAGCAGTGTCCTCACACAAGCAGGGCTCCTGGCATAGACTTGAAGGTCCAGCAGAGCAGGACCTGGTCTGTGTCATAGACCATGGATGCTGTGAGCAAACTGCCCCAAGCCTTCTATGGCCCGACTTGTCGCGGACCGTTCTATGACCTTCTGTTACCTGACTCCTATATGACTTTTCTATGACCAAACCATCTATGACTCAATGTTTACATAACCCGACTTGCTTATGACCTGACTCTTCTACAACCCTTGTATGGCCAGAAGCTTCTATGACCCTTCCATAACCGAGCTCCTCTATGACCCGAATATTCTATGACCAAAGCTTTCTATGACCCAACCCTTTTATGACCCAAAACATCTGTGACCTATTGTGTGACTCTTTAATGGACTGAATATTCCATAAGCTTTCTGTGACCCAATTCTTCTATGATTCTACTATGACAAAACACCTCTATGACTTTCAATGACCCGACTTTTCTCTGAAATGACACTTCTATGACCAAACACTTCTAAAACCCAAACAAACTGTCTATGACTCGACTCTTCCATGACTCAACAATTCTAGGAGCCTTTTATGAGCTGAGACATCTATGACATGAAACATCTACAACCTGACTCTGCTATGAGACTTCTGTGGCCCAAAACTTCTATGAAACATCTAAAACTGAAATTCTCTCTTACTCCTCTATGACCTGACTCTTCTCCACCCTATTTTTCTGTCATTCTTCAATGATCAAACCCTTTTTTGACCGTTTCCTTCTAATATCCAACTCTTCTGCACCTGCATGGAGCTGTGGGTTAGAATCTTGGCATCTCGCGTAACTCTAAATGCCTGTAACTAGAATTAAATGGCATTACTGTACCAAATTTGATTCAGCAATGTGAGAACATCCATGACACCATAATCACTGTAGTCACAGCCAGATCTGCATTCCCAGGGCCTGGGGGGCAGGGCTTGGCCTTTCTGCTTCACCAAGCAAACACAGGCTTTTCTCAGCTTGCACAGTGCCTTTGCCTCAATCTCCTCTCCTCAGCTTCAAGGATTCAGCAGCAAAAATGCACTTTGGTCTCATTAAAATACAGAAAGTTTTAACAATCTCTTTCTCTGCTGGTAATTATCCTCGGGTCTTCAAGGCTTCTACAGCTCCTTGGAGTACTTTCCTAACGTAGATAAGGACAAAGATTTCAAAGTGCCCTGAATAAATAATACTTTTAAGGTGAACATTATCTTTCATTCCTTTTCATCTCAGAGAAGAGGCGACAGAACCATTCTCCAATTGGCACTGATACCCAATGTCTCTTCAGGAGGTCTGGGCAGCATGGAGAAGCAGTCCCTTGAGGGCTGACACTGCATGTACAGCCTTGCTCCTCACCTCCCCAACCCCAACATTTCCCTCATTGCCGCCATGGAATTGGCATCCCTTTTCCTTACACTGAGGGGAAGGGTTGTATGGTCACTGCAGGAAAAAAATGTCTCTCCCCTGCTGAGAGGGGACCATCAGGGATTGCTTCAGCCTCTTTCACAGCAGGTTCCCATGAAGACCCAGGGACACCTCGAGGGAGAAAGTTCTGCCTTGGGCTGCTCCTCTGCTGCTGAGCTGGGCTGGGCTCCTGGGATGGAGGGAGTTCATGGCAAGTGGGCAGCGCTACAAAGAGCCAGCCCTGCCCAGGAGCAGCTCCTCTGTAAAGCGCAGCAGGGCTGGGGGCACTGTCTGCAGGGGAAAGGGGAGAGGAGTGAAGAGGAGAGTAAACTGGAGTGGGAGCACAGCTGAGTGCTCACTAGGGGAGAAATCTTCTCACCCCTAAATGCAGTAAGGAGCTGGCTGTAGTGCAGTGAGGATATAGCTCCTGGGAAGATCTAAAGCTGACACGTGCCACAGCTTTCAGAATCTGTCAGGAGGATTCTTAAAGTTTCTCTTGAGCAGAGTAAAAGTAGTGCTCCAGAGCAGGGACTTTCCATTGCACCATCAAAGCACTGTCTGTGCTGGCTGCCTTCTCCCAGGCATGGCTGCAGGAGGATGAATGTGTGCACTCAGGGGTGCCCTGGGTTGTCCTTGAGAGCAGGGTTGCTGCACCCCAGGGTCTCTGTGTCGGGGCAGGGATTCTGTCTGCTGCCAGGGTCAGTGTTCAGCCTGCGTGGGGAGCTGCCCATGGCACTGTGGAGAGAAGCTGTGAGTGGATGGATTGACCCCTAGGAGGACAGGGAAGAGAACTCTTGTTTAAAGGGGTGCTGTGTGTTTCAGGGATGCTCACAGCTCCAGGTCACCCTCACAGCAATTGCAGACAGTCATTTTGAAGAATGGCACCGATGAAGCATTTAACTGGAAGAGATGGAGTCTGTGCTTTCAGTTTTCCACTCCTGGTTGGCTGGGTGGGAGATGGGAATTTATTTCTCTCTTCTTGAATGACACCGATACCCCAGTTCCCTTTAGGGTTTGCCTGAGCTGGTCCTTGGCCCCTGAACACAGAGAGATGCCTTTGGGCAGGGCTTCACTGCCAGGAGGGAAGAGCTGAGCACACAGTGGGTGGGCTGAGCTCTGTCAGGACAGACAGGGAGGAGATCCAGGGACAGAGAAACATCTCCCGGCATGGACAAGTTCCAGGAAGCAGAGACGGGGATAGAGAAGAATCTGCTCCCATTAACATCATGGGAAGGAAGATTCAGGCACCTCCCTGACATCCCCTGCAGTGCAGATGCCTACCATGGAGCAAACCCATGGTTTCCCCTCTCATCTCTTCTCTTAAGGCCATGGGTGCTGAGTCACCTTCTCAGCAGCCTCAGCCCTTCATAGAAGTAATTACCAAACACCTGACTCTCTGTTGGCTCCGTCTGCAGCAGCACCGTGCATTGCTCCCTGTTTCCTCTCCTGTCTCTTCTCGCCTTGTTCTTATCACTGGGGTTTCTGGGATGGGGTTTGGGCTAAGGTGCAGCTCTGACACCAGTCCTACGGGTCCTACCCTGCAGATGTAGCCATGGGTGTAAAGTGTCGAATCCCTCTCCTAATTGGCATGTTGAGGGCAATGCAAACAAGGAGATTCTCCTTTCAGGACACCCCAGATTTAGGACATTTTACCTGTTTCCTGGTGTGTCTTGGTGTGCTGCAGGCTGCCCTCCCGCAGGGCACAGCAGTCCCATGACAACTCTGTTTTCTGGCAGTCCCATGGAGAAGACACCTCAGTTCTAAGGCCATGGAAATGCTGCTCGTCATCTGTATGTGGGCAGACGCGATGAGCTCTCTGTGTTCCTGGCTGGGAAAGGAGAGGTAGGATGGGATGAGGGTATTCGGAGATCTACACTAGGAAACTGGATTGCTTTGCTGTAAGCACTGTCTGAATTCTTTTGGAGGGAACACCCGAGTGCAAAATCCTCTGGTGAAAAAAGAACTGCCAGGATGGGGAAGCTGAGGCCAGGGGTGATGGACAGACTGGTTGTACTCACTGTGCACAGAAGAACAGTCCCTTTGAATGTCAGGACCCTCAAGATTTCATTCAGAGTGCAGCAGAAATGCCAGGGATTTCTGCATCAAAACAACTTCTCGGCTGTGGTGGGGCCACCAGTGCAGAAGACACAAAATAAACTGTCCTCCACTCTGCTCTGCAGTCGAGTGAATTGGGAGCAACAATGCTGGAAAGCTCTTTGAAATTGGGAGTGGATTTAATCTGAATCACCTTCTGTTTCCATTTACCAACTGCTGTGGGGAAGGACTGGGTCCCACAGAGTCCACACCACAGCCTCGTGTTCCCTGGGGCACCGTCAGTGAGCCTTATCCAGAAGTCGTGAAAGGGACCTATCAAAGGTCTTCATTGATGGAGAGAGGCAGTTGGGGGGGTTGGTTCTATGAGAAACGGCGTTGATTTTGCTTAGAGAAGTCTCTTCTAACTTGTTACTGCCTTTTCCCTCTTGGACAGTGCCCCGTGCCCAGAGGCAGCAGATGTCCAACAGCAGCTCCATCCCGCAGTTCCTCCTCCTGGAATTAGCAGACACTCGGGAGCTGCAGCTCTGGCACTTCTGGCTCTTCCTGGGCATCTACCTGGCTGCCCTCCTGGGTAACAGAGTTGTCATCACCACCATAACATGTGACCACCTCCTCCAAACCCCAATGTACTATTTCCTCTTCAACATCTCTGTCCTTGACCTGGGCTGTATCTCCACCACTGTCCCTAAAGCCATGGCCAATTCCCTCTGGGACAACAGGGCCATCTCCTACACAGGATGTGTTGCTCAAGTCTTTCTTTTTCTTTTCTTGATATCATCAGAATATTTTCTGCTCAGGGTCATGGCCTACGATTGCTACGTTGCCATCTGCAAACTCCTGCACTACGGGACCCTCCTGGGCAGCAGAGCTTGTGTCCACATGGTAGCAGCTGACTGGGGCTCTGGGTTTCTCACTGCTCTGCTGCACACGGCCAATACATTTTCAGTGCCCCTCTGCCAAGGCAATGCTGTGGAGCAGTTCTTCTGTGAAGTCCTCCAGATCCTCAGGATCTCCTGCTCAGACGCCAAACTCAGTGAATTTGGGCTCGTTGCACTCAGTGGTTTTGTAGCTTTTGGCTGTTTCATTTTCATTGTGGTGTCCTATGTGCAGATCTTCAGGACCGTACTGAGGATCCCCTCTGAGCAGGGATGGCACAAAGACTTTTCGACCTGCCTCCCTCACCTGGCTGTAGTCTCACTCTTTTTGATCACTGTCATGTTTGACTACCTGAAGCCCCCCTCCTTTTACTCCACCTCCCTGGATCTGGTGGTGTCATTTCTGTACTCGGTGGTGCCTCCATCAGTGAATCCCCCCATCTACAGCATGAGGAACCAACAGCTGAAGGATGCAGTGTGGAAACCAGTAACTGAATATTCATCATAAGCAATAAATTGCCCATTGTCCTCTGCATAGCATTTACAATGTAACTGTTTGCCAAGCTGTCTTCTATAACTCTTAGAGTCGTTGTGGTGGTTCATGTTGAACTCTTGGAGCCCCATGTTGGGCATCAGAACGTACTGTGGTATTTTAAACCCAGTAGGCAGCTCAGCACCACACAGTCACTCACTCGCTTCCCCCTGGTGGGATGGAGGAGGGAATCAGAAGGATTAAAGGGAGAAAACCCACAGGCTTGGACAACAACAATTTAACTGGTAGATCAATAGCTGTGCGTGCAGAAAAAGCAGAGCAAGGGATCCAAATACACTTTCCCATCTGCAGGAAGGGGCTCAGCCACCTCCAGAAAAACAGGGCTCCATCACACATCATGGTTACATGGGAAGACAAACGCCATCAGTCTGAATATCCCCACTTCCTTCTTACCCCTCAGTTTTATTGCTGAGCGTGGTGTGCTGTGTTAGAGAACATCTCTTTTGTCAGCTTGGGACAGCTCTCCCAGATGTGTCCCATTCCAGATTTCTGTGCAGCCGAACCTTCTTGCTGGCAGGGCAACGTGAAGAGCAGAAAAGTCCCTGATGTTGTGTAAGCCCTGCTTAGCAATAACAGAAAAATCCTTGTGTTACCACAAGATTGGATCTTTCAGCACAGATACAAACCACAATCCCATTCCAGCTACCCTGGAGAATTTTAACTCTACCCCAACCCAAACCATCAGAATAAACCACATGACTTTCATCCCTGATCAGCCACACGTACACCAGTGAGATCCAAGGCACCTGTGGAATCCATGGGCATACTCCTAGCCTAGAGTTTGTGATGGTACCAGAGACATCACCTGTCCCCGTGCAAGTCAGGGCCCTGCTCCTGGGCTGAGACCTCCTCAGCCACCAGAGTTACCGCAATTGACTGCGGAGTCAGAACCCTGCTCCTACCAAAACAGCTACAGAACCAGCCGGGACATCACAAGCAACCTCACCAGCCTGAGTCCTGCCCCTCCCCTATCACCTAATCAGACACCTATGACAGCACATGTACCAGCCCAAGCCAGGAACTCGCTCCTGTTTGACGAATGTGACACCATAAGCACCTGCATTGAGCAAGCGTTTTGGTAGTGTTGGGGTAGGGGTACAGGGATGGCTTCTGCTGGGGGCTGTTTGGAGGCTGCTGGGAGCTGGAGCCAGCTGGCAGTGGGGTGGAACTGTTAAGGCCAAGGCTAAACCAATCCATGATGGTGGAAATGTCTCTATGATAACATATTAAAGGAAAGGGGGAAAGGGGGAGGTGGGTCAGCACTGGAGAAAGTGCTGCAGAGGGAGGCATCAGGGAAAGAGCTGACTTCCCTTCACATGACTTCCAGGGCTCATTGGACCAGTCTGGTCAGTCTGACGTGGTGTGGAGGTGGAGAGAGAGAAGTGAGATGTGGGAGAGACAGCCCTGCAAATATCAGGCAGAAGAGAAACTCTGGATGCAAATACAAGACCCCTGCAGGGAACATAAAGTACAGTGAAGGAGGAAGGGGAGGAGGGACTCACCCGAGCAGCAATTCCCCCACTGCCCGTGGAGATAACTAAGGTCAAGCAGGCTGTCCTCTTACAGCCCATGAGGAGTCCCAGTGGATGTCCTGGCAGCCTGTGGGGGATCCCACACTGGAAAAGTAGAGGTACCCGGGGAGGTCATGATCCTGCGGAAAAAGATACTGGAGCAGGTTGTTGAGGGCTGCAGCCTGCGCTAAGGACTCACACTGGAGAATTTGTGAAGGAATCTCTCCCATGTGAGGGACTCCAGACAGGAGCATGGGAAGAGATTGAGGGAGATTGATAGGTGGAGCCATACTTCACCATCACTGAAATCAAGGCAGCAGATGGAGGCCCCACAAGAAGCAGAGAATCCCCTACCTTCTTGCCAAGGGGCAGGTAGGAGGAATATGAGACAGGTGGGATTAGAAACAGGTCCCTGTTCAAGATGGGGGTGAATACCCTCTCGGTCTCCCTCACCTTCCCTCTGGAACCTGAGGGCCAGGTAAATCAGGAGGTAAGTGAAAGTCCATCCGGGTTTTTCCTAGGTTGAGTCAGTCAGCCCCATACATCGTGACTGCTTCTGTTAAGGAAACCAGCAGGGTAGTTGTCTTCAGGATTCCCTTCTGAGGGGAACGGAGGGCTTGATATGCTGACCAGACTCATCCCACAAGTCAGTCTGGTGCCTCCCTGGGGACTGGGTTAAAGACATGACTAGGAAACTCCCTGGTCTGTTGCGGTCTTATAATTATTACTTGCTCTGGTTCTACAGGCAGATCGCGATGTGGTTGCACAGAGAAGTCCAAAAGCCATCAAAAGAGACTTCAGGAGACTAGGAAGAATCAGGAGCACAGGTAGTGTTCTCTTCAATCCCATTCTTCCCCAGTATGAGGGAAGAGCACTGAAAGGAATTGGAAATCTCACCTGATTAACATGTGGTTCAGGGTCTGGTGCCATTGGTGGAATCAAAGGGAGGTTTACTCACCATCGGGGCTACTGACAGCAGATGGAGTTCAGCTGTCTCAAAGAGGGAAATGAATTCTTGTTGGTGGGGCTCATTGACAAGGCTTTAAACTATGGCTGAAGGGGGAAGAGGTTATAACAGGGCTCACTATGGATGAGTCCAAGGGTATTGAGTCAATGTTGGCAGTGAAACCCATAGCCCAGCTCCAGTGCATCTACACCAACACAACAAGGGCCACAAAGAGGAGGAGCTGGAAGCCCTTGTGTAGGATGGCTATGACTTAGTCACCATCACAGAAGCATGGTGGGATGGCTCATGACTGGCGTGCTGCAGTGGATGGCCATAGGCTCTTCAGAAGGGATCAGCAAGGAAGGGCAGATGATGCAGAGGCTCTGTGTGTTGGAGAGAGGTTTGATTGCACAGAACTCAATGATTGTGATGACAAGGTCGAGGGCTTGTGGGTAAGGATGAGGGGGAAGGCCAACAAGCAGAAATGCTGCTTGGAGTCTGTTATAGACCACACAATCCGGATGAAGAAGTTGATGAAGCATTCTCCAAGCAGCTGGCAAGTCACACAATCCCTACCCCTTGTTCTGGTGGGAGACTTCAACTTGCCTGATGTCTGCTGGAAATACAACACAGCAGAGAGGAAACAGCTTAGGAGGTTTCTGGAGTGTGTGGGAGATAACTGGTGAATTCACTCTCGGAAAGTTAAGGTTGAGACAGAAACCCAAACCATGCCACCTGAAAACAGTGATGTCCCTATTAGGTCCGCAGAAATTGGGGTCCCAGCACAACTTGAAGTCAAAGCTGTCTCTATTAAGTCTACTGGAACAGGGACTCAAGTTAAAAACTAGAAAGTCCTGTTGCCTCTATAAAGATAAAAAAGACATTGGTAAAGGAGACTGTAAAACTTACAGACCCATCTCCATAACTGGAATGCATGGAAGAAGGAGACGAAAGAGAAGAAGAAGAAGACAAAGGAGCAGAAGGACCAATCCCATCCACATAGGCAGTAGTGGGTGAAGACGCAAGTGCAGGAGAGAAAGGAGCAACTGACAGAGAGGAAAAAATGGTTGCAAGAGAAGGGGCGCAGCCAAAAGAACAAGGGGCGCATCTAAAGGAATGTAGAGCAGTATCAAAAGAAAAGAAGCAAAGTACAAGCGACCCGTGGTGTACTGTCACTAGATGATTTATATCCTGACTACAAATTTGGTATTTCAGAAGATGCAAAAAAGAGGAAAAAGCATTCCACTCATCCTGAGAGAGAATTGTTTTTACCTGTTGATTGGTTGAGGCCTTTGTCTCAGCACATGAAAGACTACTCGCTACCTCTACTGCTGGGTACGGTGAGCAACGTAGAAGTCCGTCTCCATGGCTTGAATGATGTAGAATTTCATCTCCACAGCACACTCGGTCTCCACCTCCTCATGAGAGATACAGAGAGGAGGTGGGAGTGATTCCTTGGAAGAGTACAAAGGGTAGTCGAAAAGATTCTACATGGGAGAGATGGACAAGAAATAACACAAGAAAGTGAACTTACACAATCACTGATTGCAAGAGATCTTTGAGATTTATGAAGAGATTACAGTTGCTTGCCTCGTGAACAAATCCTCACCTGGCTGGTGCAATGCAGGGACAATGGAGTTACTAGTCCTGTGATTAAAGGTCATGAAGCACAACAATTGGGATCTCTTCCCGAGATCCTGTAATAGAAAAAGAAATGGCAAGGGAGAGAATGGCATCCGGTCTTTGGATCTGAATCCTCCATGCTGTGAGGGTGAGATACCCATTTAAAGAATATCTGTCACACTCTCCAAGAAAGTGGAATATTGTGGAAGAAGGCATCCAATTCCACTAGGAATTAGCCATGTTGGAGATCATCTATTCTGATCCAGACCATTATGACATCCTAGCTCCAGAACGTGTCCCCTGCATGCAGCCCGTGTGGAAAAAGATAATTAAAGGCGCCCCTAAACGATATACCTACGGCTTTAAAACTGGCTTTGACCTAAGGATGGGTGAACCAAGTTTGGAAGCCACGTGTTGTTGGATGAGGCGCATAGCGGAAAGTCTGGAAGACTTCACCGATTCCCTATACTGACCTACCTATGACAGAGAAAGTAGAAAGAGGGATTATGAACACTGCACACATGAGGACTATCCTAGAGACAGATATGACAGATGTTGTAGAGATCACAGAGAAAGGCCAATGCAACCATCATGGCGATATCGACAAAGATGACCTTGATCTCGGTCTCAGTCTCGGTCATGGTCTCCATCACGGTCTCCGTGTCAAGGGAAAGAAAACTCTGTCAGTCACGTAGTCAACTATGGGCATACTTACTCAGTAAGGGAGAGAACATGAAGAAGTGGGGTGCCCATTTTTGGGTCCTTTGGTCCATTTTTGGGTTCCTCAATCCATTTTTGGGTTCCTCAATCCATTCTAGGGTTCCTCAATCCATTCTCAGGTTCCTCAATCCATTTTGGGGTTCCTCAATCCGTTTTTGGTTTTCTCTAGCCATTTTTGGGTCCCTTGGTCCATTTTTGGGTTCCTTGGCCCATTTTTTGGTTCCTCAGCCCATTTTTGGGTCCATCAATCCATTCTTGGGTTACTCAATCCATTCTTCGGTTCCTCAATCCATTTTTGGGTTCCTCAATCCATTTTTTTGGTTCCTCAGTCCATTTTTGGATTCCTCAATCCATTTGTGGGTCCCTTAATCCATTTTGGGGTTCCTTGGCCAATATTTGGGTTCCTCAGCCCACTTTTGGGTCCCTCAATCCATTTTTGGGTCCATCACTCTATTTTTGGGTTCCTTGACCAATTTTGGGTTCCTCAGCACATTTTTTGGTCCCTCAATACATTCTTGGGTTCCTCAATCTATTCCTTGGTCCCTCGGTCCGTTTTTGAGACCCTAAATCCATTTTAGGGTTCCTCAATCCATTTTTTGTTTCCTGAGCCCATTTTTGCTTGCCTCAGCCCATTTTGTGGTGTCTCAATCAATTTTTGGGTTCCTCCATCCATTTTTTGATCCTTCAATCCACAACCCTAATCCTAATCCTAACCCTAACCCAAAACCCTAACCCAAACCCTGAAGCCTAACCCTAACCCATAACCGAAAACCCCTACCCCTAACCCTAACCCTAAACCTAACCCGTTACACTAACCCTAACTCGAAAACCAATGCTAACCCTAATCCAAAACCCTAACCCTAACCCCCAACCCTAACCCTAAACCTAATCGAAAACCACAAACCTAACCCTAAACCCTAAACCTAAACCCTAAACCTAACACTCACCCTCACCCTAAACCTAACCCTTACCCCAACCCTAAACCTTAATCCTAACCCTAATCCGAAACCCTAACCCTGACGCTAACCCTAACCCTAATACTAGCCCTAACACTAACACTGACCCTAACCCTCAACATAACCCTAAGCCTAAACCTAACCATAACCCTATCGCTAATCCTAATCCTAAAAATAACCCTAAACCCTAAACCCTAACCCTAACGCTAACCCTAACACTAACCGTAACCCTGCACCCTATTCCCTAAACCTTAAACCTAATCCTAACCCTAATCCTAAACCCTAAACCGTAAACCCTCACACTCACCCTAATCCTACCACTAACCCTAACTCTAACACTAAACCTAACCCTAATCCCTGACCCTAAACCTAACCCTAACCCAAAATCCTAAACCTAATCCTAAACCCTAACCCCTAACCCTAACCCTAATCGAAAACACTAACCCTAACCATAATCCTAAACCGTAAATCCTAACCCTAAAACTAAACCTAATCCTAACTCTAACCGTTACCCTAACAGTAACATTAACCATCACCCTCACACTAACCCTAACCCTAACCCTAACCGTTACCCTAAACCTAACCCTAACCCTAACCCATAACCGATAACTACTAACACTAACACTACCCCTAACACGAAACCTAACCCAAAATCCAAACCCTAAACCTAACCCTAACCCTAACTCCTAACCCTCACCCTAATTGAAAACAGCAACCCTGACCCTAAACCCTAAACCTAACCCTCAACCTAACCCTAACCCTAAACCTAACCGTAACCCTAACCCTAACCCTAAAAACAAACCCCTTGCCCTAAACCCTAAACCTAACCCTAACCCTGACCATAATCCTAACCCTAACTGTAACCCTAACCTGTAACCCTAACCCCTAACCCTTAAACCTAATCCTAACCCTAGCTTTAACCCTAACACTAAATCTAACCCTGACCCTAACTCTAACCGTAAAACTAACCCTTACCCTAACCCTTAAACTAACACTTAAATCGAACCCTATCCATAAGCCTAACCCTAACTGTTACCCTAACCCTAACCCGTAACCATAACCTTAACACTAACCCAAAAACCTTAACACTAACTCTAATCCTAAACCCTAACCCTGACCCTAACCCTAAACCTAACCCTAACAGTTACCCTAATCCATACCCTAACCCTAAGCCTAACCCTAATCAAAAACACAACCCAAACCATACCCTCTAAACCGTAAACCTTCACCCTCAACCTAACCCTACCCCAAACCCTAACACTAACCGTTACCCTAACCCTAACCTTACCCCTAATCGAAAACCCTAACCCTAAACCTAAAGCCTAAACCTAACTCTAACCCTGACCCTAAGCCTAACCCTAACCCAAACCTAACACTAACCTTAACCATAACCTTTACCCTAACCCTAATCCTAATCGAAAACCCTAACCCTAACCTTAATAGATAACTCTAACACTAACCCTAAACCGTAAACACTTACCAAAACCCTCACCCTCACACTAACCCTAACTCTAAACCAAAACCTAAATTTAACCCCAATCCCCAACCCTAAACCTAACCCTAATCCTAAACCCTAAATCCTTACTCTAAACCCTAACTCTAACCTTAACCCATAACCCCTAACAACTAAACCTAATACCAACCCTACCCCTAACCCCTAACTCTAACCCTAACCCTAATACTAAACCCAAACCCTAACCCCTAAACCTAACTGTTCCCTAACCCTAAACCTAATCCTAACCCTAACCCTAACCCTAATGACTATTACCCTAACCGTAATTCTAACCCACACCCTAAACCGAACCCTAAACCGAAACCCTAAACCGTAACCCTAAACCGTAACCCTAAACCTAACCCTGACCCTAACACTAACCCCTAACACTTACCCTAATCCGAACCCTAATCGAAAACCCAAACCCTAACCATAACCCTAAACCCTAACCCTAACCCTCACCCTGACCCTAAACACTAAGCCTAACCCTAACCCTAAGCCTAACCTTAACCCTAACACTAACCCTAACCCTAATCCTAAACCCTAACCCTAAACCCTAACCCTAATCGAAAATCCTAACCCTAACCCTAAATCCTAACTCTAACCCTAACCCTAATCCTAACCCTAATCCTAAACACTAACCCTAAATCTAAACCCTAACTCTAATCCTAACGCTAATCCTATACCCTAAACCTCACACTCACCCTAACCCTAAACCTAACCCAAAACCCTAACCCTAATCCTAAACCCTAACTTTAAACCCTATATCCTTATCCTATACCCTAACCCTAACCCATAACACCTCACACCTAACCTTAACCCTAACCCTCACCCTAAACCTAACCCTTACCCCAACCCTAACCCTAAATATAACCCTAACCCAACCCCAACCCATAACATAACCCTAACCCTAAACCTAACCGTAACCATAAACACAACCGTAACCCTAACCCCAAACCCTAAACCTTTACCGTAAACCCTAACCCTAACCCTGACCATAATCCTAACCCTAACCGTAACCCTAACACCTAACCCTTAACACTAATCCTAACCCTAGCCCTAACCGTAACCCTAACCCTACCCCTAACCCTAAATCTAACTCTAACCGTAAAACTAACCCTTACCCTAAACCTAACCCTTAACCCTAACCATAAGCCTAACCCTAACTGTTATCCTAACACTAACCCTAACCCAGAACACTAACCCTAACCCTAGTCCTAACCCGTAACCATAACCCTAACACTAACCCAAAAACCTTAATCCTAACTCTAATCCTAAACCCTAACCCTGACCCTAACCCTAACACTAAACCTAACCCTAACAGTTACCCTAATACATACCCTAACCCTAAGCCTAACCCTAATCGAAAACCCAACCCAAACCATACCCTCTAAACCGTAAACCTTCACCCTCAACCTAACCCTACCCCTACCCCTAACTCTAACCCTAACCCTAACGCTAACCCTAACCCTAACCCTAACCATAACCCTAACCCTAACCCTAACCCTAACCCTAACCCATAACTAATAACTCCTAACACTGACACTACTCCTAACCCTAACACTAAATCTAACCAAAAATCCAAACCCTAAACCTAAAGCAAACCCTACCTCCTAACCTTAAACCTAATTGAAAACCGCAACCCAAACCCTAAACCCTAAACCCTAAACCCTAAAACCTAAACCTAACCTTCACCCTAACCCTAAACCTAACCCTAACCCCAAGCCTAACCCTAACCCTAACCAAATTCTAACGCATAATCATAACTCTAACCCTAACCCAAAAACCTTAATCCTAACCCTAATCGTAAACCCTAAACCCTAACCTTAACCCTCAACCTAACCCTGACCCTAAACCTAAACGTAACCCTAAGCCTAACCGTAAAACTAAACCATAAACCGTTACCCTAACCCTAACCCTAACCCTAACCGTAACCCTAAACACTAACCCCTAACCCTTAACCCTAATCCTAACCCTAGCCCTAACCATAACCCTAACCCTAACCTTAACCCTAACCCTAACCCTAAAAATAACCGTAAAAAACCCTAACTCTAACCCTAACCCTAACCGTAGCCCTAACCCAAACCCAAATTGAAAATCCTAACCCTAACCCTGAAAACTAAACCGTAAATCCTCAACCTCACCCGAACCCTACCCCTAACCCTAACTCTAACCCTAACCCATAACCCTAACACTACCCCTAACCCTAACCCTAATTCTAACCCTAACCATAAAATTAACCCTAACCCTAACCCTAACCCTAAAACCTAACCCTAACCCTAACCGTTACCCTAACCCTAACCCTACCCTAACCCAAAACCCTAAACCCTAAACCTAACCCTAACCCCAACCCTAACCCTAAACCTAAACCTAACCCTAACAGTTACCCTAACCCTAATCCTAACCCTAACCCAAAACCCAAACCCTAACCCTAAACCAAAACCCTAACCCTAATCCTAAAACCTAAACCCTAACTCTAACCCTCACCCTAACCCTAAACCTAACCGTAACCTTAACCCTAACCTTAACCATAACCCCTAACCTTAACCCTAACCCTAACCCAAAACCCTAAACATGATCCTAAACCCTAAACTCTAACCCTAACCCTAATCGAAAACCCTAACCCAAACCCTAACACTAAACCTCACCCTCACCCTCACCCTAACCCTAACCTTAACCATAAACACTAAACCCTAAACCTAGCCCTAACCAAAAACCCTAAACCTAACCCTAACACTAACCGTTACCCTAACCCTAACCTTACCCCTAATCAAAAACCCTAACCCTAAACCTAAACCCTAAATCTAACTCTAACCCTGACCCTAAGCCTAACCCTAACCCAAACCTAACACTAACCTTAACCATAACATTTACCCTAACCCTAATCCTAATCGAAAACCCTAACCCTAACCTTAATAGATAACTCTAACACTAACCCTAAACCGTAAACACTTACCATAATCCTCACCCTAACCCTAACTCTAAACCTAAACCTAAATTTAACCCTAACCCTAACCCTAAACCTAACCCTAATCAAAACACTAACACTAATCCTAAACCCTAAACCTAACCCTAACCCTAAACCCTAAATCCTTACTCTAAACCCTAACTCTAACCCTAACCCATAACCCCTAACAACTAAACCTAATACCAACCCTAACCCTAACCCCTAACTCTAACACTAACCCTAACCCTAAAACAAAACTCTAACCCTAATCCTAAACACAAACCCTAACCCCTAAACCTAACTGTTCCCTAACCCTAACAATAATCCTAACCCTAACCCTAACCCTAACCCTAACCCTAATGACTGTTACCCTAACCATAATTCTAACCCAAACCCAAAACCAAACCCTAAACCCTAACCCTAAAGCGTAACCCTAAACCGTAACCCTAAACCTAACCCTGACCCTGACACTAACCCCTAACCCTTACCCGAATCCGAACACTAATCGAAAACCCTAACCCTAACCATAACCCTAAACCCTAACCCTAACCCTCATCCTAACCCTAAACACTAAGCCTAACCCTAACCCTAAACCTAAACCCTAACCCTAATCGAAAACCCTAACCCTAAATCCTAACCCTAACCCTAATCCTAACCCTAATCCTAACCACTAACCCTAAACCTAAACCCTAAGCCTAATCCTAACGCTAATCCTATACCCTAAACTCACCCTAACCCTAAACCTAACCCAAAACGCTAACCCTAATCCTAAACCCTAACTTTAAACCCTATATCCTTATCCTATACCCTAACCCATAACACCTCACACCTAACCCTAACCAAAAACCTAACCCTAACCCTAACCCAAAACTCTAAACCTAACGCTAAACCCTAACCCTAACCATAACCCCTAACATTAAATTTTACCCTAAGCCTAACCCTAACTCTAACCACAACCCTAATCCTAAACCCTAAATCCTAACACTAATCCTCAACCTAACCCTAACCCTAATCCTAACCCTAAACCTAACCCAGACCCTAAACACTAACCCTTACACTAATCCGAACCCTAGACCTAACCCTAACTCTTACCCGAACATTAACCCTAACCCCTAACCCTAACCCCTAACCCCTAACCCTAATCATAACCCTAACCCTAACCCTAAAGCCTAACCCTGACCCATAACCCCTAACCCTTATCCCTAATCCTAAACCTAGCCCTAACCCTAAACCTAACCCTAAAGCCTAACCCTAAATCTAACCCTAAAGCCTAACCCTAATCCTCACCCTAACCCTAACCGTAACCCTAACCCTAAAACATAACCCTAACCCATAACCCTAATCCTAACCCTAACCGTAACCCTAAACCCTGACTCTAAACCCTAATCCTAAACCCTAACACTAAATCTAACCCTATCCCTAATCCTAAACTGTAAACCCTAACCCTAACCCTCACCCTGACCCTAACCCTAATCCAAAATCCTAACCCTAATCCTAAACCCTAAACCTAAACTCTAAATCCTTACACTAAACCCTAACCCATAACCCCTAACCCTAATCCTAAACCTCACCCTGAACCTAAACCTAACTGTAACCCTAACCATAAACTCTAAAAGCTAACGCTAAACCCTATCCCTAACCCCAAGCCTAACCCTAAAACTAACCCTAATCGAAAACCCTAACCCTATCCCTAAACCCTAATCCCACCCCTCACCCTAATCCTAGCCTTAACCTAACCCTAACCCTTATCCTAAACACTAACCCTAATCCTCACCCTAACCCTAACCGCAACCCTAACCCTAAACCCTAACACTGACCCATAACCCCTAACCCTAACCCTCACTGTAACCCAAGTGTCAGTTGAAAACAGGAAGTTTCAAAATCTGGAAGTGCAAGAACCGGAAGTCAGAAACCAGAAGTTCAAATGTGTGTTTGGGGTTTAAGCCAGTATCTGAAGTGTAATTTTGAAGTGGATGTATATCTGTAACATGGAAGTGTTATTGTAATATGTATGTGTAAGTGTGGATGGGAAGTTTAATCGTAGTGTGGTGGTGTGACTGAAAAGATGGGGTTTCAGTGTACATTGGAAGTGTTGTGATAATGGTAATCTGGTAGTTTAACTGTAAATTGTAAGTATAAATTGTAATTCAGCTGGATGTAGATGTGGATGTCTATTTGTAGGTGTCAGTGTAGTACAGAGTGTATGTGGAAGTCACACTGAGAGTGTCAGTGGATTTTTTTTTGGCAGTGGCAGTTGTAGTGTACTTAGAAGTGTATCTGGAGATGTGGTTGTAATTGGGAATGTTACTGGATTTTCAATTGGAACTATTGTTGTATGTTCAATTGTTAGTTGATGTGTTATGGTATGTGTTTTGTGGAGTTGTCATTGTGTTACATGTAGTTTCACTGGAAATGTTTGTGTAATTGTAATGTGAGTATGATTTTTAACTGGATGTATTGTTGTAACTTGAAGTGGCAACGTAATAAGTGGATTTGGGAATGGCATGTCAAGTGGCAGTGGAATTGGAACTGTCATTGTTAGTCGAAGTGGATATGGAAGTGTGTGTGGTAGTGATATTGCAATTGGGAGTTTAAATGGAAGTCCCAATTAGAGGTGAAGTGTAGTGTGAAGGACAATTGAAAGTGGCAGTCTTGTTGGATGCTGAAGTGTAAGTGCAAGCGTGCGTGTAGTTTAATTGAGTGTTAATATTGTTGTAAGTGTTAATTGAATGTTTAATTGTATGTTTGTGTGGAAGCATATGTGTCATTTTATTAGTTTGAGTGTATACTGTTTGTGTAGCTGTTTTTTTGGTTTGCTAATTGGTTTTAAAGTATATAACTGTGTGTGTATAATTGGGAGGTGTGTTGTAAGTGTAATTGTAAGGACATGATGTGTGTTGTTTAGGTTTTAATGAGTAGTAGCTGTGTACGTGTCAGGAATTGGATATTGGAGGTCACTTGTGTATGGATTGTGGTTGTAGTTGTGAGTGGTAAGGTGTTGTGTGTTGTGAGTATGTGGCTTTTGGTAAGTTTTTTTGTTGGTGTAAGTGTGGATGTAAGTGTATTTTGTAGTGTGTATTTTTATGTCATAAGTTGTGATACGTAAGTGTATTTTTTTGTCAGTGTGTGTCAGTGCTGTTTTTAGTAGTATGTTGTAAGGAGTAAATGTTTATATAGGTCTTTTAGGAGTATGATTTGTATTGTGTGTATGTAGTTGTGAATTGGAAGTGTGTTGTGTTTATGTTTTTTTAATTTATAAGTGTCAGTAGTAAGATTAATGTTTATGTGTGTAGTCGTGGTGTTGTGTTTGTTGTTATAGTGATGGTATGGAGTTCTTGTTTTTTGTATTTTGTAGTGTATATTGTGTGATGTGGTGGTGGTTGTTTAGTAGTTGTTTTCTGTTACTGTTTGTGTGGGATATGTTGGTTTGTTTTTGTGATGTCATGTTTTGTTTCTGTGTGTTAGGGTTGTATTTTTGGTTGGTAATTGTGTTTGTGTTGTGTAGGTGTAGTTTTTGTGTGTTGTTAATATGTGTTGTTTTGAAGTGTTTTGTGTTTTTTTAATTGTATTTTTAGTTTTACTTGGTAATGTTAGTTTTATTTGTTTTGGTTATTTTGGGGTTTTTTTGTAGTGTTTTTTTATGTGTAGGTTTTGTGTGATTTGGTGTAATGTGCTTGGTTTTGTTGTGTATGTGTTCTTTTATGTGTTTTTTCTTGGGTTTTGGATTTTTTTAGTTTTGGTTATTGTGTTATTTGCTGTCTGGGTGGTTATTTGTGTCTATTTGTTTTGTGATAGTTGTTATTTTGGAATTTAGTGTTGGTTGTGTGGTTGTGCACTTTTTTAGTTTTTGTTCATTGGTACTTTTCGTATATTGTTTTTGTTGCTGTCTTGGTTTTTTATTTGGATTATGGTGCATTAGTATTGTTTTGGTTTCTTTATTGCTCATTTGCATATGGTGTTGTGAGTGGTGTGGTGTTGATGGTTTTGTGTATGGAGTTGTAAGGTGTGGGGGTTTTTACGTCTTATTTGCATATGTAATTTTGTGTGCTATTGTGATTGGGTCAGTTATATGCTTGTTTGTGTGTGGAATAAAAATTTGCATCTAATTTGCATGATTAATTGATTAGTTATGGTTATTTGTTTTTAAATTAATTTTCTAATTCGTTCCTCTATTTATTCTGCGATTGGTGTGTATTGTGTATAGGACTGTAGTAATATTTTCTTTTATTGTAACAGGAAAAGTAATGAGAAAAAGGGAGGAAACTAAAGTAAAGTAATGAGAAAAAGGGAGGAAACTAATGAGAGAAAATAATAAGAAAAAGGAGGAAAAATAATAATGTAAGAAATTTGTTATTAAAGTAACAATTCTAAAAATGGAAGAATAACACCACCCAGCAAAGTAAACTTTATTCAAACTCTATGAAAATACTGTGCTTTTGAGTGTTTATTTTTTTATTTCTTTATTTTGCAATTTTTTATTTAGTCACCTTGGCAAAGGAACAGATGTATCCTTTCTAACACTTACATTCAATACAATATAAAAATTAGGGTAAACTTCTACCCTCTAAACTTCATTACATCATCCTTTGAAGGACAACAGTAGCAGAACTGAACAATAACTTAATACCACTGACTTTGAGCAACTTCACTGGCAGTCTCTGATCCGATCTGAACATCATCGATTCTGGCTGTCCCCAGACAGAGCTCCACGGCAAATCTAGTAGTCCCGAGACACAGCTGAACATTGCCCCCCTGTGGTCACCTCCAGGCAGAGCAGGCAAAACCTGTAAAAAAAAAAAAGTATATACAGTTATTTAATTGTTGGTTTTCTGTGTTTTGTTTTTACCTACAGGTCTTAATAGAGATAACTGTATCAGCAGTTTCTTCTGTTCTTACAGCTAGGGTAATCATTACTACTGCATCACCCCCTTAATGTATTACCATTTCCTTTTGTCCAAAACTAAATATTTACAGCCAATAAATATTTACAACACCAACATTTTCATTTCCACTCAGCAATATGCTAGCACTCCCCAGGAACGGCGTTCCCGGGGACCTCAAAAATTGGCCCTGCCTGTGAAAACCCCGGCCCCGGCTACGGCCTGCGCCCAAACCTTGGCGATGAACATCGCCTTGCAGACCGGCCAGGACCTGGGAAAAAAAACCCAGATGAGGGAAAAAAAAAATCCCCCGGCTGGGGTCTTTTTATTCTAATATTGTTGTGATAATTGCCTGCAAAGCAAAACATTCTGCATACAATGTCAAAGCCAATTCCAAAATCCAATCACACACCCGCAAGTCCCATTCCTGCCACAAAACCAAACCTCACACTCAGCCCACCCATTCTACCTTCTCCACACCAAAACCACCCATCACACCCAGCCCATAGGGCTCCCCAGGAACAGCATGCCCAAGGGCCATGCCCCACTTTATCCTGCACCCAAACCTTGATGATTACAGTCACCTTGCAGACTGGCTGGGAACAGGGAAAAAAAAACCAGCCGGGGGGAAAAAATAATCCCCCAACTGTTTTTTTATGTTATTGTTATTGTGATAACTACCGGCAAAACATAAAACTCCACTCCAAATACAACCTCAAAGGAAACAAATAAATAAGACACCCCTCCCCAGACTCACCCATTGACTCATCCTATTACACACACACACCCATGTTCACATTCATAAGTTGGCGTGGCACGGCACAGCACGGCACAGCACAGCATAAGTTGGCATGGCACGGTACGGCACAACTTTACACTACACAACGTAACATAGCATAGCAAGAAGTTGGCATGGCACAGCACAGCACGACACAGCATAGCATAAGTTGGCATGGCACGGCACAACTTTACACTGCATAGCATAACATAACATGGTACAGCACAGCAGGACATATCTTTAACCTACATAACATAACTTGGCATGGCGTGGCGTTACAGGACACATCTTTTTATTACATTACATAACTTGGCATACCATAACATAGCATAATGTGGCTCGCCATGGCATATCTTGACATAACAGGGCTTTACGTGACGTGGCTCGCCATGGCATAACATGCTCGCTTGCTGGCTGGCATAATCTAACACACTCAGCGGCCAGCATGCAGACATGAGGTGCTTATTAAGCTTTCATCATCATCCTTCAGCGCACAGGTTGCCCCTCTGCATCTGAAAAAACACGACATCAAACAAGTCACAGTGATACCCAGTGAGAGCTGGACTATGTCAGACATCTTGTTTCCATTTAGAAATACCATCTCTATTTTACCCTATAGCCAAGCTGAATAAAACCCAAACAAACCCATACATTGAACCCCACACCTACCAGATGTAACACCCTTGGGATTCAAAGGTCGCCATTCACTCCAGCAGTTCATCATAGTCAGCTTTGCTCATACTCTGTGCCCGTGTAACCTTAAGGCAATTACTCCCACGGCTTGGTGCATGGGGGACGGTTTGTTCTGCCATGAACCTTACAGACTGTGCCTACACGACCTGGGCTTGTCAAAGTATCAAACTTAGAACCTTACTGTGTTCATTATGGCTGATACTATCCCTTCTATGCCTTGAGCAGAGCAGCTCCGACTACACATACACCAACACTGCAACCAAGACCAATGACACAATATCCATACAAGAAAAAGCTCTGGAAGAATAACCACCAGGACAGAGATGCCATTGGGCAGGAAGACCATGGCAGCTGCGAGAAAGAAGCAGCAGCCCTTAGAAGACAGTAAGACCATGGCCCATGGCAAAGAGATGTTGCCGCAACTGGGAGGATGCACGTGCAAGATACCTCACTTAAAGGCCTAAACACTGAGAAGATATATGGAAGAAGACCAAGAACAGGGATCTAAGAAAATGGATGACCAATGATCAGGGATGTTGACATGGGCTGCGATGCCACTGCAAAGCACGAATGACAAGGATCTTCCAAGAGTTGAAGCCGATCCACGCTTTTAAGATTGTTGTGCATGAAGAGCAGTGCCAGAATAGCATTGTGCGATGAGTACAAGCATTTGAGATGCTAGAGATGGTGCCCAAGGCACGTGCTGCATGCCTTTAAAGCAAAGAGGAGATCGAGACCCTAAGAAGATCTGAGACGCAACACACAGATGACATAAACCACGCAATGACACAGACGCAGGCTGGAACTGCCCTGCCCAGCACGTGCTAACGTTTGACTGAATAAAATCAAACCTATGCCAATAACTGCCCAAACAGAACTTTTACAGCACATCCCTCTCCCCTACAACACTTTAAAACCCCCTCCTTTCTATTCCCAACCATCTCCTCTACTCCCAGCCCCGTGTGACCCCTGGTCCCTCAACTTATCTTTCAGAGACCTGGGGGGTCTGAAGCCTTCATTGGTAGATAAAGATGAACCCGCATCAGGTGTCTGGGAAGATCCTGCAGCCACCAGGCTCCTCTCCACCACCAGCAAAAAACACAAAACAGGAAACTAAAACGCTACTGACAGTCAACACCCTCCTGCTCAATGTCAGCGTCTTGTACAACAAACAATCCTGCTCTAAAATTGCCATGGTCTTCTGCTGGCCAGATCGGAGCCAATTCCAGTGTCAGATACTGCAGCCATGATCACCTGGGGCACCTAAGGTAACAGGAGACGCAAAATTACTGTTGCGATTGTGAGAAATCAGTTCCCGTGCTCCCTCTGTCCCTACTGCCCGGCTCACCTCAAAGGCTCTTCCCACTCCAAAGGTGGCCCAAATGGCACCTGCAAAACCAAATGTAAATGCTCAACTGAGTTGCTGTATCGCATGTTGTCATGTGGCTTTGCCCCTCTGAGGCTGTGTGTGGCACCTGCAAAACACAAAGAAGACGACACGTGCTCAGATTCTACCCAAAAGCACACGTTGCCCGCACTGATTCCTATTTCACCCTCTGTTACCTTGACTTCTCGCCCGCTCGGCCTCCGTCGTCTCACGCTGACACACTGAGGCTTGCACACCGCCTGTAATACAGAAAGCAAACAGGTGCTTTTATCTTCGCCGATAACTCATCACCTGAACTAATAACCACTGCTTCAGGTAACTCACCATTGCTCTCCTTGCTCGAGTTGGCTCTGGCACCGGCATTCCGCTGTGCTATTTGCTTGGCGCCTTCAAAGTTAGAAAAATAAAAGGCACTATACCTCATTTTCATGCTACTGGTCGAATTATTCTGCCAACACCACATCCAACCCACCTTGCTGTTGCACTCTTCTCACCTCTCCATCGCCAGCCTTTGGTGCACAGCTCATTCCTCTGCATCTGAAAAGCACAATAGCAAACAAGTCACCTGGTGCTGAGTGAGGTCTGAACAATTCCAGACACCTAGTTTCCATTTAGGAATACCTTCTCTATTTTACACCACAGCCAGGCAGAATAAAACCCAAACAAACCCACCCACTAAGCCCCATACCCACCGCATGTGACACCGTTGCGATTTAAACTGCTCCCCTTCACTCAAGTTGTTATCACAGGCAGCTTTTGTCATACTCTGTGCCTGTGTAGCCCTAAGTGGCTCCCATGGCCTGGGGTTAATTTGGCTGTTTTTTTCTGCCATGCACCTTACAGACTGTTTCTAAAGGCCTGGACTTATCAACATACAAACCATAGAATCTTACCGTTATTCTTCTAGATGATTTTATCGGTTCTGTGCCACAGGCAGAGGAGCTCCAACCACGCACAAACACGCACAGACAAACACTGTATAAGAAACCAGTGACACGACATCCAGAGGCAAAAGAAACTCTGTAAGAACAATGACACCCCAGCCATAGATGCCATCAAGCAGGAAGGCCCAGGGGGCTGCAAAGAACAATCTACAGCAGCCCTGGAAGAGTGGAAGGCTGTGGCCCATTACAAAGAGATGTGGCCACAACTGGGAGGATGCACATGCAAGAAGCCCCATTTAAAGACCTAATGTCTTGGAGGGTGCAGGGAAAAAAAATCCCAGAATAAGGATCCAAGAAATGGATGACCAATCATCAGTGATGCTGATGTGGGCTGCGATGCCACTGCAAACGATGAATGACCAGAATCTTCCAAGAGATGAGGCCGATCCATGCTTTAAGATTGCCGTGCAAGAAAAAGCAGTGCCCAGTTTGCACTGCATGATGAGTAGAGGCATTTGAGACCCTAGAGATTGTGTCCAAGGTGTATACTGCGTGCCTTCAAAGCAAAGAAGAGATTGAGACCAAATAACAGTACAAAACACAGAAACGGACTACATAAACCACACAGACACAGGAACCACCCTGCCCGGCACCTGCCAGCATTGGACTGAAAAAAAATCAAACCCCTCCCAATATCTGTCCCAAGGGTACTCTTCCTGCACAGCCCTCTCCCCTATATTGCTTTAAAAACCTTCCCTTCTATTTTCAACCCTTTCCCCTCTTCCCAGCCCCATCCCAGCCCCAGTCCCTCAACTTAGCTTTCAGAGGGCTGGGGGTCTGAAGCCATCCTCAGCAGAAGCTCAGCTCGAATCGGCTGTCTGAGAGGATTCTGCAGTCACCGGGTTCTTCTTCAACACCTGCAAGAAAACCAAACAGAAACTAAAATGCTACTGACAGTCAGCATTGCACTGGTCAACATCAGCGTCTTGCACACCACCTTCCTCTGCAAAGCTGCCTTGGCCTTCTGCTCCCCTACTCCAAGCCAATTCCAATGTCAGATGCTGCAGCTGTGATCACCTGGGGCACCTAAGGTAATAAGAGACACAAAATTACTCTTGATTGTGGGAAATCAATCCCTTTCTCTCTCTCGCTACTGCCCAACTCACGTCAAATACTCTTCCTGTTCCAAAGGCAGCAATGTAGAGCACCTACAAAACCAAAGGTAAAAGCTCAACTGAGTTGCTGGATAGTGCTTTGCTCTTAGACACCCACCTTGCCAACAATCTCCTTACCTTCTCAGACCTCTCGTAGGCATGAAGCTTCACCTCTCCGAGGTTGAGTGCAGCACCTGCAATTAAACAAAGCAAAAGACACATGTTCAGATAGTACCCAAAAGCACAAGTTACCCACAGTGATTCTCCACCTCCTGGTCCTTTACTTTGACCGCTCACCCTCTTGGCCTCCATCACCTCAAGCTGCCATGTTGAGACTTACACATCACGTGTAATACACAAAGAGCAAGGGATGCTCATACCTTCGCAGGCAATGCAACTCCTGAGCAAACTGCTCCTTCAGCCCACTCACCATTGCTGTCCTTGCTTGATTCAGCTCTGGTGTCAATATTTCATTTTGCTTCACAACTTCAAAATGAAAATCTCAACCCATAAGCTACCCATACGGCAACCAGTCACATCTTCCTACTGACACCATGGGCTAAGTCACCTTCTTATTGCTTCCCTCTCCTCTATCGTCACCCTTTGGTGTCTGGCTCATCTCTCTGCATCTGAAAACAATATTGTTTAGGTTAACCAGATGGTGATCAATAACAACAATTCCTATGACCTTGCTCCCATTTAGAAATCCGTCCAGAGTCCAACTACAGCCAGCCAGGAAAAAAAGGGCCATATTTAAGCCCCACACATACAAGCCTTAACACGTATGAGATTCAATCTTCTTCCTGCCACTCAGCAGCCCCTCCTACGTGGCTCAAATCATCGCCATAGAATACTGTTGAAATGACTACGCACACAACCTGCCGGGGATAATCAATCAGAGATGGCTGCGCAACCTTTGCCTAAACAGCCTGGGTGTATCAACATATTGACTATGTACTCCTACTGCTCTTCCATCCTGATTCTACATCACCAAGCAGAGCAGCTCGAGGTCACACACACAGAGACAAACACTGGACAGAGTGCTATGATTAATACAACTCAAATGATGAGAGAAAATTCTCAGTGATAAGAATGACTCCCAGACTAGAGACATGGTCCAGCAAGAAGATCTGCAGGGTGAGGTGAGCAGATTCTGTAGCAAGGCCACAAAGAGAAAAGGGTAATGCCTTGTTAACAAGAAACTATCAAAGCTGAGATGACGTAGGCACGAGAAGCCTGACTTCAAGCCCTAAAACTGAGATAAAGCAGGAAAGAAATTCCTGTCCATGAAGACTAAAGACTGGAGAGTAGAGCTGCTGGCATGGACCACCATTGTGCCTCAAGAGATGACCAACCATAAAAATTTAAGATGTGAGACTGATCTGTGCTTTAAGCCCATGATGCAAGAGAAGAAGCTCAAGTGGCTCTGTGCCACTGAGGCATCTGAGACCCTAGGGATGTTACCCAAGGAATGCGCAGTACTTCTTGAGCATAAAGACAATATCAGGGTCCAAGAAAGCTCTAAGACACAGGAGACAGACAGACTGCACAGTGACAGACACAGGCTGGAACTGGTCTGTCCAGCATGTGCTAGTGTTATGCCAAGGAGTACCCTCTTCCCTAAATCTGCCCCAAGGGGACTCTTCCTGCACATCCCTCTCCCCTATGCTGTCTTTAAAACCTCTCTCTGCCATCCCCAACCTTCTCTCCTTCACAAAGCCCCACGCCATCCCCGGTTCCTCAACTTGGCCCAGCTCCCTCAGTCACTCCTCGTAGGGCTTGTGCTCCAGCCCCTTCACCATCTTCATTGCCCTCCTCTGGACACACTCCAGCATCCTGACATCTTTCCCAAACTGAGGGGCCCAGCACACAGTATTCAAGGTGAGGCCTGACCAGTGCCGTGTACAGGGGGACGATAACTTCTCTGGTCCTGCTGGCCACACTATTCCTGATGCAGGCCAGAATGCCATTGGCCTTCTTGGTCACCTGGGCACACTGATGGCTCATGTTGAGCTTCCTGTCAACCAGCACTCCCAGGTCCCTTTCTGCCTGACTACTCTCCAGCCACTCTGCCCCCAGTCTATAGCTATGCGTGGAATTGTTGTGTCCAAAATGAAGTACCCGACATTTAGACTTATTAAACATCATCCCATTGGAATCGGCCCATGTCTCCAGTCTGTCCAGGTCCCTCTGTAGGGCCATCCTACCCTCTAACAGATCAACCCTTCCTCCCAGCTTGGTATCGTCCGCAAATTTGCTGATGATGGACTCAATCCCCTCATCCAGATCATCAATGAAGATATTAAACAGAAACTGGTTTCATGAGAAATCATCTGCCCTAAGGCAGATGGAAAGTGCAACAGCCTAGTCACTAAGCGGCTTCAATACAAGAGTTGTGACCCAAGAACACACAGAGCTGAACTAGTCCCAAGCACTGGAACAAGTTATGAAGAAAGTTACTCAAAGCAGCAAATAGGAAAACGCAACTTGAAGAGCTGAACAGCCACACACCGAGACACCAGCAGGAAGGAGTCCACAGGACCTTGACCTAAGTTCTCACTTGTGGTCGGGGGGGAGACCAAAAGGTGTCATCTGTAGTAGTAAACAAAATAGCTCCAGTAGTCAACTGGTACGGTGACACATATCACCAGTGAACCCACATGGCTTCAAGGAGCTGCTCTTTGCAGCCAAGCTGCCTACTGGGACTTGTCACCAGATCAGCTTAACTCCAGAACTCAAACTGATAGGTCTTTGGGCCAAAAACCTAAGTACCATTACTGAGGACCAGTCTAACGTTTTCACTGCAGGATGACTAAATTTCTGTGCCAGCGTGTGGGCTTCGGCACTGCTTTGTCACTCAGCACAGAGATAACCAAACAGAGACTCAGCCAAAAGGAAAGACCTGAAGCAGAAGATGCCAGCCCAAGTTTGGGCTGCCAAAATGCAGCAGAGCTAGACCAAAGCAGAAGGATCCGTTCCCCTTTCCAAGAGGTCCCAGATCCCCAAAACACACTGTAATCCCTCTAATGAGCTGGCACCATATCAAAATGCCAAGGCTGCTCAGAGTTCCAAAGCTGTGCAAAAGCCTTGGCTCCCTCTTTGGTTGCTTTTAAGGATGACAATTTATTTGATGAATTCTGGCCTACCCAAACTTCTTCTAAGGCCAGTGGACACACTAACACAGATAAGTCACGGCAGTCAGGCCATGGCATATAAAAGCATCTGGAGCTTTTCTAGAAATGCTCAGGATCACTTTAAACAGTGGGATAAGTGTCTGAGACTTTTGAGAGAAAGTGTTACAGCTATTTGCAGTCTGCCAAGTGGAAAAGCACTCTCAGCATGTGGACACCATACCAGCAAAACAGGTTATTTATTTCAGATAGTGGACTGAATCCTCACCCCATATACAAATAATTCCATAATACATACACATTTGAAGGCTATGAGCAACGAGAGATTTTTCAAGCAGTGCATCAGTTAACAGCTAAAGGGAAAAAAAAGGAAAAAAATAGCTGAGAATTTTTCTGCTGGGAGAGCAGACCGAGAAGAAATCGGAAATTGCGAGCTACAACTTGGTACCGCTATTCCAGGCTCACTACTGCTGCCCAAAATGTTCCAGAAATTTCTGAATGCTTTGAGACTGGTGCCAAACTAAATGCCATACGCTGCAAGGCTTGAAAGCGGATTTCTAGGCAGGATACCTATAATTACAAGGGAATTCAAAGCAGCTTGAGGGGGTTTTATTAATCTTTTTGTTTAGATCTGAATTCCAAGGTACAAAAGAAAAATCTTATGGCACAAATAGACTGAAGAAAATATTTCTCTGCATGTCCCACAGGGGTCTGTACTGTACCATTTAATATTTTCATTGATGATATAGGCAGTGAGATCAAATGCACCCTCAGCAAGTTTGCAGATGACACCAAGGTGAGCAGGGTAGTTGTCACACCAGAAGGACGTGATGTCATCCAGAAGGACCTGGACAAAACGGAGAATTGGGGCTGTGTGAACATCATGAGGTTCAACAACACCAAGTGCAAGGTCCTATACCTGGGTCAGGGCAATACACAATTTCAATACTGGATGGGGACAACATAATTGAGAGCAGCCCTGCAGAGAAAGACTTGGGGTGCTTGTTGATGAGACAGTCAACATGAGCCAACAACGTGAGCCCACAGCCCAGAAGGCCAACAATGTCCTGGGCTGCATCAAAAGAAGTGTGGCCAGCAGGTAAAGGGAGGGGATTCTGCCCCTCTATCCCACTCTCATGAGACTCCACCTGGAATATTATATCCAGTTACGGAATCCCCAACATAAGAATTATATGGAACTGTTAGAACGGGTCCAGAGGAGGCTACGAAGGTGATCCAAGGGCTGAAGAACCTCAGCATAGGCTGAGAGATCTGGGGTTGTTCAGTCTGGAGAAGAGAAGGCTCCAGGGAAACCTCATAGTGGCCTACCGGTACCCGAAGGGCTACAGGAAAGCTGGGGAGGGGCTTTTTACAAGGGCAAATGGTGACAGGACAAGGAGGAATGTCTTTACACTGGAAGAGGAAAGACTTAGATTAGACATTAGAAAGTACTTCTTCACCATGAGGGTGGGGAAGCCCTGGCACAGTTTGCCCAGGGAAGCTGTGGTTGCCCCATCCCTGAAGGTGTTCAAGGCCAGGGTGGATGGGACCTTGAGCAGCCTGATCTATTGGGAGGTGTCCCTGCCTACAGCAGGGGGGGTGAAACTAGATGATATTTAAAGGTCCCTTCCAACCCAAACCATTATATGATTCTATTTGAGAAGTACATTTTTGCCCAATTACATTTACTTAGCTATTGCAGAAAGAAGTTTCCTCTGCTGCCAGAGAATGCTTTGCTTACAGTAAAACAAGGCTTTGTATTTTATCTTCTGCTGACCTATCGAATCGCTTCTTTTGGTTAACTCTGCTATATTCCCAAGGGATAAAAATCTCATTATCTGAAAAGCATGCTGAAGTTTAAGTCATAATTGTTGCACTAAAGCTTTGTACAAACAGTTGACCTGTCAAAGCTAGAAATGAACACACTCACGTGTGTCCCTTTTCCAGGTTAGGGATGGCCCATCCATCATCAAAGCCAAGTCAAATTAGCAACAAAGTGCAATGGTTGGCACTTGCATGATTAACAGTAATCATCACGAGAAATCACACTGTATACCAAATTGTCCAAATTGGGCCGAATTAAATTTTGCCAAATTATAAACTTTATTAGGAATTAATAAAAACAATAAAACCATGCAAAGCATGCAAAAATAAATAAACAAGATGAAATAATAATAATACCAGTTACAATAATAATGAAAAAAGTGAACAATCGAATTGAATTAATAAATAAGTGGACAACAAGCATGCAAAAAGTGAACAAAACAAACATCATAAAATGCATGCATAAATATTTCATTTTATATTTGTGTGTTAACAATATCGACGGAAGAAAATAGAGCCACATTTGAGAGGCGGCGCGCCAGTTGTTCACTCTGGGTTTTTGAGAGCCCAATATCTTCCAAGACACCAAAATTCCCTGTATACCATTTCCCACGTGCTCCAAGGTAGAAACCTAGAAATTTAACAGATGTTACATTTGTCAATTCTCGGATTTGTTCCTCAAGATGCTTATATTTTCTTGCTTTTTCACCTGCTGCTTCTTTCAGTGTTGTACTTTTAGATTCATATCTAACAGTGACATCAATAACCAGTGCGGTTTTGTCTTTAACTAAAATCAAGTCAGGTTTAAATAATTCATTATTTTGATTTCTAATAGGTAATTCTGGGAACACAATCCAATTCTTGACACGTGCCTCCTTGGATATTATTTCACATATTCGGTTATGCTATTTAATCCTCATATCTTTTACTTTCTCGCAGTAACCAATTATGTGTGCACAGGTTTCCCATTCTTCCAAGCAATGCCTACAGGATTTAATTGTAGACTCTGGTCTACCCCTAGATAGAAACTCACAAGTGGGGTAGACATTGGCTCATAGTTGAAGGGCGGTAATAATTTTTCTGTGAGGAATGCCCCTATATCTCATTATCCAATTATTACTGATGTTATCATTCTCGAAGTTGGTAATTCCCCTGCCTTGAGTCATTAATTTGGTCCAATTTTCAAATTCATTCTTTCTCCAATTACACGGCTTCGGATAAACAAATCTGGGCGCGGATACTTCCCATTCCGAGACTGGTTCGTCTCCTCCAATTAGACTGGTTATTAACATTACGGAACTCTGATCCCAGATCGAAGGGATTTTATTTTCATCACCACCAGCTGTTATCCATAATTTCTCAAACTCATTCTCGATGTTTTCATTCCTCGCAAACTCGACCAATGCAGGATCTGAAGACTGTGCAATTTTATGCAGTCTTCTAGCCTGCATACAGGGAATGTGCTTTGAGAGTCTCGTAATTCCCAGCCCACCATCTTTAGTGCTGGAATAAAAGATGGCATCACAAGTACACTGCGGAAGATGTAACCATCCCTTGACAACCGATCTTATTTTGGCATCGAGAGATTCGAGGTACGTAACCTTAACATTTGCCTGGTCAGCCAAGTAAATCACTCGAGGAATGATATACCCTTTCAAGATGTCAACCTTTTGCATTGGTTTTAAAGAAGCCTTATCCACCCGATGTAACCAATCTTTGATCTTCCCTTTCAATTCAGGTTTAACAATACCGGTCCACGGATCGATTTGGACTCCCAAGTATTTCTCTGAATCTCCAGGGTTGATCATATTCAGGGGAGAGTCATTTATAATCCAAGGTTTACAATCGTTGATTGTATATGAGTCCTTGGTTGGCTTGATGTAGAAGCCATGACACTTCGTTCCCTGTGTTTTGAGGCCTGTCAATTCACAAAAGGCCTATACGATTTCTATATTTTTCTTCATTCCTTCCCATGAGTCACTCAGCAGTACCAGGTCATCAGCAAAGGCTAATGATGTTATTTTTGTCACCCCATGTTGGAAACCACATCCAATTTCCTCCAATTTACACAATAAGGGGTCAAGAGATAAGTTAAATAAGAGTGGTGACATGGGATCACCTTGTTTTACACCTCTACAGATCCTAATTGGATCTGAATGTCCATTATTCAATTCGACCCGAGTATAGATATTTTCATACATGTTGTTAATTAGGGAGATGATATGTTTATCAACTCCCTTTTGTCTCAGAGTCATTAGAATGTGTTCATGACTCACAGTGTCAAAAGCTTTTTCGAGATCAATGAACACCACACCCAACGCACAATGATCTAGCTTCACCCGCCTCGTAATTAGCTGTAACAGCTTTAAAATTTCTGCACAGCCAGGAGACTTTATGAAGCCGCGTTGCCTGCTGTTAATAGGACAAGCCTTGGTCAATCGACCTATCAATATTCTTGAGAACAACCTTAGAATGGTTGAACCAATGATAATTGGTTGCCAGTTATTGATGTCATTCAGGCGATCCTGGACAGTCGATTTCGGTATTAAAATAGTCCGACAATCCCTTACCATGTCAGGTATGGTGCCAGTGTCTCTGATGTTCTTAGAGACTTCCTTTTCTGTTATCATGGTAAGGAATACTGAATTATCCGCCATACCAGCCGAACTGAAGGAACCGAGATTCTTGAATGTTCCGGGAGATTCCCACCTGGAGATAATCCTGCTTTCGACTTCATAAGGATCGATGAAAATGGGCAAATCACAAGATCGAACCTTTTCTTTAAGAATCCTTTCAAAATGGGATTTCAATCCCTCCTCTTCATTAATCCCAGTTTCACAATACGGACATGATGGATTTTTATCCGGGATTTCTACTACTGGTGTGCGCCCAGGAGAATTATCCCTGTGTGTTTCCGAATCAGGAATAGTCGGCGCTGGACTATCCTGAATATTATCACCAGAGGGTGAAAGTTCCTCTACCTCAGCTTCCACCCTCACATCCACCTCTGAGCTGATATTATTGCTCACAGATTTCTGAGGTGTCGGAACCTCATGAACCTCTGGGAACATATTCAGTTCATCCATTCTAGCAGATGGATGGTGCCCTTCGAATCTCATATATTTAGAGTTAATAAACTCCCATCTTTTAATTTCCCAATCCTCATCTACTAGTTTAATTGGATTGCCGATGGATTTGGCAATCTCTAAATTCCACCAATCAAATGTGCATGTTTGGGTGGCCACGGATGAGAATACCAATCTCATCTTAGTACCCTTGTCAAATCCAAGTGAGGGCTGTCTACACCTGGTTTCCCCCTCCAGATAACCAGACGGTGCCCAACTATTACTCATGGGCAGAGAATTTGGCTCGAAGGTACAGCTAAGAGCATAATTTTGTTTCACCATATTGGGATACTATCAAACAGCTGGCGAGACTGTTCGATAGGGAGGAAGCAGCTATGATTCCACACAACTGGGGCAGAGGCCAACTCGGTTACCCCGAGGGGTATCCAGCGGGACCACGTGGAGGTGTGACCTCTGCAGCACAGCCCAGCTAGCAACTACGGTCCCTTCTTAAGAGTGTCATAGTTACTCCCACCTAATACATGAGTGTGCATCCTACCCCTATTCAGGGTATACGGAAGTCATATTTCTTGAGATACAAAAGACATTGAATTCTTCTTTGAATTTAAGTTTTCAGAGTGAAGAATAGGTGATTTTTTGATTCCATTGAAAACTGGATTTAAAGACAAGAAAATAAATATCTATACTCATTGAACTGACAAGGTAGGAAGACAAGGTAATCATCGCTACAGGTGCATTTGAGGAAATATGGATGAACAGTTTTTGAAAACGCATCCACGCACACCGAAGAAAAGCTTTCATAGCTAACAAAAAAATGGACAAGTACAATTGTAAAAGAACCCACCAGTGTTCTCTTAAATATGGTAATATCTTTATTCTGGGATAATCAATTCCCTAAGCTTTGGCACTTGAGTTCATTTAACTCAAGATATAGTAATTATTTCATTACCAGAAAATACCCAACCATGTTGCAACTTACAATTACTAAAACACTTTCAGTCCTAACCACACAAACAGGGAAGAACGCCAGCTGTGCTTGGAACAGGGGGAGGGGTTGTGAGTGAACCACATTTCCAGCTCAGACACACACACAGAGATGTCGCACATCTCAGGAAAGCTTCAGTAGAGCTACACAGATGACAACAGCTGGGGGTCTAGCCCAACATCTTAAACACATAGCAGATAAAAAAAGACAACATTAAACTAAAATTCTTTTATTAGGGGTTTACCTGCTGCTACGTGTGTGCTTGCAAGTACAACATAGTAGCTTTATTATGCTTTATGAAAGATACAGCACTCAGCTTCCGTACATATCCCCAAACAAGCTCATTGGCAACTGGTTAATACAAACTGAAATTTTGCCAAGAGGCAAATCTTGCCCTAATATAATACCTCATACATCTTACTATTCACATAGTTCTGAGTTGCTAAATAGTAGTGAGAAGTGCTACGTAATTTACAAAACCTGCAGCATTTTTAAAAGGAAAAAAAGTTATAAATTATGGTTTTGTAGCATATGGTTCCTATTTACAGTTCTTCAACCTTCCTGGACCCATTTACAAGAATCATAATGACGTTAAACTCTTTAAGCAGAAAACAAAGTAGTAAAAATTGCTCAGGTAGGCATTGTTTTTCTTTGTTTTACTCTTAGGTTACTTTTTCTTTCAAAAGCTAACCTGATATTGGGAATGACAAAATATTATGATGAAGTGTGGGAAAACCATGCTCTAGGAGCCACACAAATCCAAACGTAGCCATTGTCTGTTCATTCATGTAATTTCTATGAGCTTCTCAAAGGGCTGGCTGAAAAGGAAAGATAGGTTTCCACTGTCACAGACGTAAAGGAGGAACCAAGGGGACAGATATACTTCTGCAACCTTGCCAGCTGCTGCAAAGCACAAGCCAAGTTCTTCTAGCACAGTGCAACTACTAACACAGTGCACTTACAGGAATTCATCACACAAGTTGTACCCCAACGGTTCCTTGTGGTTTCTAGGGACAATGCAGGAATTTTTAAAGCAAGTTTCAGTCTTCAAAAGCCTAGAAATCATTAGCTAAGCGTAAGATGCAGGGTTGGGAACTACAGCTTTAGCTGAGCCTACAAGAGGACAGGTTCAACAACTGCTCTATGCCTTCCCACATTTGTCCTTAAGGGTTACCTAAAAAATCAATTACATGTGCCAGCTCCTTGTAACTAACACTTCACAGCAGGTTACCAACGTGTGCATTGGAACCTGACATTGATGCATAACTAATTACTGGTTTACCTGTCAAAAACAAGCTGGAATCCTGCCCATTACTTTATCAAATACCCAAAAACTAACAGTTGCACACACTGTAACATAAGAAGGAAGCTTATGCCCTGCAACTTCCATAGGAACAGCATTAGATTAGTTTTTCTGTGAGAAAAATAACATGAAACTATAGGCTTAAGTTTGTTAATTTACAAGTGATCTGAGCTAGAAAGTTTCACATTAGATCTTAATTTATCTCAAAACGCTCATTCCCTTTTAAGTTGAAAAACCGTCCACAAACATCACCTAAAACAAAAGACACAATTTGAGGACATCTTGCTGATACAAATTTGCAGTTTGTACTTTCCAAACTACTTCTGAAAATTATATCAAAATCAGCTGGGGAGCAGTGGCTGGAGAGCTGCCTGGCAGAGAAGGACCTGGAGGTGTTGGTTGACAGCCACTGACCATGAGCCAGCAGTGGCCCAGGTGGCCAAGAAGGCCAATGGCATCTTGGCCTGTGTCAGAATCAACATGGCCAGCAGGAGCAGGGCAGTGATTGTGCCCCTGCACTCAGCACTGGTGAGGCCACACCTCAAGTACTGGGTTCAGTTTTGGGCCCCTCACTACAAGAAGGTCATTGAGGGGCTGGAGAGAGTCCAGAGAAGAGAAATGAGGCTGGTGAAGGGGCTGGAGAACAAGTCTTAGGAGAGGCAAGTAAGGGAACTGGGGTTGTTTAGCCTGGAGAAAAGGAGGCTGAGGAGAGACCTTATCACTATCTACGACTGCCTCAAAGGAGGTTGAAGTGAGGCGGACTCTTTTCCCAAGTGACAGGTTACAAGATGAGAAGAAATGGCCTCGAATTGCACCACAGGAGGTTCAGATTAGATACCAGGAAAATTGTCTTCACTGAAATAGTTGTCAGGCACTGGAAGAGGCTGCCCAGGGAAGTGGTTGAGTCAGCATCCCTGGAGGTATTTAAAATATGGGTAAATGAAGCACTCAGGAGTATGGTTCAGTAGTAGACAGGTACTGTTGGACTTGATCTCAAAGGTCTTTTCCAACCAAATGATTGTATGATATGAATTCAATTATTTTGCTTACTTTCATTACATCATTAATTATGAGAAAAAAATATTAATGATTTCTGTAGCTTCTCAGTAAGCAAGTTAAGATTCTCCTTTGAGGTGGTTTTGAAACCAGCCTTTTATTTGTTTTTGTAAGTGCTTAATTGTGGGTAATGCACTGCTTTTTTCTGTGTATTTTGAAGTAAGTTTGAGTTTAAAGTTAGAAGTAAGTGTGAAGACACTGAAAATCTGGAAAATATAGACAAAAGAGAAAGATGATTTATTTGATGGTGAAATAATTAATTTATTGAAGCAAGCAGTACCACAACTGATTTTGCAAAGTCATACCCATTAATGCATTTAGTTATATGAGAGTTAAGGCCACAGACATTCACAAGTATTTTACTTATAAAACATGCTATATATCTAGAAGTGCACAACTACAAAAAGTCTGTCTTTCAATTGGAGTTGCTAACATAATTCAAGTTGTGAACTCTAACCCTTGAGTGCGAACACTAGTTCAGAAAACAGTTCATCAGATCATAAATAATTGGAGGAATGTTCAATTCTTTGCGGAATAATTAATTATGTTCCTCAGCAAAGCACTATCACAGATGTTAATATCAACAAATCAGATATGGAGCACTCAAAACATTTGGAAGGAAATGAAAAAATAATCTGCTAGTTCTAGCATGTACAGTCTGTTTACAACAGAAGATGGCTTGAAATCAGAACCAGAATGAAACCCCTACAAATTCCAGGAGTTTAGTTGATTTCCCTAAGAAATTATAAGCTAGGTGTAAATTTGGATTTTAGTATCAGCCTGATGTTGGATGTCAGTATCTGAGTTTGTTTCAATAGCCTCTCTCTGGCTTTCACACTCAGCCTTCAAAGTGCTTATGCTGCAGAAAAAAATATTTTTGTGATTTAGCCCTAACAGCTTTGTGTTTCACCACAAAGGAGTTTGTGCATGTAATTCCCCCTCACCATTTTTTTCTTTAAATTCCCTCCAGTTATACAGTTGTTCATGTTACTCCCAGTGTGAAATGGATCACAAGAGCCAGAACCAAACCAAGGACATTTACGATATGCAGCAACTCCAGCAGAGATGCAAAGTGAAACGGGTCCAGCAGTAGCCTCCGTGTTGACTTCCAAAAACCTCCCTGCATCACAAGGTGAAGAAGAGTTCATCCTGCACCATAGCTCCATTAAGTGCCTTTGTGGAATAGAGATTGGCAAGTGTATTAAACTGTGCCAAGCCACACGTGACGATTTTGGGACAGCTTCTCAAGATGGTAAAGACCAAGTTAGAGCTGAACTATACGTACTGTAAAATTGCAGCAATTTTGTTCTGCATCATACTCTGACATTTCATGTAATGAGATACGTAAAACAGAAAGCCTCAAAACCATGAAGAAACTACTCAGAATTTTATTCTGAGAGTACTATCAGAAAACCAGCTCAGGAAAGTATTTGGATTGAAGCGCATACTAAATTACCTGTTTTCCTAAAATGAAAATACACCGCTGGAAATGCCCTAATGGAACACATAGCAGCACACAACTTGGTGAGGAAGAGCATAATTGAGCTTTTATTTTGCTTACTTGACCAAAAAGCAGTGTTCTGAAACAGATTCATCCACCCCATCTGAACAACCCCAATTCCTCAGCAAGGGCTCACTACTGATAGTTTTTCATGCAGTATTCTCTATGTAAAACTACTTGGAACAGTCACCATATAAGTGAAAATGTTCTCCAAAAAATAAAATAAAAATATAGTTTCATATAAATAGGCACTAGATTTAAGGTTTCTTACATTTTCAAATTCTAACCAGGGGTTAAAATAACAACAACAGAAAAGCACAAAACAGGGCAGAAATCCTCCTCTCACCCCTCCTCCCCCCATATCCTTCTGGGACAAGAGAATTTTTAACTGCTTATCACACAACAACAAATTTAAAGAAACCAGCTCAAGGACACCCATTAACATCTATTGCTAGAAGTATACCAGAAATCTCATTTAAGTTCAGCCTAAATCCTTCGTGCTTCTATGAACTAAAAAGAAAAAACTAAACAAAAAAAAATCCCTACCTCTATTAATAAAACTAGAACAAAGATAGACAAGTCAGCACTGACTGCAAACATTTGTGGTAACATGTCTCTGAAGCTATCACATTCCAAACCAAATTTACTCTAAGATTAAAAAGAAAACCCACAAGTAAAATTATTATCTGAGACTTACAGACAAAATGATCACAGTAGGTGCAAATGTACCACAAAGGGAAACACACAACTGTCCAAAACAGAGCAAAGAAAGAAAAATTGCTCTGATCCCCAACTTCACCTAATCCTCCAGGAGCATATAAGAGTCAGTTATAACTCAGGAGGCCTTTTAAGGGGCAAGCCTCTCCACCTGCACCGAATTGGTGACCACAGATGTGGCACAGATTTAACAAACACAATTATTACTTTCAGGTGGTTTTGAACAAGACCTACTCTTTTAAAACCAAGTCTAGCATCCTACTTATGATAAGTAATGGTAAATTGCTCCTAAATATAATATGTTGGTGGTTTTCTGAAAGTTCATATATCAGTAAGATAGCCAAGCTTGATTTAAATTATGTAAGTTAACTGCACGTACTTTATCAAGCCACTAAATGGTCAATTATCCTTGTTAAAAACCTGTCCAGATTAAAAGATACATTCTATATTCTAGTCGCTGAGATACAGTGCTAGAAGTGTATCAATAACAATTACATATAATACCCTGTACATAAGCCTATTGTCTTACCATCACATGCAGCTATGTACTATGTGTAGTCATGTGGCTGAAATGTCAAGGCTGAAAAGTCCAATAAAACTACCGCAGAGAAGCTAAAAATAAAAGCAGATGCTAGACATGAAAGAAAAGGCTACAGACACAATCATTGCTTATATCGGCTGAGTTCCACCCCTTCCTACTGCAGAAGTAACTGTGAGCACTGCTGTAATGTTAGTCAGGCTCTGATTGCAGGATCTGTGAATCCCAAGCACGTACATAAAGAAAGTCAGCTGGGGTCCAGCACCTTTAAGTTAACAGAGAAGGGGGAAAACAAACACAATAAAGCTCTGCTGCTTGGGACATTCGGAGATCAACACACGTAGATCTTTTCACCAACATTTCTCTGAGCAGAAACTTAAAAGAAAACCCCAGGATAGGAATTTTATAGAGCCACATGTTAAGAAACATCACCTTACTCAATGAACTGTCCAATGAGACCAAAACCAGTGGGAGCTGCAGAAGTACCAAGCAGCTGTCCTTCGCATGCAGAACACTCCGCAGCACTCCTCCTTTGGGAAGAATTTGCTCTCTGTGTAAGAAGCTGTTCTTGCCTTTTTGTAGCACGTGGGAGATGACAAAACCCCCTCTCCAGTTGCCTGCTGCTAAAACCAGTCAGGGATTAAATTATATGAACTGCTGCTTTTTTCCCCTATTTATCAGGGGAGAGAAGAGTCTTTCGATCTTTCTCACACCAAAGCTGGAATCTCAATATGTTTTAAGGCCTCAAGTTTCACGGGCCTATGTTATGTACATATAGGAGCTCTGCTCCTTAAACACACAAGGCTAAACAACAATTAGTTTGATATATGTGTATTTCTACATTGCAGCCTCATTGCCAATCTCGCATTATGTTCCCATATTCCACCCCCTCACTCAAGAAAGCACTTCCACTGGGGCTGGCAAAACTGAAATTGTGCATTTAGACTTGTGAGGTGTAGTGCAAAGTAATTTACAGAGGCATGCAATAAACACACATGGAAAAAAGAGTAAACTTATTCACAATAATGCTTTGAATCATGTGTCCCATTCATCCTGCCAGGGAATGGAACCACTCAGCCAGCCAGGCAGCCGTTAGATTGCTTCATTTGATGCACCAAGTCATGGGAATGTTGAATGCTGTCCTCTACGTTGGCTGATTTACCAGTTCTGTTGCAGCAACACATGCCTTCGAAATTCAAGCAGAATACATTGTGTTGAGGGAGGAAACAGATGAAAGTCAATCAATTTGGTAATGTTCATTAGCGTATAGCCATTAACTACTTAGAAAAGATACCACTAAGAAATTAATACCAGAATCATTTAACACAGCATAATTCTTTAATACCGCTTCGGAGCTTGGCACACCCATGAAACGAACTGTCAAATAGCCAAGAGTAGCCGAGAAGAGCCGAGCGGAACCGAAAGGAGCCGAGTGGTGCCGAGATTAGCCGAGAGACGCCGAAATTAGCGGAGCGGCGGCGAGAAGAGCCAAGAGAAGCCGAATTGAGACAAGAGTAAACGAGAAATGAAAAGCGGAGCCGAGCTGAGTCGAGAGGAGCCGAGAAGAGCCGAATCGAGACGACTGGTGACAAATTAAGCGGAGAGGAGCCGAGCGGCAGCTCCCGGGCTGCAGAACCGGCGCAGCAGAGAGCTGCGGGCGAGGGGCTTCTCTCCAGGCTGCAGTACCGCGGTGCGGCCGCACGGCGGCAGCACTTGGACCCGCACCGCTTGCCCCGCGCTCCCCCTTTCCCCACGCTGCGCAACAAAAACCGCTGCATTGGCCGCGGCAGCAGCAAAATCAGCCTCGCTCACAGAAAACTGACCCCGCTCCTGTGCTTTGGAGACACGGAACTGCAAACTGTGCCTTCGCTCACACTGAACCTGACCGAGACGCTGGCACTTTGGTCCCATTGGATGGAACACGGACTCTTCAGACTCCCGAATAGACCCCATCAAGCAGCACTGCCCAAAAATTCAGCTGGAGCTTCAGGCTCTGCTCTTTAGCAATAATGTTATGTGTCAGAGCCACCAAACCTCACTCATCCTCATCAGGCAACTGCTCTCCTAATAAAAGCTGAGAGACACAGGCTGCATTTCCAGAGGAAAGTCAGCTTCTGCACAGTTCCCAGAACACATTCTTTGTACGGTGGAAGCTGTCCCAATCGTAATGACTTTGCCTTTTGAAATACGTGAAGACTACCAAGGGAAAACTGACATGGTCCAGGAAAATGCATGGAATTCAACTCCAGCAGAATTGGATTGGTGAAGTGGCATATGACGTGTCCATAGCAAGAATATTTCCCTGCTGAATATCCACATGCCATTGTGACCTACTGAACTCCTTCAGTGGGCACCGAGCCCTTTAAAGTTAATTGACTACCAATACACAAAAGCAGGCTGCTAAATCGGGGCCTGCATTTCAAAACACAGCACTCCCAGTGCCAGGTTTGAGCTGACAGGGTGTTCATAGCGCTTCCTGAACAGCCTGTCTTTTGATCCTTTGTTTCTTCTTAAACATCAAAAAACTAAAACACATTAAGCACACAGCGACCAATCTAAAGCTTTAATGCAAACAATACTGGATAACACAGGCTTCCTCTGACTTCCCTGTGGCTGGACAGAAGAGGCCAAAGGGCCCCCAGACACCAACACACTGTGCCCGGTCACTCAGGAAAGGTGGCAACAACGCGACCTTGAGAGGTTCGAGGACAGACAATGCATCACGCTGGGATCGGGCGGGTGAAGGAGCTCAATTGCTTTGAACGCAGCACCAAGAGGAGGGACCTTCAGGAGGGAACAGTTCAGGAGGTGAGGCTGCATGATGGAAGAGGGCAGAAAAAAAAAAAGAGAGCATGCGAAGGGGAAAAGTTGTGAAAAATACATGACACCCTGAAGAAAAAACACAGAAGGAGAAAGGAATGTTAGCAGGGTAACGAGAGGAAGTGGCCCTCGGCCCCTAGACAGGAGCGCTTTCCTCCTTCACCCACATCTCCTTCTCCTTCCTTCCAATCCCCAACACCCATCCAAATAAAGCAGAGAAGACAATCTGCTTCAAATTAACGGCAAAGATTTTCACTTGTCCCCCAAAAGGAAACCACACAGAACGTGAGGAGTTGCGAGATCGAAAGCAGTGTCCTTGGGCCAAGTTCAAAAAAAGTCCAGGGAATGCGATTAATTTTAATAGTTTTTCTGTTACATGTACATAATAAAAGAGAGAAATAAACCCAAAATGAATCTTACCAAATATAAACTCCTTACACTAAAGTTCCTCTAAATTCTGGTCTGCTCTAGTGGGAGAGCCAAACAGCATATATAGGGCGCAACAAGTTGTCTATAGGGGGCTCCATAGCAGAGACTTAAGGGGGCCCGATAGAAGCTCTATAAGGGGTTCCATAGGGGTGACACATGGTGCGATAGGGGCCCCAGTCGGGCTTCCATACGGGGTACACAGGGCTCTATAAGTGCACTATAGGGGGCTCAGGGGGCATGATAGGGGCTCAGTCTTTCCTCTTAAATACCGATTCAGAAAACAGTCTCCTCATCTTCTCAGATTGCTTGTTACCATGTGGCTCCTCTGATGCTGCATGCAGCACCTGCAAAAACCAAAGAAGATGACACATGCTGAGATTTTACCCAAAAGCACAGGTTGCCCACAGTGTTTCCTATTTCATGCTCCATTACCTTGACTGTTCACCCACTCAACCTCCGTCATCTCACGCTGCCATGGTGAAGCTTGCACAACACTTGTAATACAAAGAGCAAGAGATGCTTTTATCTTCACCTATAACTCAACTCCTGAATGATAACTGCTACTTCAGGTAACTCACCGTTGCTCTCCTTGCCCAGGTCAGCTCCAGTGCCAGTATTCTGCTGTGCTCCTTGCTCTGCACCTTTGAAGTGGAAAAAAAAAAACCACAAAACCTAAACTTCATTATCCAGTCACATCATGCCACCCACACCACAGCCAACCCACCTTGCAATGGCACTCTACCAGCCTCCCCATTGTCACCCTTTGGCTCGCAGCTCCTCCCTCTGCATCTGGAAAACACAACGTCAAACAAGTCACCCTGATGCTCAGTGAAAGCTGAACAATTCCAGACACCTTGTTTCCATTTAGGAACAACTTCTCTATTTTATACTATGGCCAGACAGAATACTACTCAAACAAATCCAAACACTAAACCCCACACCCACCAGAGGTGACGCCCTTGGAATATAAACAGCTCCCTTTCTCTCTGTGTTCATTGCACACAGCTCTACTCTCCCCTCTGTGTCTGTGTAACCCTAAGGCAGTGACTCCCACAGCCTGGTGCCCGTACAGCTGCATGTTCAGCCATGGACGGTACGGCCTTGGCCTGCGAGGCCTGGGCTTAGCAATGTACGAACCATAGAACCTTACTGTCACTCTTCTGGCCTTTCTATTGCTTCTGTGCCTCAGACAGAGCAGCTCCAACCACACGCACACACACACAGACCGACACTGCAGGAGAGACCAGTTACAGGACAAAAGAAACGCTGCAAGAAGAACGACTCCCAGGCCACAGTTGCCATGGGGTGGGAAGACCCAGGGGACTGCAAGGAAAAACCTAAGGCAGCCCTGGAATATTGGACGATGTGGCCCAAGACAAAGAGATGGGAGGATGCGCGTGCGAGAAGCCCCACTTAAAGGCCTTAAGGTTTAAAGATGCAGGGAAGAAGTCCCAGAAGGGGGATCCAAGATACTGGATGAGTAATCAGAGATGTTGACGCAGGCTACGATGCTTCTGCAGAGGCAGACTGATCAGAATCTTCCAAGAGATGAGGCCGACCCACGCTTTAAGATTGCCATGCAAGAAAAGCAGTGCCCACTTGGCACTGTGCCAGTAATAACAGGCATTAGAGACCCTAGAGATGGTGCCCAAGGCACATGCTGCATGCCAGGAAAGCAAAGTGGACATTGAGACCCAAGAAGGGTCAGGGACACAGCAAACAGATTGCATAAATGACAGAACAACACAGACAGGCTGGAACTGCCCTGCCCGGCACGTGCTAGAGTTGGCCAGAGAAGTCATCCCCTCTGCTTTAACCTGCCCCAGGGGGGACTCTTCCTGCACAGCCCTCTCCTCTATGCTAAACTCCTCCCTGCCCTTCCCAACCTTCTCTCCACTTCCCGGCCCCACCCCAGCCCATGTCCTTCAACTTAGCTTTCAGAGGGCCAGAGGTCTGAAGCCATTCTTGGCAGAAAAATCTCAGCCCGCATCGACTGTCTGGCAGGACCCTGCGGTCACTGGGTTCCTCTTCACCATCTGCAAGAAAACCAAACAGGAAACTAAAATGCCACCGACATTCAGCATCACGCTGCTCAATGTCAGAGTCTTGTACGACACATGCCCCTGCTGCAAAACTGCTGTGGGCTTCTGCTCACCTGCTCCAAGGAGATTCCAATGTCTGATGATGCAGCCGCGATCACCTGGGGTGCCTGAGGTAACATGAGACACAAAATTACTGTTGTGCTTGTGAGAAATGAATCCTGTGCTCCCTCTCACTGTGACACAGCTCGCCTCAAACACTTGTCCCATTTCAAAGGCAGCACGCACGGAACCTGCAAACCAATGGTAAATGCTCGACTGTGTTGCTGGATAATACTTTGCTCTTAGACACTTATTCGGACAACAAGCACCTGACCTTCTCAGACCGCTCGTCGGCACGTAGCTTCGCCACTCTGACGCTGCATGTGTCATCTGCACTTAAACAAGGCAAGAGATGCTTGCTCAGATAGAACCCAAAAGCACAGGCTGCCCCCAGTGATTTCCCTTCTCCCTTAACTTGACGGCTCACGCTCTTGGCCTCCATCAACTTGTGCTGCCATGTTGAGGCTTGCGCAGCACCTGTAAAGTGCAAATGGCAAGAGATGCTCACAGCTTCACAGGCAATGCAACTTCTGAGCAAACTGCTCCTTCAGCCCGCTTGCCATTGCTGTCCTTGCTTAAGTCAGTTCTGGTGTTGATATGCTGTTATGCTTCAAGCCTTCAAAATAAAAACCTCAATCCAGAAGCTACTCATATGGCCATCAGTCACATCTTCCCTCTGATACCATGCACCAAGTCACCTTCTTATCGCTCTGTTCTCCTCTGTTGTCACCCTTTGGTGTTCAGCTCATCTCTCTGCATCTGAAAACAATATCAAACAGGTCACCAGATGGTGATCAATAACTTCTTAAAAATTCCTGCGATCTTGCTCCCATTTAGCAATAGCATCTAGAGTCCAACTGTAGCCAGCCAGAAAAAAGGGGGTCCATACTTTAAGCCTCACACACACAAGCCTTCATATCTTTGAGATTCAATCTGCTTCCTACTATTAAGCTGTCCTTCCCACGTGGCTCCAAACACCACCATAAAACACCATTGAAATGACTGTCCACGTAACCTGCCAGGGGTACTCGATTCGAGATGACTGCGTAACCTTTGCCTAAATAGCCTGGGTGTATAAACACATTGACTGCATGCTCTTACTCCTCTTCCACTCTGATTCTACGTCACCAGACAGAGCAGCTCTGAGCCACACACAGACAGACACTGGACAGAACTCTACGATCAATACAACTTAAATGATGAGAGAAAACTCTCAGTGAAAAGAATGACTCCCATACTGGAAGAAGATCTACAGGGCTGCAAGGGTGAGGTACGCAGACTCTATGGCAAAGTTGAAAACACAAGCATAATAGCTTGCAAACAAGAAACTATCATATCTGAGATGAGGCAGACACAAGAAGCCTGTCTTCAAGGCCTAAACTGAGATAATGCAGGGAAGAAATCCCAGTCCATGAAGATGAATGACTGGAGAGTAGAGCTGCTGGCACAGACTGCAATCGTGCCACAAGAGATGACCAACAGTAAACTTCTAAGAAGCAGGACTGATCCGTGCTTTAAGCCTGCAATGCTCAAGTGACTCTGTGCCAGCAACTGCAGGCATCTGAGACCCTAAGGATGTCACCCAAGGAAAGCGCAGCACTCCCTGAGCACAAAGACAATATCAAGGACCAAGAAAGCTCTAAGACATAGCAGACAGAAAGACTGCACAGAGACAGACACAGGCTGGAACTGCGCTGCCTGGCACTTGCTAGCATTGGGCTGAGAAGTAACCCCCTCTGCCTTAACCTGCCCAGAAGGCACTGTTCGTGCACACCCCTATTCCCTACGCTGCCTTTAAAACTCCTCTCTACCCTTCCTAACCTTCCTTCCTTCACCAAGCCCCACCCCAGCCTTAGTCTCTGGACTCAACTCTCAGAGGGTCAGAGACCCAAAGCTGTCCTCATGCTCGCGATGAACACACCTCCCTTTCCCCAGCCATCCCCCGGTCCCAAAACATTATGATATCCTCTACTCATGCACTGTCAGAGAAGGAACTCTGCTCCTTCCTGACAGCTCCTGCCCTATATCTGCACCCTTAACCCTTTTGCATCACTGCTCCTTAGGAGTTCTTGAGCCCTTCCCCAAGTTCTGTCAGGCCCTCTTACCTTCTGCCACCCCACAAACTCCAGACCCTGCCATGATCTGGCAAAGTAAGTGAATTTCAAATAATTATAACCTACCAGGCTCCTGTCACAAGCTGTAAAGTCTCTAGGAACAACAAATCATCTCACAGGTAATGAGCAACAAGCTATCCCATAATCAGAAATTCCAGGCAAAGCACCTAGAATAAAATAAAAAGAATGCCAGCTATTGAAATTCCTTGCCAGCCCTGAACACCTGACAGAATTACTCACCTGAAAACAAATGTGCACCCCCTGCACACAGTAAATGTGCTTTGTATTGCAGGTGCTGCTGAGCTCTGACTCACCCTGGCGCTCCAACCTCCAACAGACACCTCTGCTTCTTTAAAACAATTGCAAAAATAGTTTATCCTGCCCAAAAAGCTGCACTAAGCAGAGCAAGAGCTGAAGCCCCTGAGACAAGGGTTGTGGCTTATAAACCCCTCGGCCTGTATGACCCCCCACCTGGAGATGAGTCGGGAAACCCCACAGAGGGATAAATGTGAGCAACTGTGAGGGATCTGATCTGCCTCACATTTACAGCAAGAGAAACTCTGAGTGGAGAAGCAGATCCTGAGCAGAGGTAATGATTCCTGCTGTCTTACTGCAGCTCTGTCTGTTTTCGTAGTTTAGCCCTGACTTGGCCAATTTTAGCAGCTACAGCTGTGCAGATGGGGTTCTAAATTCAATTCGCCCAGCCCCCAAGGGAAGGGAAAGGATAACAAGAGCTGAATTGGCTCCATAGGGGGCAACACAGGACACATTAGGGTTTTTATGGGGGTCTGTATAGGGGGGATACAGGCCAATATAGTTGACTCTATATAGAGTTCTGTAGGGAGGACAGATATATTATTATCATTGTTTATTTTATATTATTTATATATTTTATAATATTTATTAATTTTATGTATTCATTATTTATAAACTGTGTGATATAAGCTCTATACAAGGTTCCATAGGGGCAACAGAGCACGCGATAGGGTCTCTATAGGGGGCCGCATACAGGGTACACAGGGCAGGATCAGTGTTCTACAAGTGGGCTCTATAGCGAGAACATAGGGGGCGCAATAGGGGCTCTATAAGCGCGATACGGGGCAATAGGGGCTGTTTAAGGGGCTCCATAGGAGGGACATATGGGGCGCCATAGGGGCTCTATAGAGGGCTCCATAGGGGAGACAAAAAGAGAGATAAGGGCTCTAAAGAGGGCTCCACATGCGGGACTTATTGGCTGTGATAGGAGCTCTGTAGGGGTTCCATGGGGGTGACACAGCGTGCGATAGGGGCTCTATAGGGGGCTGCATAAGGGGTACACGGGGTGCGAGAAGTGCTCTACAGGGGGCTCCACAGCGGGGTCTTGGGGAGGGTGATAGCGGCTCTATGGGGTGCTTTTTAAGGGAGACAAAGGGCTAGATAGGGGCTCTGGAAGGGGCTCCATACGAGGGACTTAAGGAGCGCGGTAGTGGCTTTAGAGGGGGCTCCATATGCGGAACTTATTGGCCGCGATAGGAGCTCTACACGTGGTTCCACACGGCCGACACAGGAAGCGATAGGGGCTGTCTAGAGGGCTGCATACGGGGCACACACGGAGCGATAGTGGCTATATAGAGGGCTCGTTATGGGGTACAGAGGGCGCGATAAGTGCTCTATATGAGGCTCCATAGCAGGGACTTAGACAGGGCGATAGGGGCGCTACAAGAAGGCTGTTCAGGGGCAAGTCAGGCCCTCCGCCGCTCGGCCACCTCCGGCCGCGCTCCGTCAACCGCGCCGCTTCCGCCGGGCTGAAGAGGCGGGTTCCCAGCCGCTTTCCGCCGGCGTTCGGGTCTTTCCGCCGAGGCTTCGGGTATTTTCGGCAGACGGTTCGGGTGTTTCCGCCGGCAGCCTCGGGCGGACTCGGCTCTGCCGGCCTCTCTCCTTCCCTCCGCGCCGCCTGCTCCGGTAACGGTCGCCGGGAGTTTAAATGAGCGGGGGCCGCGCCTCGCCGCGCCGCCGCCGTCGGGACGCGCACTGAGGCGGGGCCGGAGCCGTCCGGTTTCGGCGAGGCGGAGGCCGGGGAGAGCAGGATGACGGTGCTGCAGGAACCCGTCCAGGTACTGGCCCCTGGCGGCTCGGGCTCGCCGCCTCGCTCAGGCCCCGAGGCCGCGCTGCCTGTTCCCGGGGTTGGGGGCTCTCTGTGGCGGGGTCCCGCTCCGCTCCCGGGGGCCTGCGGCGCCCCCTCCGCTCATGGGAGCGGGCCCGGCCCGCGGGGCGCTCCGGCCGCCTCTGTTTTCCCGGCGGTGAGCTCGCAGGGCTCCTGGGCGGACTCGCTCCCTGGGGCCTCCCTTCTGTCTCCCGCACCTCCGGGCGAGCTGCCCTCGTCCTTTCTGTCCCTTTCGGGCCCGGTCCGGGGCAGGCGGCCTCCCCGCAGGAGGTGTGGGCCTCCGGCGGCCAGGCCTGCTGCCCGGAAAAGGCCGTTTCGCTCCCTCCGTGGATCCCTCGGGAGACCTGTTGATCCCTCCATCGCTTGTCTTCCTGCCTCTGATGCTCTTTCACATTGAACCGCTCACAGCATGCTGGGACGTGCGATTGAAGGGCATTCCTTCCTCCCAAAGAGTTGGTACGTTCTGATGGACGGGAGCCCTAGAAGAGAAAATAACGTGTATTTTTGTTTTCTGCCATATTTTAGTCTTCCTGCAGTTACCCGATGGGCTCGATGTTCTTGTTCTCAGTCTTCCCATCCAAAAAGGTGTGATTCACAGAATTAAGAGTTTCTTCTTTCCACTTTTCCTGTCTACCCATTACTCTAGCTGTTCTGTAACCTTCTGTTAATCGGTTGGCTGATACTTGTTCTCATTCTTTGTTTGATTTTTTGCTTTCTAAAAGGATGGCAGAGGGTCCTCGTTGTGTTACGAGCCTCTCGCTTTGTCTTGGTAGTATAGGATTGTGTTCTGTAACAAACCTAGTTACAATTTTTTCTTTTGGCTCTCCTCTCCCTTTTATTAAAAAGGTGTGAGGGAAAGAAGGATTTCCTCTGTGGAAGAGCACCTTGCTGACTTGGCCCCGTGTATGGTGATAGTGGTGGCTCTCCTGTGGACCAGGCTTTGTGTCCTTGATGTCACTCTGAGAGCAAGGATCCATGTGGTTCTGGAAATGGATTTGACCGCCTGATTGCTCTTCTGCAGTGGTCGTACTTAGGCTATTGCTGCTCCCCTTAGAGCTGGACTGCTGTTTTGCAGCAGTTGGGTATTCTAGGAAGACATGGGATTTCAATAGAAGAGGAAGCAAGAATGCATTGTGGAGCAAATGACAGGAAACAATATTCAGTTTCTGGTACTGTACTAATTGGACTAACCAAGTGGAAATTATTTGCTATTCTGAGAGTTCCCCTGTAAAAATGTGCTATTTTATTTGAATTTTTCAGCAAGGTAAAGGCGTCTCTAATGTCATTCTCTATTCTCAAGCTTATAGGCTGTGATGTTTTGATGAGACCAGATATATCTGTTTAGATTCTGTCTTCTTTCAAATGCCAAATAATTCCTTAATGGATGTTTCTGCTGCTGTTTGCATTGCTGCTGTTCCTTGCTGCCAGCACGACTGGTAAGTTTAGGGTTTGTTGTGGCCTTGGACATATCATTGCTTTGAATGGCAGGGAAGTCTCCAGTGCGCCATGCAAAATGAGGTCAACATTGGAGTTCTGCCTGGATCTGCTATTTGTAGCTGTGCTGCTCTTTGTGCTGTGGCTGTGAGCAGGGTGAAGGTGTTGGGCTGCTGCGCTACAGAAGCCTTCCAAACCAGCTCGTGCTTGTGTTCTCACTAGTGTAATGTGTCCAGGGAGTGGTCTCCAGTTTGCAGTGTATATGAATTCAATTACATTTCTGAGTTCCCATTTTAGCTGGAGTCCATATACTTAGCTGTGTTTTTCTGATTGATTTGTTTTTAAGGATTTGATTGGAAAAGCTGACGCTACTCATTTTTGTCATTGCAGAGATTTATTTTTTTGTCTGTTTGTCTGTTCTCTTGCAGCCTTGCAAAGGTCTGCAGGCCTTAACGTTCCAGGGAAAGCTGTCTCCTTTACTGTTGGGATATGCAAAGCAGGACAGATAAATAATGGAATCTGCTCGTGTATGTTGCCTTATGAATGCCGCTGCATTTTAATTATGTGAAATTAACGTCCCAAAAGGCATCCTATCCTCTGGTTAGATTTTTACTGACTTTTCTAACCCTCTAGATGAACAAAAGTGCCAGAGTTTACGTAGACGGCAGACCTTTAGCGCACTTTCAGATGTGTTCAATTTAAAACTCTTCGGTTCAAACACAAAGCCTTGTGTCCCACATGCTGAGAAACAAACTGGACACCTTTCAAATATTTCTAAAAAACTTCTCAGAAACAAAATGAGCACGTTCCTTGGAAATGAGGTACTCAAGGTGATAGTCTGCTGTGACCCACTTGAATAGTGCTTGAAATCCAAGGCCACTGTCGTGGCTGAAAATTGGAATAGCAGTGTCTGATCAGTTAATGGGCAGAGCTTGCATAACTAGTAGATTTAGCACAGCTTGGCACAGAAAACTCTCCCCTCTGCCCTCCCTGAAGAAGTCTTAAATCATGATAGAAACTGCTTAGTGTGTCAATAGGCCATAAAGCTTTGAAGATGATTTCAAAGGCTACAAAACTGACAGAAAAGAACACCTATCTTTTAAGAGCTCTTTGGCTTAGGTATGTAGTGTCATTTGGACAGTGGACGGGACTTTCTGGATAGAAGATGGACCTGCCTGAATCTGCTTTTATTTTTTGGCTTTCCGCTCTGAGGATGCTTTGCTGCAGAGCTGTGGCTGGTGTTGTAGCTTTGGAATCCCCTGTTCGTTTTGAAATTGCAAATTAATCCATATTTCAAGTGAGTGACTAGAACCTGGAGGTTCATCTGGTCTGCAAGTGTGCTTAAAGAAAACTTGGAAACACTTCAGGCTTCCCTCCTGTCCGTGTTTGTGTTAGCCCTGAGAACAAACACTGCAATTGAAGTATCTCAGAAGGCTGCTTATTTGGGTTTCTATTGACAGGTTTCTTGTGAAATTGCATTTGGATTGTAGTTGTGGTCGTAGTGTTTTGTTCTACTCTGAAGTCTTTTGGGATTAAATATTTTTTATTGGATAAATGCTCCCAAAGTTTTTTGCTTCAGACTACACTTCTGATGTGGTTCAGCAACTGTTGTATGCCACTAATGTTGTGTAGGGATGTTGAACTTCTGCTGGGACAAACTGAGGCACTGCCCTATAAAGAGATTGATGTTTCTGTCCAAAACTTGCTTCCTAGAAGGTGCACAAGAAATCTTCTTTTTCAGTACTTTGAGTCACAGTGGTAGTTCAGACATCCGTTCTCAAAGGAAATTGTTACTACTGAGGCACAGCTGAGTCCCTGCCACCTTCCTTTCTCCTCTTGTTCCTTTAAGACAGTCTCTGCAAGGATCCAGCCTTCAGCATGTGTCTGTTGAAGGCATGATTCCAACTTATGCCTTTTGGGTTGTAAAGTGACCGTTATTACCTAACAGATACACGACCTGCTGACTTCTCACATTCACTGGGACTCTGCTCAGCAATGGTTATTTCAGCCAGGCTGTAGTGTAGCTTCTATAATGTGGATGTGATATTGCCAAAAATATCTTGTGTCCCCTCTCAGCCTTTGGGAAGATTGTTTCTGTCAAGTTGCTCCTATTTGAGAAGTCAAATAATGCTGATTCCATCGCCACCCCCCGTACCTTTGTTTTGTCAGCGTTCTGTGTTACATCTCAGTAAAGGCAGTATTTTTAACTTGAAGATGGCATAACTTGGATAGACTAATCTAAATGCCACTTGTGACTTCGTAAAGGAAGAGCTGCTTCTGAGAGCAAGAGAAAAAGGAGACCTTAGAGTGCTCTAACTTGGATTTAGTCTGGGATTTTAATGTCCTCCTTCTCACTTGTATTTTTTTACCGCACTGTCTGTGGCACACAGAGCAATGCATGGCCTTGGAGCTTATCGAGGGAAAAGGGAGTAATCGCTTCAGGCAAGTTCTGTGGCTGAGGTTATCTGGAATATGTAATACAGTCAGAGAGAAATAATAAGGTGTTTGTATTATAATAATCAAACTGAGAGAATTTGGTTTTAAAAACTTTCACACTGAGCTTAGAAGTACCTGTTGACTTTTAAGTATATTGTTAGGACCTGCTGACAGAAGGTAACAGGATCCCTGTAGAGGTTTTGTGTGTCATATTCCATATAGTGTTTGGAAACTGCGTACTATTCGTGAAGACTGTGTAGGCTTCTCTTTTTGCGCCCTGATTTTGTCAAGTTTGTGTTGGAAGTAGCAGCATATGGTACACGTAACTCTGTCTGAATTTTTTTTAGATGAAATGGTGCTTTCCTTCCCTACAGGGAGTAGCATCACACGGCGCTATTTCTTTACCTCTGGAAGATTTCTTTTAGTTTTGGAGTGTCTCATATGGTAGCAGAGGCTGATTCTGTCTGTGTTGCTGATGAGTATTGGAGAAACAGTAGAGCACAGAACCTTCAGTTCATAGGTTCACATCTCGTTAGGATCAGTAATACCAAAACTACCGCAAAATGGCTGTTTGGTGCTCATGGGAAGCTGCTTTGAGACTTGAGCAAGAAGGTTTGATGGGAAGGAACTGTCACCCTGATGCCAATCCTGCTAACCTCCAAACATCGACCCTGATAAGCGTGCATGCCACCACTTGCAGTAGCTGGAGAGGAAAGCCTGAATAGATCTTAAAAAGGAATTATTTTTCCCATCTCTCCCCTCTTTGACAAATAACAAAGTTTTAACCTAATCTGAAGAAAAACTATGTGAGTAGTTTTTGTTGTGAAAGCTGCATACCCCCAGCCTTGTTCTGTCGCTGGGCAGCTCTTGCTTTTAGCTCAGCTAATGGTGACAGGAGTGTGAGTAGTTGTGGCAGTGTATGCAGCTTGCACTTATGTATGTACATTTAATTTGCCTTTCACTGCAGCAGTGCCGTCTTTCGAGTATGCACAAATATTGACACCGGATTCTGGAGTTTAGTGTTCATGAAAAGGAAAAGAGTAGCCTCAAGCAGGTAGCTGGCTTTGACCAAGTATGGGTATACGAGCAAAATGGAGAAGTAGGTTACCTTCAGATATCTCTCTGTGTGTCAGTTTGTCCATCTCATTTGCATTGCATTCATTCTTGTGGATACCTCGCAAGCCTAATTAGAGGCAGGAAAGATGTGGCTGATGATCAAAGACTAGTGAGCAATGTTCTTGGATTTGCTCATGACTTCAGTGCTAAGTTGTTTGGTTTTTTTGAGTCTCCTTACTATTAGTTGAAACAACTAAAACTTGGCCTGCGTGCTTATCCTTCTGTATTTGTCTTATGATTCAGGTAAAACAAAACTGAACTTTGTCTTTTGACAGCAAGAGCTCATGACTTTTGCATTTTTTAATGCTTCTCTCTAAATTTAGATTACTTTCTTGTCTTGCAGGCTGCTATATGGCAAGCACTTAACCACTATGCTTACCGCGATGCAGTGTTCCTTGCAGAAAGATTATATGCAGAAGGTATGTACTTTGCAAACGTAAAGTTTATGTTTTTTTCATTTTTGATATTGGGATTTTTGAGCCTCTGGTCCTGCTTTGTTTAATTCCTGTCGTTATGATAATGACGTTTAACTTTCTACTTGGGGAAAGTGGTAGAATGCCTCATCATTGGGTTGGAAAATCAAATTGTGTAACAGCAACAATGTTATTTTATAGTAAGTCATCTTCTAAAAAAGGTTAAACTCAAGAGTTGTGTGTTTACAGTGTTTATGGTGATCTGTTGTGTGGTATCAAGTGCGAGAGGTTTTTTTTAATAAAAAAATTGTCTTGCAAGGGGAATAGGAGATAGATGCGCTACACAAATTCTTCAAATTCTCTTAATATTGAAAGCTGACTCTGCTAATAGTGCCATTCAGTTATGTTGAGTGGTGTGTTAACTAAAAAAGACAACCTTGTGATGATGAGAGAAGAGCGTAGTGAAACTGAGACGATAATCAGAACATAGGGAATAGGTATCTGCTATTGAATTCTTGTTAGTTGTCGCTCCTTGTAATGCTGTCAGATCTAGGCTGACTTGGATACTGAGCAGGCACCAGTAACGCAAGTCTTTACTTTTCTTGGGTCCTTCAAAGACCATTTTCTTCTTGTGTTCTAGTCTCTCTTCTTCCTTAACCTTTCCTCTGTGACCTCAGAAAAGCTTTTTGTTCTTCTCTACATCTTCTTCCTCAGTACTGCTGTTCAGCTTTTCTTCTTTATTTTGAAAGGTATTGTCCCCTAATCACTAACATGGAAAAACCCAACCCAGCTCTTAAGATAAAATATAAGCTTAATGTAATCTCTCATGCTAAACAACTTGAGTTTATAATGTGAATTAAACTGTATAACCTCTTTCACACACAGTTTTGTAATGAAATGTTTTGCTTTCAGTGGTTTGCCTGACACGTCCCTCGTGCTGCTCTTAACGATGGAAGCACAAACAAAATTTTTGAGAAATAGACTTTTTTTTTCCCCCTCATGTCAGGATTACCTATGAAATCTGGGGTCTTCCATTGGGTGCTTAAATGAGAAGTGGTGTGTAGAATCTTATGGAACCTTGCAAACAGGAAAAGACTGCTTGAAATTAGGATTAAAACTGTTACTTGGGCTACTTAGGATGAAATAGATCATCCTTCTGAAAGTTCTTGTACTTCCTAACAACTTGTTGTACTGGTGTTTATACACTGCTTAAGCTAGCGAAGTGTTACTAGCGGGGCAATAATGCTCTGAGCCATACCTTGGTGTGACCTGTGAGCTACCAGGAATGACTGCTTTGCTTGACCTGCTGTTCTTTTAACAGCAAGCTGGCTAATCACTTGCTTAGATTGGGTAGACAGAAAGATCCAAAGTAACTTTTAAGAGTTGGTCTTCGCTCTACAAGTCAGCACCATACGGAATTTTGTTATATGCTGACGAATAAACAAATGCACTTCATTCAAAAATGGATTTCTTTAATAGCAATACTGTTTTTCTTGTGTCTTATTCCTAGCTGGCTTTACTCTCTGCCCACAAATTACTTGTATCGAAATCGTAGACTGATTTTTTAAATATCTTTATTTTTTAGTACATTCAGAAGAAGCTTTGTTCTTACTGGCGACATGTTACTACCGCTCAGGAAAGGCCTATAAAGCATATAGGCTCCTAAAGGGACACACTTGTACCACTCCACAGTGTAAATACCTGCTTGCAAAATGTTGTGTTGACCTCAGCAAGTAAGTAAATCCTTTATGTTCTGTCCAGGATTACAAATGCAATCTTTTTGTTTGGCCTTCTCTTTGAAAGCTGTCATATTGTGTGAACTAGGAATTCATTCGGCCTTCAGCTCTAAAGATTATTACAAGTTTGATTCATTTTGCTTTCAGATATGGACCTGATAAATGTTAGCCCATATTGCAGAAACATCTAAAAGCTATTGAATAACTGACAAAGGAGTTGTCAAAGCTGTGTAGGGAAGGAAACAATTGCTGAGATGACTCAAGGAGACCACTTTGGGAAGAGTTTGTTTTGTTTTTTTTTTTTCCTCTGATACTTTACTTATTTCATTAAGAGTTTCCAGTATGAATTTAATGGACAGGCCACTTCCCTCAAACAGTGAGCTTCCTCCTCTTACCCAGTTACTGCTAATGGGTAGGTGGGTGAGGGAAAAGATGGCAGACAGAAATCTGTTTTTCAAAACTCACCCTGAATCCACATTCAAGAACGCTGTATTGAACATCAAGATAAAGCTTGCCGGGGTCATAGTAGTGTCAAGGTATCTCGCTGGTGTTCTGAAGTCTAACAGCAAGCGTATATAATGAAATTGCTCAAGCTACAGGCCCTGAGAGGTTGTGACTTAAGGTATTCCATTTCAATGTAAACCTTTCTGCCCAAAAGGAAACCGTTTGACTGATAATCATAAATTGCTCTCTAGAAATCAACTTGTGGTTATGTGTTGTGGCTTTTTTTTTGTTTGATTTTTTTTTTTTTTACGTCACTCTCTTCCAATGACTGAAAAAAATTTAATTTCTTCACAATAGGCAATGTGATGTTTGGAGTATCACACAGTATGATGCAATTTTTTTTGCAGGATTCGTGATCTTGCTCACAATGCAACCAAAATGCAGGCCTCTCCAGAAGCAGCAGGGGATGCTCTGTAGCCTTTGGTACTCTCTTTAGTAGGCAAGCCCTTTGACATCTTCAGATAGTGAGGATGTCTTGACTTGTGTTTCTTTTGGCACTCTTTTGGAGCTATTAGGATGCAAGTTTCCTTGCATCTTCTGTTCAAACGGAAGCCACGTTAATGCTCTACTTGGAAAGGTTCCAGTGGAATACATTTGAAGCTGGTCGGTCCCTCTCTTGCTTTTACAGTATCTAGTGTGTGCGTGTAATATATCAGTTTTTGGACCAATTTCAGTTCAATAGGTGGGGTTTCTTAAACATACTTTTTAGAACTTGTTAGATTTGAGTGTTGCTACTCTTTTTACAGTTAAGTGAGCTCATTTATACAGATGTTCCTCATTTTCCTGTGAGAAGGCTCTGTAGTGTGATAAAAACGTCTACCTGCAACTGTAATTTCAAGTGGAGGCAAGAAGAGACTATTGGTTTATGCGAGTATCAGTCTCAAATGCCAGAAGAACGCCTCCCAACTCCATAAGTTGTATTGAGGCATTTTCAAGCCTAATAGTGAGTGACCCATTCTATGTGAGTGTTACTGCTCACTGCAGGTATAGGAGATGCAAACCAAGCCTTTTTTCTCCTTTTGATTCTCTCTTGCAAGAAAGGAAAGTATTCAAATCCCAAGTCTGTGCCATATACCAATATTGAGTTGTAACTGAGTATGCAGAGCCTTACAGATTGTGTTTCTTAGTTGAGAAACAAAGCCAAGCTAAGCACTGTCTTAGCTTGTTTACTAGGTAAGGTACCTTAAAAAAACAAATGTCTAGAAGGCTTCCTATTCTATCTAAGATTAGGCACTTCTGGAAAAGCCATGTTGTATTTTGTGTCAGTGGTTTTGGAGTGGTATTGGATTTGGGGTTTGTTTTGTTTTTCTTGCCCCAGTAGAGATGTTCAGCTTCAGAGTGGTGTGTACCTCCGTGTTGCTACAGGAATCCATCATTTGTTTACAATTCATCTGCAGGAACTACTTTGTATGTATTTTGAAACTTGTGGATGCTGACAGTGGATTTCTGGTTTTGTTTGCAGCAGGACTGGACTACCAATACTATGAGCCTTGTAACCCCTTTAAACCTCTTGTTTTTTACAAAGGCTTGCAGAAGGAGAGCAGATCTTATCTGGTGGAGTGTTGAATAAACAGAAAAGCCATGATGACATTGTTATGGAGTTTGGTGACTCTGCATGCTTTACGCTCTCCTTACTGGGACATGTCTACTGGTAATGTTACTTTTTTATTATGTCTAATAAAACTTAGGAGTTTTTTTTTATTTGACTGAGCCCAATTGCACTCAAATACATTTTTAGTCACCGCAGGGTACACCTGTCTCTGTTACGTGGCCTGCACGATTTCCTAGTATGGTAAGTGCAGGTAGATAGTTGTGGAAGCCACCTAACTTGGGAACGCAAGAACAATTTGTCTTTCACCCAGAGCTTCTGAAAACACAAAAGCGTCTTTTCCAAGTAGTTAAGCATGCGATCTGAGTGTCTGGGAGATCTTTTTCCCATACCTTTGGGTTTGTTCTGCACACTTTCATAAGAGAACCTCTCAAGGCCTGTTTCTCAGTGTGGCCATTTTGATTTTTCTGTATCTCTTTTACAGATGTATAACTAACCCTTCAAATTTTGAGGACTGCCAGTCAGGATAACTTTACAAATTTAAGTGTTTTGCTTTTGCTTAGATACAAGAAAGACTTCAGTAAATGTAAACAAATTGAATGGGAGTAGTGGGGTTCTTGGATTCTTCCCTAGTATACCTGCTCTCAAGAAAAAAAAAAATTTCAGAAGCTTGTTGTAACCAGGTGCTTAGATAATTTATATGCAGAAGTATTATCAGCAGGTATTTCAAATGGCTGAAAGACTGGCAGTCGGGTTGCTGTTTGCAACATCTTTGTAGAACAACAATCCTCAAGCTATACTAGCACTTATGTAACTTTCTTGAGGATTGCGTCTAAGTAATTTTCATCTCTGTCAAAATATGTCAAATAACTTCAGAAGAACTCCATATTACTCTGTGGCTTGGAAAATGAGAAATGTTGCTGTGGCTCTCAGTCTTGTTTTGTTCTTCGCCTCCTTCTTGAGAGTTTTGTCTTGAACAAAAGTGCCATTCTTAAGTTTTCCTATAAACTGTTACATTCTTTTTTGCAGCAAGACAGACCGGCTTGCCAAAGGATCAGAATGTTACCAAAAGAGCCTTAGTTTAAATCCTTTCCTCTGGTCCCCCTTTGAATCTCTATGTGAAATAGGTAAGTGTGCGTGACTGTTTTACTAAGGAAGGTGGTTTTTTACGTTTCTGGTTATGTCAAGCTTTCTGATTTGCCATCACCACTTGGCAAGGTTTATTTTACTCCTTGTCCAGAACTTGTAAGGACAATGCCAGTAGAATTCTTTGAGAATGGTTTTGTGAGCAATAACATGTTGTAAATACTTTACCAGTGTTTAGAGCTTTTGTCTTATTTTCTTTTCACTACTTAGACACCTTGGGATTTAACAATACCGTGTGTTTTCCAGCCTACAGTTAGTAAACCTTTAGAAATTATGCTTCTGAGAATGACTTTTAAAAACCAAGTCTATTTTTTTAATAAAACTGATTGTCCAGGGTCTTTTGTAGTGAAAGAACACTTTTGATTTAGGGTAAGTCGTTTTAAAACAATGAAATAAGAACATGCCCTTTCTAAAATACTTTGCTCCCCAGTCTCCTTGTTTCGGCCTGAATGTTCAGCATATAGATTCAGGAATAACTATTTAAATCTTTTTCCAATCTTCCAGGTGAAAAACCAGACCCTGACCAAACGTTTAAATTAACATCTTTACAGAACTTCAGCAACTGTCTGCCCAATGCTTGCACAACGTTGGTATCTAATCACAGCATATCCCATAGGCAGCCTGAGACTGTCCTTATGGAAACGCCGCAAGACACAATTGTGAGTTTTGCTAAAATTGTTGTATTTAAAGCGGTCTCTTCAGCTCAACTGGAAAATGCTGATTAGAAGCTGCACTGCATGGGTATCTGACAACTGCCTTTCATTTTTTAGGAGTTGAACAGAATCAACCTAGAATCCTCCAATTCAAAATATTCCTCTTTGAACACGGATTCTTCTATGTCTTACATTGACTCGGCTGTAATTTCACCAGATGCTGTCCCTCTTGGGTCAGGAACGGCCATATTATCTAAACAGGCTCAAAATAAACCAAAAACTGGGCGGAGTTTACTGGGGGGACCTGCGGCTTTGAGCCCACTAACTCCAAGGTCAGTCCTTGATAAAGATAGTTTCTGTCTGCAGCTGTGCTGTTGCTGGCTGTGATTCGAATCATGGTACGCATCATAGCGTGTTATAAACAATGCTGCAGAAGCAAAAAACTAAACAACTTCAGTTACTGATGTTGGTCCTAGTGTTAATCTCCTGTTTGTGTTGGTTTGGGGTTTTTTTAAAACGAGCAGTTGGTATTTTTTATTAGAAGATAGGAACTCTTCATTTGGTATATTGTGTACTGTGATGTTCACACTGGAAAAAGTCTTTAAAGGAAAGTGTTTCTGCACTGAAATAAACTCTTAAGAGCATTCCTTGAAGAACAGCTTTCTTCTAAAGAGCATGTAAATATACTGTCCTATATGCCGTCTTACTTAGACAGTGTTGTGTTCCAAGTCATTAATACTTGGATGATATGTGCCTGTTAGTTATTATGCAGGCAGGCAAAGGAAATTCTACGTTTTTCAATTTCAGGAATGAAAATATTTTCTATTAAAGTGTCTTTTATAGGTGAGGATAGTAAGATATTAGAGGGTTAATATAAATCACTGAAGTAGTTCTGAAATAAAGCTGATCATCTCTGTCTGTGTTTTAACCACAGAATCAGGTCAGCTTTCATGGTCTGATATTCAGGCTTTGATGGTTCCTGTTTGTTTTTTTCTCAGCTTTGGAATTTTGCCACTAGAAGCCCCAAGCCCTGGAGATGGATCATATTTACAAAACTACACAAACTCATCTTCTGTAATTGATGTGCCATCCACGGGAGCACCTTCAAAGAAGGTATCTTGCGTTCTAGAATATGATTGTTCTATGAATTTGACATTGCAATGTACTTTAAAGAAGAATCCATAATGCAGATAAAATCACTGCATGCGACCTGAATTGTCAGAGGGAGGAGAACCCAACTTATCCACTGTATATAAAATTTGTTTTGAAAAACAGTTTGACTGTGGAACCGATTGCAGCCTCCTTTAGCTATGGAAATGGTTTGGGTTAAATAAATGAGAATTAAGTTTATCTACAAGGTGCGTTTAAAAAAACCAAACTGCTTTTACTAATACTTAATACAGCAAAGTAAAAGGCTAGTGAGGGTGGGGGTGAGGGGAGCAGTTTAACTTGATTACAGCTGGCTAGGTGTTTCCCTGAAAAATCTTTAGACTTTTCTGAAGTCTTAGTTAAAAAAAATCATTGTAGAATAGTCTGTTACACTGAAACGATTGTTTCTAAAGTCTCAATAGTGGGTTTTTTCATTTGAATGTTGTCTTTTCAGCTAGGCAGATGAGGCAACAAGAAAAACTACACAGTATCCCAAGTAAGACATCCACGTTGTAAATATTTTCAGCTTATGTCAGTTGCTTTGGCTAGCAAACCAGATTTTTGTTTTCTCAGCTTCCATAACAAGAAACGATGGTCTTTTATTTCTAATTGAAACAAGCCTTTTCCTCACCCAAAATGCATAGGCCTGCACAGGCTGCCCAGCTGGTGTTGCACTTATGGAAGGCGCTGTATCTTCTGCCCGCCTGCCATCAGAGGAGTCTACAGACACTGGTGATTCTAAAACAACAAAGGGTTCATGACTTTTCAGTGTTCAAGATGAAGTCTGAAGACAGTCCAAACTGGGAGTTTTTACCTGAAGTTTTTTTCGCATTAATGTGTTTTCAGGAGTGACTTCAAATAATCCCGGAAGTATCAAATGAGCTGAAGCCACTGCTTTATTGCAAACAGTTCTTGAATTCTAGTTTAGAGACAGAGCAAAATGCTGCTGGTGGTCTGTGGAGAACTGACTGATAGAAGGATGCAGTTTTACTCGGTTAGGTCTCGTGTAGGGGAAACTAAAAATTGTCTTTTTTAATATGTAAGAAATTGCCATAGTTGCCATAGTGATAAATGGGGGGCGGATTGTTGATGACAGTTGAAGAGCCATTTGTTCCTTTCTAAAAAAAAAAAAACCTGAGGATTTTTCCCACTGTATTTTTAGTAAGTCTAGAAGTTGCATGAAGGATGCTAGTGTTTTATAGGTGGCCAGCTCTTTAAAGTAAAAGTAATAGTGTTGAATCCCTCAAAAAGCAGGACTTGAATTTCCACCTTTGATGCTTTGGACAAATCGTTTGACGCTCGGCTTGTGGTGCTGTTAAGAACTGCACTTGGGCAATGAGAGAAGACAGTTCTTGAAAGAATAAAAACCCGTAAGCAGATAACTCTTCTTCTTCTTTGGATGGTCATCCGAAGCCTGGGACTGGGAACTAGAATCTCATTGCACAAGCCAACGTGGTATCCTGTCTCTACCCATCTTATTACTGCAGCGCTTTCTATCCCTTCTTAGTCCTGCCTCTTTTTTTTTTTGCCTCTGTTCTGTTGGGGCTGGACTGTGCCCCAGCAGCCTGCTAGACGTGGCTGATCCAATTCCTCTCTGTAGTTATTCAGGACTGACCGGCTTTCCACAGTATAGTGGAAAGGGCTGGCTTGGGTGGATTGCACATGTGCAGGAATATAAATTGTCATGAGTTTGAAGAAGTGAAATAGCAGCTCTTCAGCTGCCTGCATTTAATCTCCTGTGTGTACTACATGATAGATGAAAAGCTTTGGGGAATCAAGTCATAGTTTTTGCTTCTCTGTTGCTTTGCTAGGTATGGCACAACGGCACCGAGGTATAAATTCTGCTCATCTATGTGTATACTTTCTGCCCAAATACATCAGTGCTACTTCTTAAGCATAAATATTTAGTACATTGTAATAAACAGCTTAGAATTCTGATGCATGCTTTGTCCAATGCAAATAATTACTTGACCAGTTTCACTTCTGATCTTCAAATTTCCAAATCAGAAAAGGTTTAGTGTGGCTGTGGCTAGAATGTGCATGACTTAATGGAGACAGTCTCCTAGGAAACACTTGCATAAATAAATGAAACATTAGGATGAATCCAAAGACTTCCTATCTGAGTGGGCAAGCAGGTTTGTTGACTGTCTAAACTGTCCTCTGGTAACAGCAGCTGAGAAGGGAAGGACAGAAAGGTAGAAGTCAACTAATGTGTAAACTGGTGTTTGTGCTGTCACTGATCCCACTTGCTAATTTCTGGTGCCATAAAGAACATCTCTTCTGAACAGCCATCACAGAGTTGAATGTTAGTGTTCCTGGAGTGGGCAGGAAGGTAGGGTTTAAGCTTTTTTAATGTCAGAGAGGCGAAGATGTCTTTTCACTCCTTTACAAGAAGTCTACGTATCAGACAATGACTTTCTATCTGAACTTGTTCCTTAGGTCTCAGATTCGCAGTCAAGTTATAACAGCTGTAAGTTCTCACACCTCAGCTGTGCCAGGGTAGGCATCAAAGTGCACACTTTAGCTCTCTGAGGACGTGTGAAGATGTAAGACAATATTTTGGTGCTAAGTCTTATGCTTGTAACCTGTAGCAAATAAAAGGTACAAAAATGAGAATGTACGCACAAAGCATTGGTCAACTGACATGTAACTTGCTGCTTGGTGTTAACTTGACTGTAGGTCTTTGTCTATTAATTTTCTGTGCTGTGTAATTCAGGTCCCTTTATGATAAAGCAGTTTATTTCTGTATCTCCTTCAAAGGGTTGTGCAGTAATGACTTTATTTGTGAAATACTGATTTAAGTATGAACCAGGGATGCTAATCGAGAGTGGCACGCTTGGTGTGCACCTCAATGAGGTGTGAATGGCTTCTAGATGTGAATTCAAAAACCTTTTTCTTTCCTTGATATTTTTTAATAACTTTTTGTGGAGAAGGAACTTTAAAATATGACATCTTTTAATTCAGTTTTATTCTTGCAGAAACACCTTAATATATTGTTTCATGCCACTAGATGGAGATTTTGTATCTTTCAAATGAAGTGCATAAAGTTAGTAAACTCTGTTAATGACATTTTAACAGGTAGAACGAGAAATGCTTTTGATGGCCACTCCATGGGATGGGGTGAAACCCTCACTGTTCATTGAAAGCGTGTAATTTATCCTCCTTTGTGCAGTGTTTGAGAGGCAGAATGGATTTGGCTTGGGATGGCAGAGACTGAGACTTCTTAGTGACATAATAACAAACCTGTAGAAACTTTGTGTTATGCAGACTGTCAGCAGGATAAGCCAAGCTGGAACAAAATCTGTCTTCTCTCAGAGTGGAAATAGCCGCGAAGTCACTCCGATTCTTGTTGCACAAACACAGAGCACTGGCCCACAGACAAGGTAAGAAGAAAAAAAAATCATCTTCATATTACCTCTTACATGTCCTTTCTTGAAGGAATTTATTTTTTTGTTAGGTAAAATAACTCCGTTGTTTAAGTAGGAAGCTTGTGCATGGTATTTGGTCTGTTGTAAATCTCCTTTGCATTAAGACCATTGCATCAGTAAGTGAAAAATTATCTAGAAGGAAATTCTGCTCATGTTCTTGACATGCAATAGGTAGATTTGGGTTTTATCCCTTGAAGTGGCAATATCTGTGCTATACTACTCGAGCATTTTTATCTAAAACAAAGGTAAAAGCTGTTTTTGTTACAAGCTAAGAACTTTGGTTTTTAATATGCCGTTTATTTTCAGTACAACACCTCAGGTATTGAGCCCAACAATTGCTGCTCCACCAAACGCACTGCCTCGTAGAAGCTCTCGCCTGTTTACTAGTGATAGCTCTACAACAAAGGTAATGAACTTCATGCACTTTGCAAACCTGTGGGTTCCATGCTGCTGCACTGACTTATAATTTCCCCGTTTGCATAGCAATTCTAGCAGCTTAAGAGCAAGTTCTCTACAAGCAGAACTTAAGAAATAACTGGCTGTACAAAACGCGTTACAATGCCATAATACATTATTTTTAAGCTCTCAAGAGTGCTCAGCTGAACTAATGTGAGAGTGTCATGCACAAAACCAAAGATAGGTGCTGGGTTGACAAATGCAGTGAGGCTGCTAGCTGTCAGCCCATTTGGTAGAGGTTCTATTGTTTGGGTATATGTATTCAAGAATTCATTTTGAGAAGATTTGGGCTTTTTTCCAAACAAAGTCATCTTCATGTCTGTTTTCTGCTCTGCAAGCAATGGAGCAGAACACCAATGCGCAAATACTCATGGATTGTAGTTAGACGATGTGAACGTTTGCTGTTTAAAAATGAACTAATAGACATATTCAATGAAGTCACTGAGTGTCTGTAGGCTTAAGTTTAAAAGGCATCATGGGTAAGGATGAAAAGAGGCACAAATATAATTTTACACAATTTATTTTCAAGTTTAGCTACCTGAATTTAAAATATTTTTTGTACGTAACTCTTGCTTTTCTTACTTGCAGGAAAATAGCAAAAAATTAAAAATGAAGTTTCCACCGAAGATTCCAAACAGAAAAACAAAAAGTAAAACAAATAAGGGAGGAATAACTCAACCAAACTTAAATGACAGTTTGGAAATTACCAAACTGGACTCTTCTATCATTTCAGAAGGGAAAATTTCTACTGTTGCACCACAAATCCAAGCTTTTACGCTACAGAAGGCAGCAGCAGGTCTGTTTGGATGCTATGGACTGTAGTAGAGTAAAACTTCGTATAGTTGTATTTTAAGTTTGAATGAAAAAAAAGTTTGCTCCATTGTTTCTTTCTTGTATTTTAGTAAGCCTGCACCTTTCACCTTTTTGTAATTATAAAGACATCATATTTGGTATCTTCTAGTTAACTTAAAAAGAACTTGTGAAGAAGTAGTAAAAAGGGGCTAGTTGTAACCAGATAGATTTTGCCATCTCTGGTCCTCGCTAATGATTAAAATATTTTCAGGCAGAAGCCTTGGAAACTGATTCAAAGGAGCTATGACTAACCCGATCTTCTTCCGTCAAACTTTAGTTTATGTAGTATGTTGTCCCTTCGTATTTCCCACTTGTTGAAAAACAACTCTTCATTGTCAGAAAATCCTAGTCAAACTGCTGGATTCATCTTCTTTGGCTCAGTGATGTTTCCAGGCAGCAAGAAGATGTATCCACAGATACCAGACATGGGGAAACTGTACAGACCTAACAGTGTTTGTATAGCTGCTGTAAATGCAGAACTCTGTTGCCCTGAATCTCAGAGTTTCTCTGTTCCTGAGCATTCTGTTGCTGGCTTAAGTTTTTACTGACATCCATTACAAAGGTTGATGTTTAGGATATTATGCCGAAGCTAAGAGTGTATAAGCCTTTGTTTGGGAACTCCTGGACTATTTTCATAGGCAAATTCAGGAGCAGTGCCTACCATGATGCAAAGCTTATGGGAGTAGTGGTTTCAAGTAAATAAGTCTCAGCTGTCTTTGTTCCACTTCTATTTATTGTATTTTTCTTCCTAGAAGGTTTGATGAGCCTTCTCCGTGACATGGGGAAAGGTTATTTAGCCTTGTGTTCATATAACTGCAAAGAAGCGATAAATATTTTAAGCCATTTACCATCCCACCACTACAACACTGGCTGGGTGCTGTGCCAGATTGGGAGAGCTTACTTTGAACTTGCGGAATATCTGCAGGTAGGAACTGTGGTGGGTTGGTATTTAATCTTTTTGCTTTTGTTTTGCATAGCTTTGCACAAAACCTGTGGACTTCCTGCAAAAGCTGTGAGTGATTTACAATTGAGATAACTGTGTAAAAGCTTTACCTGGAATAGATGTAGATGTTGACTCTGCATCGGTAGTCATCGAGCTTTCCTGAAGATACTGAGTTATGAATAGATTTATTTCATGTTATTTCCTCTTGCATCCAACCAGTGGGTCTCCTCCTTGCCTCTCCCTATCTTCACCCACAGCTGTGCTGATGTTAAGCGTTTGTGCTGTGATGTTTAAATTATGTTACTGAAACGATTTGAGTACTAAACCCTAAAACTTCTCTCACCTTTTTTAGTCTGTGCAGGTCATATCAAAGAGCATTCCTTTGCAGCTTCAGAAGTGACAGTATTGGCACAGCTGAGTTGATGTCAAATCGCTTTAGAAACAGAAGTGAGCAGTTCAGGGCAGTCCAGCAGTTTAACTTTCCTGGTCACTGCTGTCCCAATAGCTGATGTGCCCATTTCCTCAAAGTTTTTGAAGAGCTTTGTGACAGATGGTGTGCAGGAGACAAATACAGTGGATTTCAGAAACGATTTTTAAACTGTTCATGCAGAGATGGAGCGCATTGTGCTTCTTAATAGTTTACTTTGAAAACTGAGGTTTACAATCCGTAATGGTTTCCTAAAGCTAGACTTCTTCTGTGGTTGCTGCTTTGAGTGTTGTAACCTGGAACTTAGGTTTATGGAATAGATCTCTTCATCATCCCCATTTGAAGAGGAAGTTCCAGGACTTGTAGCTCTGCATAGTACACTTACAAAGCAAAGAGGATCCTCAGTCTGGACATAGGAGGCTTCTAACCTTGACCTATGTGCTCTGCTTTGGTTTGTGGAATTTTGTTTCAAGTTTAATTTCTATTCTTAGGCTGAGAGAATATTTTCAGAAGTAAGAAGGATTGAAAGCTACAGAGTAGAGGGAATGGAGATCTATTCAACTACACTGTGGCATCTGCAGAAAGATGTTGCTCTTTCAGTTCTTTCAAAGGATTTGACGGACATGGATAAAAACTCACCAGAGGTATAAAATGCTGTGGTCTTGAAGAGGGTAACTTATATGTCAAAATCAATGATTCAGAACAAAGCTCTGAGCTCTGGTCTAGTTCAAATGTATTCTCCTGTGAGAACTGCATGGCAAAACTGGAGAGGGAGCTGACAGAATAGTCTGTTGAACTGATGGTGCTTTAAATGGCTTCTTATAATTAGAATATCAGCTTACATGACACAGATTAAAACCTTTTATGTGTTAACGGTTATTTAAATTTGCATTGGCACCATTTATTCATGGAGATCATGGGTTACTCTGTTACTCCTACTGCTGCCTATATGCAAAGATAAGGAATATCTTTTTCCCTGTACCACTTTATAATTGCTGTAGTTAATTCACTGGCACTGAAGACATTTGTTCTGGACTTGGACGTAATGTTGCACATGTTTATGCCAAAGTCCATTAACTGCAGAGTGTATGGTAATACAGAGTCATGATACGCAAAAAGCCAGATGTCTTTTTAACAGTAATAGATGTATGCATTTATAAATATGCTCTTAACAGAGTTGAAAAAATGTAGATTATATTGGGTTTTGGGTTTTTTTTGTTGTTGGAGAACAGTGTCCTGTTTATTGTTGTCTTGTTGGCTGGTCTAGTAGTGGTAAAATTGAAACAAAGGAAGCAGTTGATAGTTGTAATAAGAGAGTTTGGAGGGAATAAAAGGCAGATTCTAATACAAGCAGCGGAAAACAGTTCAAGATTTGGCAGTGATACTAAAAATTTGGGAAAGCAAGGGATCCTGGGCAGTGATGCTTTACAGTCTTGATGCTGATTGCTGAGCAGGAGGCAAAGAGATTGCTGCTAAAAATATTGTGCTGTGCATTTCTCAGTTTGTCAGCTGGAGGGAGCTGAAGATTGGAAGTGAATGTACTGTCTCCCTCTTCTTTATTATTAAATATCTAAGATGTTTTATTTCTCGTCTTTTCAGCAGCATCAAAAGCTTTAGTCATTGGTCACCAAAGTATCTTAATTGGCACAAACTTTTTGAGTGTCCTTAGATTCTTGATTTTTGCATTTCAGCTTGTCTAGCTATAAGGTGTGTTTAGGCCTGTCTGCCTCCCAGTAATGAAATGGAACTGTTGTTTTATTAGTATTGTTAATTTTTTATTCTGTGAGGAAGTTACATATCATTATATAAATTAGTATGGAAAAATCTGTTCAGCTCTAACTTAGTCACTCAGACTTGTAAGAAGAATGCTAATTCTGTGATGCTGTTTTTCCCAGGCATGGTGTGCTGCAGGAAACTGTTTCAGCTTGCAACGGGAGCATGACATTGCAATCAAGTTCTTTCAGAGAGCCATTCAAGTTGATCCAAACTATGCTTATGCTTACACCCTGTTGGGGCATGAATTTGTATTGACAGAAGAACTAGACAAAGCATTGGCTTGTTTTAGAAATGCAATCAGAGTCAACCCTAGACACTACAATGCATGGTAAGCTTTGCTTCATCTTCCTCCTATTGTACGTGATATAGAACTCCCTTTGGAGAAATGTCTACTGGGTGCTGCTGCTGCTGCTGTTTCCCTATTGCTCTTCTGTAGAAGATGTGGGCCTCGTGTTTGTTAAACATCTACTTCCACAAAGGGGAAAAAAAAGAGCTTTTTTGGTTTCCTCATATGATCTTGGCTGTATTACCCCAGCTATTTTGTGCTCTGCAGCACTCTGCGCGCATCCAGTTGCAGTTGGAGAGATGCAAGATCTGCCCCTTTATACGTTTGGATGCAGTCAGTTCCTTACAGCTTTTTCTGTGGGGAAAAAAACGCACAAAGTATTACAAGTTAGTTATGCTAGTGTAATTCACTTAGTCTTGAGAAACTCTCCTCTGCTTTTTGCTTTTCAGCTGCTTAGCCAGTCTTCCTGTGTATCAGTTACCAACTCTTTAAACTACCTAACTGGGGGGGAGATAATTTTGGACATAGGTGTTTGGAGTTTTTTCCCCCACAAGAAATCATTTCCCACCCCAAATGGTGTTGGCGAGTCTATAGACCATTTCTGCCAGGTCATAGACACCGACAAAGACTAGTTTGATTGGAGTGCAGTCTAACGTAACAGAATGGTTTTTCTGCTTGCAGGTATGGATTGGGAATGATTTATTACAAACAGGAAAAATTCAGTCTAGCGGAAATGCATTTCCAGAAGGCGCTCGATATCAATCCTCAGAGCTCAGTCTTACTGTGTCATATTGGCGTAGTAAGTAGATTGAGCTTAACTCTCTCTCTGTGTTTTAATCTGCTTTTGGACTTTGCTTGCAGTAGAAAAGTAATTTGGAATACTTTTAGCAAGTTCAGAGAACCTGTTGCAGGATATTAAATGCCATATGAATAAATAACCACAGGATGAATGTACCAGAAAAGATGAACCTGTCTCCTCTCTCTCCAAACTGCTTCTGGCCAGTAATGAAATAATACTATCAGGTTACGTTTGTGAGTCAGCCAAAATAGTAGTGGATATGAAAGTCAAGAATGTGTACAATTATTAATGTGAACAGAGTATTTGTAAGGGTTTTTTTAATCCTTAATACATTAGAAATCAAATGTTTTTTAACTGCCATTGCGTGCATTGGACCAGCAGTTCCAGTTCTATAAAATTCTTAAACCCCCGTCTCGCCTTTCAGAGTGCAATAATTTTACACTGGCTGTCATTCCAGTCGCTCGTAGATGTGACAACTTCTTCCGCTTGGCGTGAAGTTCAAGTAGCAGGTAGCAACTTCAACCACCATCCGTTTAATTAAATTTACAGAGCTGTTTGAAGAGATGGTCATTTATCCACCTGCTACTGCAGTCCTGAGAAAACAGAAGCCTTGCTCTAGCAGATGCTCACTCACAAAGTTGGGAAGTGGTTCTCGAATAGGCTGTGTAGCAGTGACGGATGGTTACTTACTGGCATTCATTTACCTTCTATGTGGCAGCAAAGCTGTGTAAAATTCTACACATGTGTACTGATAAAGGCATTGAGTTCACTCCTGGACAAAGGTTAAATCATTTATGTATGCCATTGGGTGGCAAGAATGTTTGGAGGTGGAGACAAGGCAAAGTAAAGTTTTCTTCCTGTAGGAAAGTTTGTTAAGACTTGGTCTAGAATTGGACAGATTGTAAGTAAATGTAGTCAAACGGATTTGTACTTGTCTGGCAGGTGAGCTGCTATTTCCCTTTTTAAAATTGTTCTCCCTTTCTGTAATAGGTTCAACATGCACTGAAAAAATCTGAAAAGGCTTTAGATACCTTAAACAAAGCTATAAATATTGACCCCAAGAACCCACTATGCAAATTCCATAGAGCTTCTGTATTATTTGCAAATGAAAAATACAAGGTAAGATGGGCACGTGGAGACTATCTTTAAATTGCTGTAGCTGTGACTGGGTTGCACTGGAAGCTGAATGTTCACAGATAAGCACTGGTAGCATCAAGGCTTGCCCAAAGAGCCTGTAACATAGGCCTGTCTTGTAGAGGCTAACGTGAAGCATTTGCTTTGTCAAGGGAACTACACTGAATTTTTTGATAACTATAAAATCTGAGGGCAAGAGGTGATTTTTTTTATTATTATTATTTTAGTTTGGCCCTGGAAAAATAGGGGGAAACTATTACAGCTCTCACCAAGATGTCGCTGTATTATCATGAGTTTATACGAAGTTACTTAAAGTCCTAGCAGACTGTCCCATAAACAATTACAACAATGAGAACCAGCTGTTTTAAAGAGTGAAAAATAAGAAGCTAAGCAATTTTGGTTCAATCCCCTGCTGACCTGTACCCTGTTTAAAATGCATGCAGATCTTCCCACAGTCTTTCTGGGGTGTCTTGTCCTCCAGTCTGTGGGGTTTTTTTGTCACAGAAGACACTCAGCAGTCTGATTTTTGAAATCTTCCTTTACTTTGGACTCTTTCTGAAAATTCGTGACTGAAACAATTAAATATAAAATGTATTAAGGTTAAGAACTTGATGAAGTGCCTATTCATAGGTTGTTTTTAAAATTTAAAAGCAGAGGATAAATACAAGAGGAAAAAAAACAATCTCATAATCCACTATCTTACTACCCCTGTGCTAGTTGAACTCATTGCCCCTGTGCCCCTGAACTGGTTGACCATGGTGAAGTGATATTTTAGGAAGTAAAACATTTGGACGCTTTTCTTTATGAGGCTGAGACTCAGAGGACCAAAGCTAATGCTGTTCACATGAAGTGCATAAAACTTAATGAAGTGTTTTGACTTGTAGCATCAATACAAAGAGAATTTTTGATAGTGTGATAAATTGGGCTAGTGTTAGTATAGTGATGTCATCACTGGTTGCAGACTGCCACCTTGTACTTACAAGGCTTTTTTTTCTCTCTTCAGTCTGCTTTACAAGAACTTGAAGAACTGAAACAGATTGTTCCCAAAGAGTCTCTTGTTTACTTTTTAATAGGAAAGGTAGGTAAAACTTCCAGGTGATTTTTAAGTTCTCTAGTTTCCTTTGCTGCAGAAATGTATGTCTAAAAAGAAAACTTGATGCCTGTCACCGTTTGGAGCAGTATTCTAAAATGCTTTCATTTTGAGCAGTATTTTGAAAATTCCTGAAGCTTTAAATAAGGCTTACTGCTCACTGCTTTAATATGTATCAGCTTTTAAATGCAAAAGAGTTGTAACTGGAACACTCTTCAGCTCTCTTTAGAGCAAACCGAGAAAAAAATAACCCAAGCCAGTGTTACTCTGCCTGCTTTGGTATTTAAAAAAAGAGAGAAATTAATCCTGATACAGATACTTCACTGAGAAGATACAGTGGTAATGCACACAGCCATATATCTTTTCCTGAAAATGAAACTCTATCAAGACTTGATACGATGTGATCAATGAGAGTCCTTAAAACTTTGAGGGATAGTCCATCCACTGTTGATGGTTTCTGCGTGTAGCTATTAACATGTTACATCAGAATGTGATTAATTAGGAATGCTGAACGAGGAGTAATTGTACAATACTCCTGTGACTACAGCAACAACCTTGATGTCTGTTTCAGCTGACAGCCCCCCAAAAAGAGTTGTCGAAGATTATTGATTTGAAAGTAAGTCTTTTAATGAGGCTAACAGAGTAGCCTAGCACAGGAAAAGATATTGCTGGTTTGTCAGCTGTATTTACATTTCAACCTTCTTTGTGTTTAATGACAGAGAAAATTAATCTAGTAGTAGAAATTCTTCTTCCTCACTGTCTTCTTGCTAATATGCTTTAAGTTCTACAGTTTTCTCTTTCTGCGGGATCTCCATTCACTACGAAGCAATAGACAAATTTCCCTCTAGCACAATACTGGATAACTCTTAATTAGCAATATGGTTTGTGTTTTGTTTTGTTGGGTTTTTTTAACTGAAGAGGGTAGAAGGATGTGCACTGAAATTTGTTGGCTGGTATTTGGATCTCTAAATTGACATTAGAGTTACCATTTCTTGACAAACTTTAATGCTTTGACTGTTTAAGTGTTTAACAAAGATAAATTACTTGCTCATCTGTTCTTAATGATAAGGAGAACTTCAATGGAACTTACAGTGACAAAGAAGGTAAAATATGCAGAGTTGTCTTGAAAACGTGGCCAATTCGTGGCCTGTTATTTTCTTCACCTGCCACTGACAATTAAATGTCAGTTAATGATGTAAGAGCGGCCGTACTGAGTCAGATAGAAGTATCTGTCCATGTATCATGCATTTGCCAGTGGGAGCTGTAGGGAAGAGTGTGAGATCAATGTGTGCATGTGGTGATACTTCCCCACGCCTCTGACATTGGAAGTCTGAGACTTTGGGCTTTTCCAGAGCCACGAGCAGATGTGGGGTTACAATGACTCAAGAAATTGAAAGGCTGGTGAGAAGGTAAAGGAAAACAAAACCCGTACTCTAACAGCTTTTATCTCACCCTGCTGCAGAGTTCCATAGCTTCAATTTCTATCTGAAGATCCACCTCCTTATCTCTTCGAATATGTCAGCTGCTGGTTTAGTTTAATTTATTCTGAGTCTTAAATAGAAACACTTGTTCAGTCTTTCTACATGCATTTACTGCTTCCCTTGGGACTTGTATGATAATTCTTTCATATCAACCCTCTACTTTTCATTAAGTATCAGGCTTGGTGTGTCTTGGTACGTTTTGTTGTCCAAACATTCAAGTAGCAGTTTCATGTAAATGTAGCATTTTATGCTTTCTTTTTAGGTTTATAAAAAACTGGGTCAGACACATTTGGCCCTGATGAATTTCTCATGGGCAATGGATTTGGATCCCAAAGGAGCCAATAACCAGATTAAGGAGGCCATTGATAAACGTTACCTTCCAGATGATGAGGAGCCAATAACTCAAGAAGAGCAAATCAGTGAATGTTACCCCTATGGATCAGGTTTGTATTGCCAACTGTTTGTCCTTTAAGGTGGTATTTTCTCTTAGGTGCTAAGAAGAATCCCAGGTTTAGTAAGTGAAACGTATGTCTCAGCCCTGTTGCTTGGCAAGTGAGAACTCCAGAGGCTTTTTGTTCAGAAGAATTCACTCATGGTTCCTACAGAAAGCATGAAATAAAGGATTGTGACAACTTCTGAGAATTTGTAGATGGAGAGGTACAGAGATAATGACAACTGTAAATTCATACAAATCCTGGCTGGCTAACAGTCTCCTAGGAAGAGCAAGATGTTCCCAGAACTGCAAGTCTTCCCTCATAAAAGCATTAAATCACTTTGAAGTAATTGAATGGCAACTGAAATTGTCTGTAAAGGCTTTGTTAAAAGTTAAACTGGATGTTGAGTAAAAACATCTGGTCTGCTGAATGTGAAAGGTAGCTTTTGATGAAAGGTCGTGGAAGTAGTTTCATTTGAATAAAGAGAAAATAAAACACTTGTTATATCACTTGGGAATAATCCGCAGAAAGGAATGGCCTTTTTTATTGTGAGTTTATTGTGAGCTTAAATTCCATGAAGCATGGGTAGCTGTATGAAGCGAAGAATAGTCATAAATACTGACCTCTGATGCAAGCTGAAATAGTGATGAAAGATGAATTCTAACAAGAAAAAAGATCTCTTGTTTTAATTTCTAAAAGAAAATAAAGCAGGTTTTGGATTCTTATCAATAGATATGTTTACATTCTGCAATTCGAAAACTTCAACTGAAAAAGCTGTCACATTATCCTACTGTCTATTTTGTTGGGGTTTTTTTGATCCTGTATACAGTGTGCTTTTTAATGCTGCTCAACCTGCACTGTTTTTTTTTCCTGAAAGTATAAAGAGTTTTTCTCTCCCTGCTGTTGTAGAGTACTGGCTCACAGGGGCTGAGCATGTTTTTGACCGGAAGATGGAGACAGTCTCCTTGAACTGCTGAGCAGTACAAAAAAAAACCCCAACCACCCAAAAAACAACTTAATCTGTCCAATAAATGTAAACAAAGACAAAGTAACATTAAGCTGTGTGTAAGCAATTTGGTTTCCCTGGCTGTGCAGATAAATTGTAGAAGAGTTTCACAGTTTCAGCTGAATACCTCTTTGAGGATACATGAGACAAGCTAAAGTAAATTAAGTTTTGAATGTATTTGCTAGTATAAGTAATTTTGAGCACTAAATTGCCTAGCATAGGACTGGCTGTCTGCATTATACAGAAACCTGTAGAGTGTTTGCATTAAAGCAAGAAAAGGCATCTGTGTTCCTGTATAAGAAAAAACGTAGGTTTTTTTGAATTTATAATTAATGTACTAAATTGTACTACAGAAGGCAGACTGAAAGTGCATTCCTGTGTTTGAAGAACAATCATTAGATAGTTATCTTTGTGCTAATTTTAGCAAGTAAAGAAATGAAATATTTAAGGGTAGCTCTTAGTACTTACACATTTATCTTGTGCGCTGTGCATGGCTCGCTGTCTGTATTCAAATCAGGTGAGCTGAGAAAGCAGAGCAATTCTTCAGCATCAGAAACATCTGTGTACATTTACTCAAAGCAGTTCTCTTACCCCCAGGAAGCAGGGAGCAAGTAGAGGCTGCTTAACACTACTAATTGACTATTGTTTGATTGTGGATTGAGTGGTCAAAAGGCACTAATGCAGTGGGTAACTAATGTGAGTGTTTTGTGTTTTGAAGGAGTAGGAAGGTTAAATTGCTCCTAAGGCAATTTTGGAGCCCTCTGTGCCAATCCCTACCTAACTAGGTGTCAGATCCCGGATTTTTAACCTAAAACAGCTAAGGCAGCATGTTTTGTTTATATGTACTTTGTGTTAATTCCTTTCTAAATGCATTTATTTAGATTCATTAAGCTGGCAGGGGTCAGGGTATTAGAAGGAAAAAGGGAAAAGCAATATGGCTTTACAGTGTTTTGAGGGGATGTCCAAACCCATCGTTACTGTACTTGTGATGTGCTGAGGTTGCTTATAGGGGGAATCTTTGCTGGGAAGCAGCCCAGTAGTGCTTGACTGCTTTGTTTTTCTTTTTCTTTCAAGTTGGCACAGACGAATCCCAAGAAAGCAGCATGACTGATGCAGATGACACACAGCTCCACGCAGTTGAAAGTGATGAATTTTGACCTCCAAAAGCCAGTATCTGACCTTGCGTGTGACTGGTACTGTTGTGTTCTCCCCTTCCTTCGCATCCTGGGTCGTCACATCACTGAGCCAGCATTGTCGTTATTCTCCACTGACACTTTGATTACACCACTCAGATTTAAACTGTATGCAGAGTTAATGGCAGTGCAATATTCAGCTGCTTCTGAGTCTGACTAGTTGGCTCTTACACAATTATGAAAGTGACTGAGGAGGAAATGCTGTTTTTGGGCTCCCCTTTGCTGCAAAAATATCATGGAAGAAAGACTTGTGGTTTGCTGTAATGAAGAGTGTAGATGTGGGGATAGTACTAATGAAGCAGTGTCTTGTTCTTTTTCCAGAAATGTGTCTTAGTTTGGTTCTTTCTTGGTAAGCAGAGTGCTGAACCTCATTTCCAAGTTCTTCAAGGACGGTGTTGACACATGCAAGCTGTTAAAGACTTTAGCATATAGTAGTGTAACTTAAATTCCAGGGAATGTAACTGACCTTAAAGCTGCAGTGTCTCCAGTGAACAAATAATGCACATCCTCAGGACTGGGAGTGTGTCAGATGATGTGAAATACGCGGTGTCTATGCTTAGAGTGCAAATTTGCAGGAGTGGAAACGTAGCAGGAGAATCATTGTAGAGTCCAAGCCTTCATGAAGTGCTTTCATGTTCTAACCAAGGATTAATTTATTCACTTAGTTTCTGGAAGGTCAGTGTTTACTTTGTGCTTTAAAGAACCAAGTCAGCAATACCCTGCTTCATTTTTCATATACCCCTCGACTTGTTCTTCTCTTTTAAGAATAAAAAATAATAAAGGGCAAAATTAAGGGAGAAATGTGGATACAACTGTTATGTGAAAACATCAAAACTTTAATCTAGAGTGACTGCATGTTTCTATGCAGATAGACTGGGGAGACTGTGGAAGCCTTAATACAATCGGAACCTTAGATTCAAATGCATCAAATAATTGTCTGTCTTTTTAAAACTGTTTGGTAAAGCGTGGTCCAAGCAGGATGCAAAAATGTGCGATTATCTTTCTCCTTTTTTTTTTAAGCTGTTCTTCAAGATTCTCACTCTAGGAACACTTTCTTCTACAGAAGCTGCTTCTATGAAAAGAAGGCTGTGCCACTTTAAGAGAGTCCAAATTTTTCTTTGTAGCATTCTGCAGCAACAATTTGTGCCCTTTATGCGGTGATGATAAAGAAAGTGTATGATATAAGCAGTTTTAAAGAGCAATTTATGCATAATAAATTGGGAATTATATAAATTTCATAGCAACATATTTTTTGTGATCAGTCTTAACGTTTGTTTTTAGAGGTCTTTTAGTTAACTTCAGAGCTTCACGTTTTTAAGTTCTGTCCTTGTCTCACACTCGGCACATCTTCTGTCACAGCTCCTTTCTGGTCACAAGCCACACAAACACCTTTATAATTTGAAAACTAATCCTCAAGCACTGAGCCAAAATATAATTCTATGAGGTTTTTTTTTTGGAAGTAGCAGGATAAGCAGTGAAAAAAGAGGCTTAAACTCCGTAGCAGCATGAAAAGGAATTTCTAAAATCTGAGGAATGATAGTTTATTGAAGGAGCTTTGTGCGTCTGCCAAGTGATTCTGATCAGCTTGTGTCTGGAAGGTTGATGGATCGACTGGGAAATCAGGCCGTTTTGGATCAACTGGGAAATCAGGGCGTTTCAGCTTGACTGCAGCGTAGTGAATCCTGTGTGACTTTTTCTAGTGATAGATACTCTGGGGCATTCCCTTTCCTGGTGAGTGCTCCCCAAGGAAGACATGGGGTTCAAATTTCCTGAGAGCTGATCTGCATCTGCAGCAGAGCTCTTGCAGGCCACTCGTGCCCATCCGGGTGGGGCCATCCCATCTGGCTGTAGTTTGTGTGTCTGCAGCTTCCTCGCATCCCTTGTCTGCAGCAGGTTCTGAGGTTTGAGCAGCACCTCAGCAGAAAGTCTGGAGGCAGCGCTTGTGTGAATGCCAACAGTTAATGTGTTAATTGGCTGCTTCTTGGTGCCCATCATATTTTGTAAGCAAAAAGCAGGAGTAAGCAGGTGCTACTCAAGATTTTTCCAAAGTGTTGCTTGTTTAAATGGGGACCAGGAATCTGGGACAGCGGGTGTCTTTTTTCCCACTTTTCCCTCTTCTTCTGTTATTTAAAAATTGAGAAAAATTGGACTGAAATTTTCACCACCTTGGAAAGAGCTCTTGATCCAGCTGGAATTATAAAAGGATGCTCATACTATCTGGAAGATTTAATACTTAAACTGTCCCTTGCTTTATATATCATAACCTTAAAGTGATTTTTTTCCCAAGAATCTCAAGTCACGGTTAGCCCGACCATGCTGCTATTTCACCTTCTAAATTGATACACAATATTAGCTTTTAAATCAATCAAATTTTGCTGTCTTTGAAGAGGTGCAAAGAGGAGGTCAGCAAGCATGAAGGCACTCTGGCAGCCAGATTAGAGCACACGTATTCACTGAAAAGAATTAGGTAACTCTCATTTTCTTACAACAAAACTATGGAAAAAAGCAAAGTGTGGGTGTGGTGTGTACTTTTGCATTGAAACAATGTAATAATGTAATTTGTCTTTTTTTTTTTGCTTTTCCTGACTTTTTATTTCAAAAATTGTACAGTCTTGGGGGAGGGGGGAAAGTCTTTTCTGTTAATATATTTGCGATTCATGAAAGGATGTGGAAAATCCAAATAAACTACTTTTAAAAGCAGGCTTTTCCCCACGTCCTTTGGGTCACTTTTGGAATTTGTCCTGCAGGAGGTAAGTGAATGCGGCAGAAGTTCCAGGACCCTCCTTGGGGTGTATGGGGGCTTGTTTCTGTCCTGCAGCAGCTGGTGATCCTGGTGTTATTTGTGAATCTGCCACAGGCTCCCAGCAAAGTGGGCTGCGAGATCGCCCTGGGCTGGGGCACCTGGGGCAAGGTGTTACCCCTAATGTGGAGCCATGTGGTAGTGTTTCTGAAAATGTTCCTGTTCATCGTCATCTTGCATCCTGCAGCTTGACAGAGAGTCAGTAAGCTCCCAGGTGTGGAGCAGGATTTTCTTGTTCATTCTGCCTTACTGAGCAGCTCCTGGCATTGTGACATTGTCCAGAGCTGGTTTTGGCTCAGGTGAGAAGCAATAAGAGACTTCACTGGACTTGCAGACTTGAGGGAAAAGCTTGCTAGGGAGGCTGGGACTCACAGCTGTATAGGAATTCCTCTTGCTGCGTAGATACCCATCTTAGATTAAAGCTTTTAGTGCTTGTTTTTGCCCACTATATTAAACGTAATCCTCTGGTTGTTTTGAGAGCTGACTTTGGCTGTAAATTGACACTGAACCTAACCTTTTCCTACACCTAGTTGCTGTCTCTTTTTTCTTTTGCCATGTTTCTTTGGAATTTTACGATTGTGAGTACAAATGCAGTCCCATAGCTAAACTGCTCTGCAGCTAACTTCCTGCCCTGCTTTACAAGCGGCAGCGAGAGCAGAGTTATTCTTCCTGTGCCTGGGTTGTAGTTGCTCTGTGATTGGGTGATTTGGGCTGAACGCTTCCTAGCGGTGAAAGGAAGCTTTGTCCGTGGGAGGCTGAGCTTTGGTTGTCTCCAGAGAAAGGCGAAGCATTAACCACATTTGACTGGTAAAGCACAATACTTTGTTCTGTGTCTGAATTGCAGCATTACAGTGAACTCAGGACTCGCAGTTCAGGAATATTTTTGGCACCTGGGTTTTACAGACATCCACAGCTCCTTATGGGTACCTTGCGCTTCATTCTGTTTTTCATCAGTAAAGCTGCTGCTGCATCAGCTCCCCCGCTCCCCCCAGTTTTCTGTCCCTCTGTCAAAGTTAGTGACTTCACATGAGCAAACCAGCTCCAGAAACAGGCACTGGTTTGGGTTTTTTTTAAATGGAACAGAAGAAAAGGGCTTCTAATGCAGGATGCCCTGTATTCGTGATCCTCAGAGTAGCAGGGTTTACATATCACAGAGAATAAGACTTCCTCTACTGCTTTCACCTACCTGCTTCCCAAACCAGTAGTTGCAGAGCACCTGATTTCTCAGTTACTTTGGATCTTGCTGCTGTATAAACCCTGGGAGACGGTCCTTGCTTTAAAATCCCACAGCAGTGAGCAGCTGGCAGGGAGGGGACCTGGACCCTTGCAGGGTTCACAGCACCAGACCCAGCTGGAAAGCACATCTCCACCCTCTGTGTCCTCACCTCTGGCTTTGCAGACACACAGTCCAAAGCTGTGGACTGGGAACACCGGACACAGAACGGCCCACAAAGGTGGAAATGGGACGTGAGGGTGAAGGAGACTGAGGAGCTGCTCTGGCAGCTGCAACGGAGCTGTGAGACTCATGAGAAGTAGGGGAGTGGGCACAGTGAGGTGCCTGTCCCCTCTCCAGAGCCGACTGTCGCATTCCTATAAGATAGGGTCAATTTGGGACTTCTGGGCTTCTCAGAGCTTCAGAAGACGTGGTGCTCAGTAGGGCCAGCCTCTGCAGCCTTACAGCAGAGGTGAACAAGGACACTGATGGCTTCTGCATCCACAAGTGCCCAAACATCTCCTGTATGGCTCTGGATGTGTTCCAGGTCCATCCACCAGGAGCTTGGCGGGGGCGGGGGGGGCTGTCCCCCCATCTTCTGTGATGCTCTAACCTGTTCTCATCTCGTACCTGCTCTCAAGTCCCAGACTATTTTATTCAGACTTAAAGGAGGGGAAGGATTTCAAATATCCTAATGGCAACAATAATGAACGTAAGAGAAATGCCTCCCAGATCAGAAAAATAAAACCAGACAGTTTCAAAGGTCAATGCTATAAAAAAATAACTCAGAAAACCATATCCAGAAAGGAGCCAGAAGTTCCTTTCTGACAATCTCTACATTCAGACATTTTGGGGTTGCCCTGTGCAGGGACGGGAGTTAGACTAGATGATCTTTGTGGGTCCCTTCCAAGTTAGGTCATTCCGTGATTCTATGATATATTTTATGAGTTAAAAATTGCCCTATTTCAAAAAAATCTGGCAGTTCATATCCACACAGGTGCAGAACAACAGAAATTCTTTGTTGTCAGGACATTAGGAAAGCGATCTTAAGAAGACAAGAGAATTACTTCATTACTTTCTGCCTCCTTTGGTTTCTTGTGTGTCTCAACAGATTTAGAAAAGCCCCTTTCTTGTGGGTGTTTCTGTCTCAGACCCATTGCATGGGGTGAGCAGCACATCTACTGCACCTGCTTTTAAACACTTCATTGAGGCAATCTGATTCATTACTGGCAATCACTGGCAGAATACAGCAGGATGCTGGATTTTCCTGGATAACTAGCAAAAACAGTCTGGTTGCAACCACCATACAAAACCCACCTTCCCAGGAAAGGAGAGGCAGAGGATGGTGTCTGTGAGATGGTGAATGCCACTGCTTGGTGTAGGGCATCTGCGAGCTTTACTTCAAATGCAGAGGAGTCTCACTACTATATTGAGTAGGGTCAGATGTTCCTCCTGCACCCTTTCTGCACCAGAAGTGCTGGTGGAAATTCATGTTGGTCCTTAAAACTGAAAATACTTGCTGAGGGGGCGAGACTGCCTGTATCTAATAATGTCTGCATGGTAAACTTCTGACAGAGAAAGAACTCTCCTTCCTCCCCACGCCAGATGAATTACCAATGATCAGCTGACCCTCTAGGTGTAGCAGCATCCCTCTCTCCATCACCATCATCTGGCAGGTGAACCTAACTAGATTTTGGGAGGTGCAGGGGCAAGAAACCCAGTACAGCTTGGCTTGCTCAAGGAGGCAGGAATGGGACTTTCCTCCTTTGATCCATCCAGTAGTAACTCACCTTTGCTCAGACATTAGAGATGTTTTGTGATGGTATAAAACATCCTGGAGGTTCCTGGGGGGAGCAGGGCACTAAGGACCAGAACGTCTTCTTTGATGATGATGCTGCGGTTGGAGCCTACCTGGAGCATTTCAGATATCCTCTGTGCTGTCCAAAGGGGAACAGGGATACCTGTCCCACAGAAGGACCATCAGTGAAAAGTAAAGGAGCTTGTCTTATACGGGCCTGTGGGACACGGAGTCATGCCTCTTGAATTAAACCCAGCTGATCACTGGGATAAAAGCTAAAACACAAAAAAAAACCAGCAGTGGAGGCAATGGAACAAAGAGCAGCACTGGACTGTCTCCCTGCGTCAGCAGGCAGAAGGAGAAGCCAGCAGAAGGGTTTTCCTTGTCTGGGAGAAGATGAGCTGAAGATCATAGAACCATGGAATCACGGATCGGTTTGGATGGGAAGGGACCTTTAAAGGCCAATCAGTCCAGCTCCCCCTGTGGTGAGTGGGAACACCTTCAACTCCATCAGGTTGCTGAGCCCCGTCCAACCTGACCTGGAAAGTTTCCAGGGATGGGGCATCGACCGCCTCCCCGGGCAACCTGGCCCAGCGTTTCACGGGCCCGGTGCCACCCGAGGGATGCGGGCCTGCTGCCCTGCCTGTGGGACGTGGGCCCCGCGACCCCGCGCTCTCGACTGGCCCGTGCTCTGCGAGTCGTTCGTGGGTAGGGGTCCGGGGTCTCCGCGGGGCAGCCGGGCCCCTCCGGGCACCCCCGCTGCCCCCGCACCGCCCCCCACCATATGATCAAGCGACCTCCCCGGGGGCGTCGCAGCGCGCAGGGCTCTCGGCCGGGCCGGACCCGCGGGGAGGGGGGGGGGGTGGACCGAGACGAGGTCCCGGGGGCGCGCGGGGGCGGGAGGGGGGTGCGGGTAGGGGGCGACCCGCGGCACCGCATCAATCACCGCCCGCCCCGCCCCCGCGCTGACTGACGCGACGGCGGCCAATGGGCCGGGCCCATGCGCCACGCTCCGCCAATGGGGCCGCAGGAGGGCGGAAGGTCCCCACTTCAAGGCTGGCGGAGCGGCGCAGGTAGGAGCGGTGCGGGGCCGAGCCGAGCCGGGTCGGGTCGAGTCGAGTCGGCTTGACTTCTGTTCTCTCCGCTCCCCGCCCCGCCGTCCCGCAACTTGGCTGCGAGGGCCGGGGCGAGAAGCGGCCCCTGCCGGGGCCGGGGTCGCCGTGCCGGGGGTCCAGGAGCTGCGCTCCGCCCGCCGCGGTGCTGGGGGCCGGGCCGGCTCCGTGCCCACCCGGGCCTCCCCTGTAGCCCGGGGAAGCGAGGCCGGGCCCGAAAGGGCTTCTAGAAGGGCCGGAGGGGGGCGCTGCGGGTGCGGGGCGGGATGGGGGCGGCGCGCGGGGAGGCCAGGGTCGCGCCGGCCCTGCCCCCCCCCCCCCCGTCCTGACAGTCCTTTTTTATTCCCCAGGTCCAGGATTTTTCCGCCTCCTCTAATAAGAAACTCGGTGACCCGCCAGCTGTCGGCGGGTGCTGGGAGGATCCAGGGGCCGTCGCCGTGCCGTCGTTTGCACGCCTAGACCGCAGGTGGCAAGGATGGGCCTGGCCGGGATGCCCAGCGAGGTACGGTCTCCTCCGCTTTGGGTCTTGCCCACGGCCCCCCCGGCCGGGCTGAGCTGTGTTTGCAAGCGCTGCTGTAGTTCTTGTGGTGCGGGATGATTCTGGAGCCCTGCACATAGTTTCTTGGCAAATGCGTAACTTTAAAATGGGGGTTTGGGAATACAAGTGAAAATGTGGATTCATCCCATGTGTGTGCGTACAGGGTGTTTCTCTTTCCAAAACCACTCCGGTGCCCGTATGTAGCAAAGGGATGTGCAGCCTCCTTTTGGGAGTGTACACATGTATTTCCTGGTATTACCTGTCCTTGTGTGCAACAGCATCGAGACATCAAGGTATGACTTGCCCAGAAAAAGAAAGATCACTTGATTCCCCTCCCCCTCTTTATTGTGGGCATCCTTAAGCCCCAGGTTTACATCAGTTGGGTCCCATTTACTTGCTGATATAGTCTGGAATGGGTATGCACTTTCAATACCGAGAGAGTCAGAGGGGTCTCAGCTCTGTCCAGTGAAGACTGGAAGTCTAAATGTGGGGTTTCACATTTGCATTTCTATCCTTCTGGCTTCCCCATGTGCGAAGTGGCCATAGTGCTTCTGGGTTTGGAGTGACAGGCAGCGAGGGTTTGCTGATGCTTGATTTGAAAAGTCACCTCTTACCTTGCTGGTGTTGTTACAGGTTAAGGATTGTGTCCTAAACGCTTAGGTACAGCAGTCAAGTCCTGTGAAGCAGAACAAAACTTAAAGGGAAGGATATTTCCCTCTGTGTAAAATGTATAAGCCTGGCTTTAGGTCAATTATGGAGGCTGAATTTAGACAAATTCTCTTGTAATGGGAAAACCGGGAACCTTTACTCAATCCTTTCACACTGACATTCAGACAAATCTGCTCTGGTATCTGATCTCCTTTACAACGGTAAAGGCTCTTATTCTTTGTACATATAATGACAGTAGGTTGTTATGTGGGCTTTAGAAAAGGAATTAAAACACTCTGTTACAGATTTTGGAGGTTATCACTAAATTTCTTGGAAGTCTGTGTTCCTATGGCTCATCCTGAAGCTGATTGGAAGTTGGCAGATAGCTTTTCTGGAAACTGGTCCTTATTTTCGAAGTCCACACACTGATGTATCAGCTGAATGGGGTGTAGCATGTGGCTGCATGTAGCTTGACACCCATCTGGGTACCTGCATAGCCCTCAGGTGTTGTCAGCCCTGGGATTTTTGTGCCAAGTAATGAGGATCCATGGCGGTGACAGTGGTGTTGCTCTATCTAACAAAAGTTTCGGATTCCAAACGTGAGTTCACTAGCCTTGTGCTTCAGTCTGGAAAACTCGGAGGAGTAAAAAGTAAAGTTTAAGAGCGCTTAAGCCATTGTGAAAGACAAAGGCAGTGTCATCTTCATGTTGGTGGCTGTGAAAGCTGCAGGTGATGCCTGCCCTGTGCAGCCTGGAGCCATGCGTGGCTGCTGGAGAGAGAGCCCTGGCTTTGGCTTTGGGAGAGCTTTCTCCAATGGAGCAGGTCAGGGATAGGCATAATGCCGGGCCCTTTCTGCTTCCCATGGGCTGGCAGGAGCAAAGGCGAATGAGCTTTGCCCGTGGCAGTAGGAGGAGGCTGTACCAAGGAGGATGTGTGGACCTGGACTGTCATTGTGTCGAGCTGTCACGTCTGCTCTGCATTTTTGCTCAGAGGTGCTGCCTTCTTGGGGTGAGGATCCAGTTGGACCTTGGGTTTTTTGAGCGTATGAGTGTGTCACCTGCTCGCATGCTGATTGCTTTAAACCTCCAACTGGTACGTATTTGAGTGCTTTTGTATCCCGTACCCTTGACTTACACTCAAACTCCAGCACCTGATGTTATTGTCACAGTTTGCAAAGCTTTCTCATCATGAAAGAGAGCAACTCCATTATAGCCCTTAAGTCTTATAAAGCTCTTTACCAGCAGTTCCTCAGAGGAGAGAGAGGGTCTCTCCAAGCAGAGGAGCAGGAAAGTCTGCCTGGTGCTTCACATGTAATGTCCGCAGGAAGAAATCTGCTGGCTAGGCTGCTCTGAAGCTCTGTGCTGTGGTGGCAGAAATGGGGGACTCGCTGCCTTATTCCTCTCACTGACATCTCCCTGAAGTCGCCTGGGCACTGTTTCTCCTGTGCTAGACTTGTCATAGGAAGCATCATTAATAAAGAGAGCATGCAAGGACTTGACTTTTTCCACCTATGGTCTCTGATGTTTTCATGCATTGTTGAGGGTTTGAAGGCAGGTGGATTTGGCTGGAACTGAGGAATTTGCACGAAGCCCTGAAACTTGAGGCTCAGACATGCAGATTGTGTTATCTCTGGAACAGAAGCTCTCGGAGAACAACTTTCGTCTCAAAATGGTAGATAACTCTTTGAGTATGGGCAAAAGAGTAAAATATAATATCCTGGTTATCATCTATGTTTGTGTTGGTTAAAGTGCTGCTCCGGTTTGAGGTTAAACTGAGTTATAAGCAGCTACCTATAGAGCGGTAATTTTTCCCCTGAGTCTGGAAATCCAAAAAGCAATAGAATTGTTCCAAGTCTGTTAGTGGATCTGAGAAAGGCCATGTGAAAAAAAGAAGGCTAGAATGTGAATTAATGAACAGAGTCTCTAAAAACTAGTGTTCATCGTGCTTATGGCAGAAGGGAAGCTTTCAGGTTCCAGTGTAGGCAGACTGGAGACTGGCCTCGAAAGGTTTTGGGTCTACTGTTGACTCATGAGAGGAAGTGTAAGGTACAGGATTTGGTGTGAGTCAAGTCTATGAAGATGTTCTGCAAGCCGTACCCATGGTTTCTGGCTTTCCTTGCCCACGATAAAGGAAAGTACAGCGACACTTTCCAACTGGGATACAGAGAAAGGGCTGAGTTGTGCAGCAGGTATAAACCCTTGTCTCCCTCTCAGCCTCGTGCTACTGGTAGTGTATCCATGCTTGTTACCAGTTGCTGTGTTTCTAATTCTTCTTTTTTTTACATGAAAACTCCTTAATCTATTTGTCACAAACAGTGAAACTAAACATTGCCCCAGCAGTGGGAATGCAAGTGTGAAATGTCTGTGCTGTAACTGTACAAAACCCATAAGGTGTATTTCAGTGTTGAGATTTGAAGGAGATTAGCCCACGTCTCGTGGTTTTTAAGACATAGGCTTTTTAGGCTTTTATATGGTTAGTGCAGGATGACATTTCCCCCTCCTTTCCTCTTTTTTTTTTTTTTCATAGAAATTTAGAATGATGGAAAGGACCCTAAAGATCATCCAGTTTCAACCCCCTGCCATGGGCAGGGACATCTCCCACTGGATCAAGCTGCTCAAAGCCCCAAACAACCTGGCCTCAAACACCTCCAGGGATGGGACATCCTCAGTTTGTCTAGGCAACCTGTGCCACGGCCTCCCCACCCTCACAGGGAAACATTTCTTCTTGAGTTCTCATATCAGTCTCCCCTCTTTCAGCTTAAAACCGTTCCCCTCGTCCTGTCTCTGCATTTGCTGATCAAGAGCCCCTCCCCAGCTTTCCTGGAGCCCCTTTCAGTCCTGGGAGGCTGCTCTAAGGTCTCCCTTTTAAGTGTGCCATCACCTTACTTATTCTGCTGCTCATCTGTATTTTATTTTACTGCTCACATCATTGCATGTCTGGGATCATAGAGTGTACTTGCACAAAACATGCTGATTGCAGTAAAAAACTATTGCCTTAATTCCCTCCATCACGGTGCTACTTAAGCAAATACTCAGGAAAACTGATGGGCTCTGCGGCTTACTGTTGCACTTCTGTGCAATTTCACATGTGTTTATTGGATGGAGCTAAGCCAAAGCAATAATATTGTTGGCAATTCATGATTCTGGGTTACAACTAAATGTAGATTTGGGTGCTTTATCCTCTGCAAATTGATAAAGCCTGGGTGTCAGTCCCCAGCTGTACTAACAGGCTCAAAATTCAGAGTGCTTACTGTGGGTACTCAGCCCACTGTGCTTCAGAAAGGACTTGACTCTCTTCTCCAAACTGGTACAAACAGAAGATCTCATGAGGCCTTTAGGGCAGTTGGACCCTTCTGTATAACATACACTGGTCTCATGCAATCGTGGTATGACAAGACAAATGTCTTTGGCAAGGACTCAAAAATAGTGGTAATTTCATTTGTTACCTTTGTTAAATGGTCTTGCATTCCCAGTCTCTCATCCCTATGCAAACCATGGAAATGCATTTCACAGTGGAAACCATAACTGATTCAAAATAGCTTATTACTGTGTCTTAATAACAAGAGCCCCTTAACTTCACGTCAGACTGAAGATTATTCCCCCCCCAGCCTGGGTAACACTGGAGCTGTGACCTTGAAGTACCAATGTTCTAGTGCTCTCCAGTATGAGACTGAGAAATGTGTGTTGTCCTTGAAATTATGAATGCTTGTATCAAATGACTTAATGTACATCGTCTAGAATTTTCAAACAAACTCTGTTACTTCTTGTGTGGATCGGTTGGCTGGTTTAAGGAGTCATATATATAACTTTCCTGTTGATGTCAAGCAAAAAGTCTTCTGTCTTCTGAAGCCTTCGTGGCATTTGAGTTTGCTGTGTTTTGTTAGGAGATCTAGTGAGGTTGAAAATGAAGATGCAAAAATTGTGGTTGTATCTGTAGGGAGTCATTGCTATGTTCTTTGGTGGCCTTTGCCATCTCTGCCTTCAGGATGTTTCTCCAACTGATCTAGCATTTTTGCAAGTTCAAAAGTCTCCCTTTGTGTGTCCTAGTGTACTTGTTAATACAACTTTATCTACAACTATGTATGTGCTTGTTGTATAGAGACTTAAACTTTTGAGGCAGGTACAATCAAAGGAAGTCATGAGGATTAATAGGTAGAGGCAATGAACGTGTGTGGGAAAGACAAGGTAGCAGTCAAGTATGAGCAGTTGAGTATGTGATGCTCACCACGTTTAATGCTGTGGTTTGTGTTCTTAATGCTTTGCAGAAGAGGGTGACCTCAAAGAAAGATTTAATGCTGTAAAAATGTGGATCACGGAGGAGAGCTTCTCTTGTTCACGGAGGGCATCTCAAAAGCAGTGATGAAGCTGTGCAAGGGACTCATGGGTGAGGGTAGCTGGTATAGGAGTAGCTGGGAGATGTTGCACTATTTTGAATGGAAAATGGAGACTGGAAGGGCTGTGTGGTATTCGTCTCAGGACAAAACTATTATTTTAGACTGCGTAGCAATTTTTGTTACATCATCACCAGATTGGGTTGCCTGGTGAAAGCTATAGATACATCTGTGCTGTTGGAAGATCCAGATCTGTACTGGGCTGTCAAGCTGCACATCCCAGCTCTTGCTTTAGCTTGCCTCAATTAGCAGAAAAATTCTGCAGTGCAGAATGAACAAAAGATTAGAAATAGTCCCATGGCGTGATTTATTAAGCAATATATTGGATTTTAAAGAGCAATAGTAGCTCTTTATATATAGTGTCTCAACTCTGTGTATCTCCAAGAGCTTTTTAAAGAAGGGGAGCATTGCTTTTCCCCTTGTTTGGCAGTGGGATTTGAAGCAAGAGGAGGAAAGGAACTTCTCTGTGTGCTGCATGATCAGGATTGTCTGTACTTGCTGCAGAAACAGTATCCATAAGGTCTTATTTAATTCTGCAGTCAAGACAGTACGACTTTTATTTTTTGCTCTAAACCTTGCTCCCTGGAGCAAGTTCTCCTCTCTGACAGTGCCTAACAGCATTGCACTGCTGTAGCTGTTTCGTTTTGCGGACGAATGATGGCATAAAGCACTTTTTCATAGGCATAACTGCATTTCTACTGTAGAGGCAGTGCAGCTTTAGCGAGAGGAGAGTAGTATGCTGCCTGCAGATGATTTGAAATCAAAACTGACATGTTGACCCACCTGAGGGGAGAGTGCCTGTGCCTGGCAGCAACATTGAGCACCCCAAATCTCGAGTGAACCCACATGCCATGGCTCCAGCTGTGCTGGGGAACGGATCGTGCCAATGGCAAAACTGAAGGTCAAAGAAATTAAGTGGCTTCTGCAGTCCCAAACGCGTTCTCTTCGGCTCCGCTGCCTCTTGGTGCGTCCAGCGAGATGGAGTTTGTCAAGGAGGTGGAGAAAATATCCTCGTGGAGGGGTGAGCTCCTGCCGGACCCACTCTGGGAGCTCTGGCTGGGGCTGGTAGAGCAGGAGGTCCCGCGGCTTGTGCGGCTTTTGGCAGGGGGTATCACCGCTCAGAGCTGGTCTGGATTCAGGACGTTTAGTGGCAGTTTTATGCAAAATGTTGGGGAACGAGCCTGAAGAGCATGGCAGGGGGAATGTGAAATGGACCCATAAAAAGCTCCTGGGGCTGCAGATGGAATATGTGTTGTTTTGGGGAAAAGCACTTATAGTAGTGAAAGCTTTTCTGTAGGGAGCGGGCTGGGAGATGGAAAAGTAAGTATAGTTTTTGGGGAGAAAAACTTAAAACGCTGTCTGTTTCTGCAGGGAGTGGGCTCGGCCCTCACCCCCAGCCCCGCTCGGACCGCGTCTTCCGGCGTGCCCTGCGGGCCCTCCCCCCCAGCGCGGCCGGGGCGCGCGAGCGCCCCATTGCGGGCGCCAGCGCGGGAGCAGCCGCGCTGCGCGGCGCACGCGGCGACCGGACAATGGGCGGTGGGCCTGGCCCCGCCCCGGTCGGCCTGGCCCCGCCCCTCCCGGCGCGCCAGCGCGCGCCACTCCCGCACTGCAGCTCCTCCGCGCGGCGGGCGCCCGGCGCTGCGGCGGCAGCTCGGCGGGGCCCCCTGGCTGCGGGCGGGCGGCGGGCGGCGGGCGCGTTGCGCGCGGCGGCCAGCGGGGGCGCTGCGGTGCCCCCTCCCTCCCCCCCCCGCCACCCCCCGGTGCATTCTCCGGCTGACGGGAGGGGGAGGGCAGAGAAGGAGCCCGGCCGCCATTTTCCGAGCCGCGCCGCCGCCGCGCTCGCCCGGAGCGGGGGGGAGCGGGGGGAGAAGAAAAGCGCCGCAGCGCCCGCTCCGCCGCCGCCCGCCGGGCCCACCCCGCCGCCGCCCAGCGCTCCGAACCGGGGGTGGGGGGGCCGCTCCCCGCCCCCCCCACCCCCCCTCCAGTCCGGGCTGCGGCCGCCGCTCTGCGCCCGCCGAGGGAGACGGGCGAGCCCATCCCCCCTGCCGCCGGGGCGGGCTTGTGCGGGCGGGGGGGGGCCGCCGCGGCCGGGGCTGGCGCGACCGCCCCGGTTGCGGCACGGCGGCTGCCTCTGGGCCGTTTGTTTGCGAGCTGCGCCCGTTCCGCGGGGGCCGCGCCCGGACCGCGCTCGCCGCTCATCACGTGGTAGGTGCTGCGCGCCCCGCGCCTCCCCCGCGCCCCTTTGTTCGCGCCGCCGCGCCCCGCGCTCGCCCGCGAGGCGGCGGCCCCGCCGCCCCCGTCCTCCCATCCCGGCGCGGGGGTCGCGGCGGGGGACGCGCCGGCCCGCTTCCCCCCCCCGCCCCCTGGTGCTGCGAGTCCCTCGAGCTAGGGGGGCGGGGGGAGGAGCGGGGGAGCCGTAAATGGCAATCTCCTGCCCGGGCGGGTGGGGAGCGCGGGTCCCGGGCCGGGCCCCTCACGTGGCCGGCGACGCCGGGCCTCACTCCCGGGGGAGGAGGAGGGGATGGGGAGGATCGCCGGTCCCTTTGGGGGGGGGGGGGTCGCAAAGTTTTAAAAGTAAACAGAAAAAAAAATGCGTAATCTCCTTCGTGCAAAACGTGTGGAGGGGTGCAGCCCCGCCGCCCCTGAATCCGCCTGGAAAACCCTCCCTGAGGTCCCCGGTGATCCCGGGGGCTCCGGCGCTGTCAGCGCTGCCCGCGGCGGGAGCCGGGCTGTGTCACCGTGTGCTTTCCCTCCTCCCGGGGCGGACAATAGCGTAATCTTCCATGGAGTTTGAGCTGCTGAGCCATTTTCCTGTATTTGCTTTCCGGCTGCTTATTTTTTATTTATTTATAGATGGGGTTTTTTTTCCCGGACCCCCCCCCCGCCGACGCAGAATTATTTTTCTCAGAACAAACTGGAAGAGCACGGCTATCGCTAAACGCTTTCTGCGATGTTTACTGTCAGTACGGAATCAGCATCTTCCAGTGCTCGGTTACAGAGAAATTTACCTCCTTTTGGGTATAAATGAGTCGCGCAGGAGGAAAAATTCGATGGCCAAATTTATTGGGAAATAGCCTTATTTTCTAGGGAAAAAAAACAGACCCTTCTTCCAATCCGAGGTGTTGTGTTTCTGCTCCTCAAAATTTGTGTGCAGGTGAATCAGATGCCGGCACCGTATGGATTATATTGCTTGTTACGTAAAATGCACTTTAATGGCAAACTGTAGTTTTCCATGAAAGCGGTCAGGATATGGGAGGAACTGCAGGTTTTCTGTTTGTTTTGACTGCCCCTTGCATTTTGAACTGGTTTGGGCCATGCCTGCCTTCATGGTTACATCACGTCATGTGTTGTGTACAGTGTGATTTGTGCCTCTAAAAATAAGGCTGGGTAAAAGCCCCTTTCTGGGCAGTAGGAAAGTAGGAGAGTTCTTTGACCATGGTACAGTCCCGCTGACGACAGGGATATGAAACACTCTGGGGGGGGGCAGCTGGGGTGTTACGTGTCTGCGTGTGTCCGACTAAACCTCTGCCGCAGTTAGAAATACAGGGATCTATTTGTATATAAGCGTTTTCTCTTTAAAACCATACTTGTCCATTTTATAGCCTTTGTTTTCATGGAGGAACCTCTGATGCTCTTCCTCTGCTTTAGCGTAGTCTTGAATTTCCATTCTGGCACGGGAGTGCTGCGGGTGGCAGTGTGCCGTTTGATCTGGTTATATTATTCTCTAATTGAGAAGCCAGGAACCTTTAAATCAGCAGAGAAGGAGATGGAGGGGAGCTGACCCAGCGACCGGGAAGGCAAAACTGGCAAAGCCCCCGGCCCGCGGATGGGACCAGAATCCCAGAGCAGCTCTCCTTTCCTTCCCGAGGTGTCTGCTGTCAGCCGCTGTTATAGCCACGAGCCGGATGGTGTGTTTTTTGGCGCGGGAGGGATGTGGATGGTGTTTTCTTTGTAGCCATAGTGCCAGGGCAGCACAGCTGTGTAGGGCTTACAGGATTGATATGCTGCAGGAGCAGTTAATCGTGGAACTCCTCTGTGATACTGTTATAGCTGATTTGTAATGATTTAGCAACGAGGATGACTTGTGTTCTTTCCTCAGAGGTGATAAAGCCGCGAATGACCAGGCAGATGTGGCTGTGTGTTTCTTTTGTGCTTTTTTCTTCCCTCTTTTTCCTTTTCTTTTTTGTTTTAATGCTGTATCTGAGTCTCATTTGCTCTCAGAGATCCAGTAACTGGAGAGCTGGTCAAATTCTGACATCACACAGATCAGGGGTGAAGACTGAGCAGTTCTTTGACCAAAGTCACTTCCTTTCACCCTGTTTATAACTGTGTTTTTTGTAAACGTAACTGTCCTTATCTAATGAGTGCACTGAACAAAGACTGGCTCTGGAGTTTGAGCACTCCACCCTTTTTCTGCTCAAGCAGCGAGTGATGCATGTCCTTAGGAACCTCAAAAGACTTTTCCAGGGAGGATAAACCTTAATGTATAGCAAAGTAAGGTTAAGGCCTGAGGACTTCTGAAAACAGGGAAGGAAGGGATGAACGCTTGGGGAGGAGGAAGAAAGGGCAGGCAGCATGTATTTTGGTTTGGGTTTTTTCTCTCCAGCCCTCCTTTCCTATAATTTTCCTTTTCCAGAAGCTTATATTTTTTCCGGAACTGTTTTTTTGGGAATAGGTCAGGGATATCTCGGCCCATCCCTATTTAACAGCACCTGATTTGCATGTTTTTGTTTGTTTGTTTATGGGACTGTGTGGAAAGCAGGTGGGCTGACTGATGCCTAAGTGGGAACTTAATTTGGTGGAAGTGTCTCAGGTGGATCACATACCGATTAGAACAAATAAACTTGAGTTCTGCATGCAGGCCTCTGTTCAAAGTGTTTATTGTTTCATTAAAAACAGCCTCTCAGCATTTGGGCAGTGGGAATGGCAGGTGATGTGAGAAGCACCACTTCCGTTGCTGTGTTTTATAAACACCGTGTCCCTGGTCATAACTTCCAGGAATACAATGTCTATCTGGAATGAAAAGCAGCAGAGACTTCAACCTGCTGCTTGGTTTGAGAGTCCTTCCCAACTTTGTAAATAAGAGTGTAGCTGCACCTTCAAGGGTGCATTTTCTGTGACAAATAGTTTAAATTGGAGTAAAGGCTTTCTGTTTCTTCTCAGCTGGGCAAGGAGTTGTCATATGCAAATCAACAAGAGTCCTGGTGAGGCAGGACTTGAGCGTACCTAATTCCATTAAACCTGTGCATGTCCTCATTGGCATCATTGACCATATGTTTTTTGGAAGAGGATAGCTTGAAGAAGTTTCTGTTTTTAGATTTCAAAGAAAGCTGGAAAATAAGCATGCGTCTCTCCCGTGATCCCGGTTATCAAGTGTACATCCCCCCATCAGCAGATGGTGGCCGCGGTGTAACCCCGTCTAGAGAAGGAGGCAAACAGCAAAATGGGATGTGCTAATAGCCACAACGACTTAATTCTGGAGGACAGAGTTTTCACAGCATAGTGTCAGATTTACTGATGGAACTGAGCTGTTTATCTAATTAAATAACAAAAGCACATCTGAAGAGAGGAAATGAAAGTAGTTGTCAGCCCAAGCAGGCCATATCTTCATCTGTTCCTTAATCCCTTCCTGCAAACTTATTTTTTGTAGATTGTTGAAAAGACAAATGTTAAAAAAAACCCTAGCTATTTTTTAAAAAAACCTTTAATTTAAATGTATGTTTCTTGTGTCAGGGGCTGCTTTGGGCCCCAGAGACATTAACAGAAGGTGGACCTGAAAGATTTCTCCTTTTCAGCTCTCTCAAACGTTTAGAGTCCTCTCTCTGAAATCTTTCTGACTTCCCATTGAGGCCTGCAGCGATGAAGGATATGATGGGTAAGGTTACCGTGAACTTGCCTTGCACTAAAATGAGAAACAGCAAACCGAGTTCATGGTGTAATTATGGCCCATAAAAAGGAACCTGTGACATGTGATTGAACACCACCTTCCATTAAACAAGTATCTCTGTTCCGGAGTTCGTGTCTTGTTTTTAGTTGCTGCCATGGCAGTTGTTGTGGATTGTTCTCTCTCCTCTGAGATCTGAGGAGCAGTAAAAGCTGAGATGTGCAGTTCGCTCAGCCTATGTCCTGGAGAACTGTTCTATGAACTCCATTCAAAATAAGGTATTTAAACACAGCAGGCAGCGAGTCTGTGAGGCTGGGCAGGGATCGAGTGATTGGAGACAATAATTCCGCTGCTCTCCATTCTGTTATTTCCTGTGGAGGCCACAGCCAGTTAACACAAACCACTCTTGTTTTTATAGTGACAGTCTATGTCTTGTCTTAAAATGAGAATTATCAAGGTGGTGCTGTTTGTGGGGCAAGGTAGAGTTAAAAGTTTTGGTAACTAACGTATGCTTTTGAGCAAAGGTTGCTGTTCACCTACTGAATGAAAATGTATCTTTAAAATTAAAAGACATTTCTGATTTTTTTTTTTTAACTTGCTCTCTGAGTCCCGAGTTCAGGTTTTCATATTTTCTGGGCAACTTGCCCAGATTATACGAAAGAAAAACAAAATCTCTCAGATAATGGATAGGGGGTAGCCTGGATTTCACAATTAAGGCTTTTTTTTTCTGTCTCGTTATTGTTTTTTAAGCTACTTTTCCTTTCATTCGACTGAAAATGGCAACTTTGTTCTAAAGAGTGACTTAGCAGCAATGGATATTTTTGTCTCCAGCCATCTTCATTTTCTAGGTGAAGGAATTCTTGTTTATGACTTTGACTGTCCAGGCTTTTGATCGGGGAGGTGACAGTTAATCTTGCTTTGTGGTGTTTGGATTTTCTTTCTGACATTGTATGTATGAAACCTTCTCTACCTGGCATTGTGCTACTGTGTTGGTTTATTTATATTCAATGAGAATTCACAGGCAAAAGAGAAAATTGTTCTTGAAGGAGGCCTGGGGTTGCTGTTTCTGGAGATGACCAAAAAACACTGCGGCTCGTGCAGACCAGCAAGTGGAAACCAGCTGCTATTATTTTAGTCTTGAGGGCTTCTGGTTGGAAACAAAGACTCTAAAAGCAAAGCTCAGTAATATCTTTCTTATTTGCTCCAGTGCATAAGTACCATTCCTTGGGATGTTCTTAGTATTTTTTAGTTTTCATTGGAGATATTGGTGCAGGTCTGTATTGTTAATATATGTGGCTAGTTCTTGTGTATCTATCGTAAAAATCTTATGTATGTTCCTAACCTTTTAGTTATTAATATTATCACCCACTGCCAGTTCCCAAATGTACGTCGCTATAGGTGTACAGTGTACCAAACTGAATGCGATAGCTGGACTGTCAATAATTTTATTGCCCTGTACTTGCCTGTTACGTTTCCTTCACGGAAGCTTTGAGAGTTACTTCTCATGTAAAGCTCTATCTAAATTGGCAAACATCTGTCTTACAACTATAAAATGCTGAAAGGTGATAACAAATCCTTTGTGTGCCTTTTGTTATGCATAATAGGTGCAACTTCTGGTAGATGTGCATTTGTGATGCAGAAAATATTTCTGGACCTCAGGGTGCAAGCTTGTGTTTTGAGTACCTGTATTTTGAGTTGCTCTGCCTGCTGAGGTTAGAAGCCTAGATGAGGTATTTCCATAGCAAAATGAAGTGTATAGGGATTTTACTCTAGCAGGTTTGGGGGTTTTTTTGGGTTTTTTCCATTGTTTCTTTTTTTTCCTCTAAAAGGCATTTGTTACCACCGGGATTCAAGAGTCTGCTGCAGCCTTGATTCTTGGTGGGGGAGGGGAGAGGAAGTGGGAATTGGTATAATATAATGCTTAGTTCAGGGTAACTTTGCCTGTAGTGCATCTGATGCAACCGCATCTTCAATGCGTTTGCTCTGCAAAACCTGTGCGCTGGGTGGGGTGGAGCTTTTAGGGGTGAAGGAGTTTGCGGGTGGTTGTGTAGTCAGTTGGGGGATGCTTGTGTCTAACACAGGTTATTTGTCATTTACCTGTGTGTTGGACCTAAATCTCTGTATGAGCACCCGTAACCTCTTCTGTCTTCATTTTTTTGGGCAAGTTGTAGGAAAAAGGGAATGTGCCCTGGTGGGTTTGTGCTGGTGCTTTATAGGAGGAGATCTGGGGAAGTTAGGAGGCCTCACAGCAGCTATAAAGAGCCATTCCCGTGTTGTTTGGCATGTGATGAAGCTAGACAGTGTGTGCAGGAATCTGGCTATAACGTCAAGGGTCTGCACTGTAATTCAGGGAATATAAATGTGCAAGGCACATGTATGTGTCACCAAGCAGTGCTGGGAGGGATCGAAGCAGCGGTCATGTAGCCAGGCAGGTACAGACTCAGTGGCCTGAGAAGGGTGGCCATGGAGGGACTTCTGTCTGCGAGGAGACCTGTGGGAGGGAGGGCATTCAGAGCCCTTTGGGAGAGAAACTGGAATGAGAGTTTGGTGGTGGGGAAAGGAGAGGCTAGTGAGACCTCCTGTGTCTGGGACTCAGAGCTCCCCTGCTCTTGTGAACCTCACTGGAAGCACCGGGGTCTGGGTTCTCTCCCTGGAAATTAGTGTCACAAAGATTTCGAAGAGCAAGACCTTCCTGTGTTCCTTGTAGGCTTGTTTTCTGAGATGTGGCGCAAAATCATGTGCTTGGAAACCCAGTTATCCTTTCAAGGTCTGTTTGTAAAAGTGGGTTTTAAAAGCCAATGATACTGAATAACTCAGCATACTGAAGGATTGTGTTCAGGGTGTTGTGCCCCACTAGCTGCTCCAGGATACAGTGTGACTGGACATATTCCATGTGCCTGTTCTAACATCTCAACCTTGCCTAGACCTTATTCTCACTCTTCCCTGTACTCTGTGTTTAAAAAGCATAGAGTCCAAAAGTTGATGTAGTCAACATGGAATTCTGGGTAAAGTCACCCGGGTAAGCTGGATGACTTTCCTCCCTCAGCAGCCTTGCATACACTCCTTGGGAAGCAGGGGAAGATGGGCGAGTTACGGTTATCCTGTATTTTCCTGCTTATTAGAGCCTTTCATCTTCCCTCTGTTAATTAATGCTAACTGCTCTCTGGTTTTCAAGTGAAAATCAAGAATGTGTATGTGGATTTTGAGTGTTATCTTAAGAAATGTTGTAACCACCATGTGGGCTTTCCAGAAACAGCTTCCTTTGAAACTTCCCAAGTGAAGTCTAGCACTAGGTGTTACGCCGTGGCTTTTGAAGGGAAGGCTGGAGCTTGCACTGCAGCACACACGCAGTGGTGGAACTGGAGTGGGAATCTGGTGCCTCTGACAGTTCTCTACCAGCAGAACTTTTGCAGGAGGAGAAGCCTCTTGGTCACATGCACCTCAGTTCAAATGCTGGGAGTCATAGATCCTTGGAGAAATACCAGAAAAAGGCACCTGTGGGTACTCGCAGCAATCTGCTGATACTGGTGGGGAATAGCAGTTTGGGTAGAACTTGCCAGGTTGCTTTGAATTCCAGAGGCAAATGGAACATTCGGGATAATTCTTGGAATTACTGTCAGAATTTTCATAATGCTCTGAAAGTTCCTCAGACTGTGTCCGTGGGAATGACTTTTCTTTATTCCTCCTCCCTGTGGTCTCCTTGGAGGAGGTACCTTACCGCTCTCTCCCCTCCCATTCCCTCTTAAGAAGAAATAGCGGCTTTAGTAACGACCCAAACTTAGAAACAGAGGGGAGGGAACATCCTTACCAATGTTCCGTAATGTTTCTTCTAAAGTGTGTTCATAAGAGTAGGGATCTAATTCAGTGTTAGAAAAAACAATGTTGTCTGACATGCAGATAGTTTCTAAGGACCTAAATAAAATTTAAAAAAATTGCCTAATAACTCGTGGAGGTCATCTTTAGGCTGCTAGAACAAAGCCTTGTTCTTAAGGGAGGCTTTCCAGGCTTCCAAAGTATTTTAAGTGCTGTCCACCCAATAAAAGCGAAGCTGCAGTAGTTTAGGAGGATTTTTTTTTTAAAGTGAGTTTGCTAACCCTGGGGAAAACGCAGTATGAAAGTTTTGCTTCTGTTTACTACTTCTGTTAATTTAACTAAAGCTGATGACCTACAAATTTACTCTAAAATACTCTTCAGCCTGGGAGAACTCTTAAGTGGCTGCAGTGTCATGCGAATTTGTTCGTAGAAAATCATTGCTCGTGACACCCAAGAGCAGATTTTTCAGCTTTTTGCAGAATTGTGGGTGTTTCCTAAGCTGCTCTCAAGACCCCACGGTGCTGTGTTAGTGATTGTGGTGAGGAACACTGATCCGAGAGCCTGCGTTTGGGAGGCAGGCCCAGTGTTCCTGCAGAACTGAGAGCACCCATTAGGAACAGACATTGTGGTGTACTTGTCTCTGTAGGGAAGGTCTCGGTTGAAACCTGGAATGGGGGAAGTCCTTTTTTCTAACAGTCTTCCTCCCTCCTCTCCCAGGGGTGTCTTAGCTACAAGTGGAAGGTTTCTTGTGAGTTCCATTTTTTTCCCTTCCCTGAGTCGTGTTCAGGCTTTTATTTATGGACCCAAACGGTGACTAAGAGACGTTTTCAGTCAGTGTGCAGTGAATTTTTAGGCACGCAAGTATCCTTTTTCCAGTAAGGATAAGGTATAGTTGATTACAAAATATGCAAAGGTCTGTCTACAGGGGACTCGTGAAGTTTGAACCCATCTCTTAGTGCCTTTGTACTTCTGTTACTACAACTTCCAGTCCTTTTTTACAGCGCCTCTGTGAGCGCATCCTTTCTTTCCTGTCTCTTCCCCTGTGTCACCGAGCTGGGTTTGGCGAGAGAGTTAGTGAGAGTGTGGATGATCAGAATTGTAGATCTGAGGGCCTAGCCAGTTGGCCACTGTGCACACTCATTTGAAACCAAATGGCAATTGACTCTGAGCTTGTCCTGCAGGGCTTCCCTCTATGGGGTGGATTTGTTTCTCCAGCCTAGCTTTGACTTTTCACAAAAAATTCAGTTCGCAGTACTGAAGCATTTTTCCAGCCCTTGTGTCTGATCCCCGTTATGGGGAAGCACCTGGGGAGATGCTGGGGAGCAGCTGTGGTGCAGCTGGAGGAGGCTGGAAATGCAAACTGACTGTCAGATTTTGTGCATTTAGTGTATTCAGACTTCAGTTAGTCCTCACTTTTCCCGTAAAGTGGTGTGTTAATTTGGTCATTGGGACGCGTTAATGAACAGTTGCAACAAGCTTTTGCACATTTATGTGACGTTAGAGGACTGGCTAATCAGGCAAGTGAACAGGGCAACTTCTTATTAAATTGACATTGAAATGGCTTATAGCTAGATAAATTTTGCAGCAAAAGGAAAGCAAACTATCTGTTGCGCTGGTAGCACAGCCTGTGCTGTGCGTCATGGGAATGCAGTTAAAAACTTCTTAACCTCTTAACTGAGATTAAGAAACATTGATGCTTTCAGTGGTAAAGAAAGTAGGTAAGTGCCCAGAAACAGGACGGTGATAGAGGTGGAAAGGTTGGAATCCCTGTGAATGAAAACTCTTTGGTTATTTCTCATAATGTGTTTGATCTAGTTGAGTTAAGCCCTGGTCTGCTATTGCAGTTGGAGTGTAGAACTGCTCTGTCAACCGTGTACATGTGGGTTAATCCTTATCTGTGTTCTTGAAAGAGAAATGGGAACTGCTAACACTGGAAATCACCTGGCTTATTCGGAAATGTACTAGGAAAGTAGGTTTCCTGTACATTGGGGAAACGGCTCCCTTCAAATCCAGGCTTTTCAGGGAAGCGGTGTAGTTGGTGGTGCGTGAAGGGTGGTGGGGGTTCTTCATAGTCACTGGGAGCATAAGCCTGTGGAGTTTTGTTCCCCACAAGCCTTCTTACTGTCACAGGTTATAGTTCTGATCTCTGATTTTTAATGTGCCCGAGCTGGCAGTAGAAGCAGTGAAAACTGTTTTATAGATATAGCTCACGGATTTTAAAGATGAAGCTGAGGAGCTGGTGGTATTGAGGAATGGGTGTAACTGGGACCAGAGCTTTCCCAAAGGCCTGGAAGGGTGTGCTGTGTGGGTGGACTGAAAGGTGAGGTTAGTTACAGGTAGGCTGTACCTCTGGGAGATCCTTGTGTGTTGCTCCTTCTGTTTATAGCTGCTTGAATGGCTCTGTTGAGCAGAGGGCTGGTGTCAGAGGGAGGCTATTGGGCTCAACATGGAACTTGTGTGACTTTATGCAGTGTTATTGCTAAGTCTTGCTGGTGTTGACTGTCTTGTTTGTTTTATTTTCTGTAAGTGCAATGCCTAACTTGGTGTCTACCCTTCCCTTCTGTAGGCTGCCCTCGGGAGAGGCGGTGGGAGGCGGTGGAGCTGGCCTCGGCACAGGGAGAGGCTGGACGTCTCGTGTCTCTGTGCTGAATGGCTGCGATGGCGCCCGCTCTCACTGATGCAGCAGCTGAAGCTCACCACATCCGATTCAAGCTGGCTCCCCCGTCCTCCACCTTGTCACCTGGCAGTGCCGAAAGCAACGGCAACACCAGCAACATCCTCCTGGCTTCCAACGGCACCAAAAGGAAAGCCATTGCTCTGGAGGATCCAAGTTTAGATTTCCGAAACAGCCCTACGAAGGAAGAGCTGGGCAAATTGCAGCCGTTAGTGGCCTCTTACCTCTGCTCAGATGTAACATCTGTTTCTTCAAAAGAGCCTCTGAAGCTGCAGGGAGTCTTCAACAAGCAGACAGTCCTTAAGTCTCACTCTCTCTTATCTCAGTCCTTCTTGAAAACGAGTGATCTGCTGGGGAGGCAGCCAGTGTTGGAATTCACTTTGGAGAATCTAAAAACAATGAGTACTAATAGCCAGCCACCTCTCCCACAAGCGCCTGTAAATGGCTTGGCCAAGAAATTGGCCAAAGGTAACAATTCAGACCATGAAAACTCTAGTTCTGTGAATGGTGGGAAGTGTGCTCTTCCTTCTGCTACCCTCCAGGGTGTTGACTATAATGTAGGAGGTTCTGAATTGGGGGACTTGAAGACCGAGTTGACCAATTGCACTCTTCCACAGAGAAGCCTTGATGCAGAGCAAACAACTCCATTTAGCAATAATAGCACTGCAAACAAATCTTCCCTTAATTCCATGGAGCAACAGCGGGTGCTCGAGGGCCGCAGTGGAGAGACTAGGCTGCCTGAGGTTGCCGTTCACTCTGACTTTGGGAGCAGTAAGTTGGAGGAGCAGAAACCTTCTCTGTTGGCTGGTCACCACAGTGCTCTCGACTCCGAGTTGAGGACAAGGGCATTGCTGCGACGGCAGACAGACATTGAGAACCGTGCCCGCAGGCTGCAGAAACGCTTGCAAGTGGTGCAAGCAAAGCAGGTGGAGAGACACATTCAGCAACAGTTGGGTGGCTTTTTGGAGAAAACTCTGAGCAAGCTTCCAACTTCAGACCCACTGAGGCATCGGAGTCAGCTGATGTTGACCAGAAAAGCAGAAGCAGCCTTGAGGAAAGCTGCGAGTGAGACTGTTACTTCAGAAGGCCTAAGCAACTTTTTGAAAAGCAATTCAATATCGGAAGAACTGGAAAGATTCACGGCCAGTGGTATGGCCAACTTGAGATCCAGCGAACAAGCATTTGACTCAGATGTCACTGACAGCAGCTCGGGAGGAGAGTCTGATGTTGAAGAGGAGGAACTGACCAAAGCAGACCCCGAACAACCCCACGTACCGCTGTAAGTAGTAGTCGTGCCTTGCTTGCCTCTGGTGATGGGGAGAGCGAGTAGAAAGGTGGCAGATGGAAAATATGGTTTGTGTAGGAACACTCCTTTTTTTTAGTGGGCACAGATCAAAGTAGTAATTGCTAAAAGTAGTGTGTTGTGATTTGCGGCACACTTCCTAGTTCAGGCAGCACATGCAACATCAGATTCATGCGTACGGTAGTTATTGGTGTTCTTGTGGAGCAGCAAGTCCTGGAAATGCTGGCTGACTGGAGTGGTCAGGTACAAACCCGAAATACTATAGACAGATCTCCCCAGGATGGGCCGAACCTGTACCCTGCAATGAAATGCTTGTCTTTCTTTACAGTGGAAATCTTTAGAGTAAAGCAGTTCTGTAAAGTAAGGCCAGTCTGGATCTCTGTAGCTGACAGAGGGCTCTTGTGACTGGGGAATTAATTTCTTTTTTGTTAAATTAACTGCCTGAAAAAGAAACCTCTGAAAGGATTTGGTCCAAGTGGAAGCATGAAGTGAGTGTGTTTTTTTTCTTGAATTGCTGGGAATTTTCTTGTCTATGAGTTGCACTAAGTGATAACAACAGCCTGGTAATTGTGTTGTTAACTGAATGCTATTTGCATACACATTGGGTGTCAGTTTGTGCATGGAGGAGGAAGATCCTCATCTAGGCAAAAGGTCCTCAGACAGGTCAAGGAAGAAGGGAAATCCTTCTTCTAAACCCAAGAATTTTCCCTAGGAGTGTGCACACAGTATTTTGCACAAATCTCTTAATTATTGTGAGTCTCGTCTGTGTACAATCGTGTTTGCATCAGTAGATGATCTCATCCCCGGGGGAGCTGTTGAACATAAACCTCAGTCTGTGAAGGGTGGCTGCAGTTGACAAAAACCTCCCTGCTGCAGTCACAGAGGTCCTGTTTGGAGTGCGAATAGCTTTCCAATCAAGGCTGGAAATAGTCACCAGAACTTTTGCATGCCTGTGCTATTCTGGATTTGTTCAGATCTCTGTAGAGAAATAACCAAAACCATTTTGAGATGTGCTGTCCAGAGTAACACTAACGACTGGTCTAGTGCTGTGTGACATGAATTTTACTGGACTAGGTTGGTGGGTGCGAGCAGTGTGTGTACTTGGTAACTTCAGCATCCTCCAAAGCCACACTCGTGCGGATGAGTGCTGATAAGCAGATATTACAGCTCTTGAGTATTAAATTCTGGCTAAATGTCATATCATGTTTTGGGATGTTAACATAGGATGAATTTCTGTATGTGAAGGCTTAAACGTGACATGAGTTTGGCTTTCTCCAAGTACAAAGCTGATAGCTGAGCATGTGATCCATGCTGGCTGGCGTAATGACGTTTTTTTACTATTAGAGAGTTTAATAACTTTATTCTTGTTTTATAATATCCACAAATTTACTGTTGGGATTAGTAGTAAAATTGTATTTGTAAATATTGTAAATGTTTTATTAGGGGAGGTATTTGATTAGAATTCTGTCCAAAGCAATGTTGAATTTCCCATACTGTGGGTTTCACAGATTCACGTGTTGTCTAGCAAAGTGAAATTTCTTTACCACTCCTCTTAATCCCAAGAGGAAGTGCCATATTCGGAGACGTGATCTGTGAAATTCTTTGCTGACTTTTCTGCCCTTTATGTTAGTCACAGCTTGACATTCTCCAACTTCTTGAGTACTCTTGAGAAGCCAAAGATTTCTAAGTTAAGAGAAATAATGCTCCTCTGTTGTCTGTAGGCTCAGGAGCTGATGTGTGTGCACACTGGCACCTAGACCAGGCCCACCAAACCCAGACCAAAGTTTGTGCTTGAGGATATGCAGTCGTTATCTTCCCAGCATTGACTATCCACTTGACAAGGGTTCTTTGGCATTGGGTCTCACCAGCTCTGGCATGACTCGAGTTGAGGCTGAATGCATGTTTGTGCTTCTTAGCACAACTCATGAATTCAACCTTAAGAGCTGATACCAGTGTCTGAGTACCAAAGTATCATTCCTTTCGAAGTAGCGCTAAGAGGCAGGAAGGGGAGGAACTGATGTTTCCATTGGGAAACCCACCTTGGGCCAGCTTATTGTACAGAACCATTGTTTTACATTTGTGTGAGCACAGAGTGGTGAAAGCTTTTTGCAGGGTTTCTCAAGCATGGCTGGATATTGCACCTTGGTGAATTGACTTATTGGAAGGAAGACTCTTATCCTGATTGTTGTAACTTTGGTAGTGAGAAGATCTTAATATCACAGTATCACAGTATCACAGTATGACAAGGTTGGAAAGGACCTCTGAGATCATCAAGTCCAACCTATAACCCAACACTATCACCAACCATCATCTAAATCATGGCACTCAGTGCCACATCCAATCTCCCCTTAAACACCTCCAGGGTGTAATGAGTGTAAACTTCTGCCTTATCCGTCAGTCAGCATCCCGTGACTGTGTAATGTTTCTGAGTGCCCCTGCCTTCCACCAAAAAACTGCATGCTTGCCTCAGTGGGAGCTGTGCTACAGGCAGTGTGTCTTGCAGTCTGCTTGCTGTAAGTGGCCATGTTGCTGACTGCCTCTGGGATTCAAGAAGAAGCGTGCAAAAGAAACAAAGACGTGTTTACATCATGCTTAGATAAGAGCTGATCTTTGAGTTTTTCTGGCATGGTGGCATTCCATAATCAGTATCTGGTCAAGGACAAACTTTGAAGCATTTATACTGTTCTGGCCTGCCTGATCTTGGCTATAGAGCAGCATCTGCCTGAGGAATTGAATCTTTCTGGTGGCGTTAGGGATCTCTCAGAAATTGGTAGGTCCTTTTAAAGCACTCCTGGACCTGCTGCCCAGGAAGGTGCTGTCACTCAGAGGCATAACCAGGCCATCCTGTAATGCATAAACAAAGCAGGGAGGTATTTGTTACACCTTTGTTAGGAACCCCTGCCAGCTCTGGGCTGGGTTTAACAAGGCACTCCTGGTTCTAATGCAGCTGATGTGGCAAGAAAGTGTTGGCTCCTGCTGCATTCCTAGGTCTGTGTGGATCAAGGACCACTATGTTGCGTTTAATTTGCTCTCAGATTAATAATACACAACTTTCTGCTTCACAGTTAAGATCCTCTTAACGTGTCTCTTCAAAAGTGTGTGTGGTGGCAGAGTTAGGGTCAAGAAAAGCTTTGCCTCTTCTTGGTGCGATGGAGGCAGGTTGGAACCTCTCTGGTAGAGAATTGTGCTGAACTTCTGTGGCTGGGTGTGACTGCAGGCAGAGCTCTCTGCAACTGTGAAAACTGTGCTACTTTGGAAGGGCCCAAATGCTGCTGTTTGCTTGGTAGGATGAGGAGCTGCTATTTGTGAAAGGTCACTCAGAGCAGGGCATGCCAATTCCTGCTAGTGCCAGAGGGCTGCTGGCTGGGCTCTGGCTTCTGCAGCCAAGGGATGGTTTAGTAAGTAATCCCAGTCCTAGTGGTTCTGTGGCCCTGTACTGATAGTCAGAACAGGAAATATTCCATGTGCCTTGTGCATCTTTGTAGTAGTTGCTTGTCTGAGGCTGGTTGGTTTCTTTGGTTGTCTTGCCTGTAGAGTAGTTTCATCAGAATGTGTCAGCTCTTTGTGTCTGAGTTACTGATGTGGTTGTGAAGCTGATGAGGAGTGAGTGATTTCGTCTCGGCAAGCCCCCGATTCAGTCATTGTACCACAGAAAAAAATCTGACAAGGTGGTAAAAACAAATATTTAATGGCAATGTACCTTTTAGCTCAGGTTTCTTATCTGGAAAGTCACTGTTTTGATGTCAGTTACATCAGGCTGCTGAGAGCCAACTGCAGTTCCTGGTGACTAACTTCTCACAGCACTTTTTATGAGAGTCAGACAGTGCCTCCAGTGGGCTCGTCTGTGGTGGTTACAATGCAGATGGCCATGATGCCCATTTACTGGTGGGAAATTGAGCACCTTCTGCACTTCATTGTTGCAGTAAAACATTTCACAGCCTTGGAGCTGTGTGTTGGCCCCTCCCTGTGCTGTGTCACATGACGCTGCCTGGATTTGGGAATTGGAGGACTTGGGAATAGTAATGAAGATTTCTCACTAATAAACACTTCTGTCAGCACTGATTTAAAAGTCTGGTGTTGGAGAGGGGTGCAGGTGGCACTTGGATCAGTGGTTGTTAGAGGGGCATTTGTAGTTGGTACAGCAGTTGGCTGAGAAATAGGATTTTGAAATTCTGATTTTTTTCTCCCTTAAGTTCTTCAAGCGAGAGCATGTTAGGGAAGCCCGTATTTCAAGGGCTGTGAAATAGTATTTCTCAAACCTGTGATTTCCTGGATCTGTAATTCTGGTGGCAAGTCTCACACTATGGGGAGTAAGGAAGCTTTTCATAGTAGTCACGAGCACGTTTCACTAACTCTGATTGATGCAGAGTTACATGTCTGTTTCTACTCTTTATGACTTTTTCAGTTACCTGCTTGGCTTTTCCTGGTGTTTTCCTTGTTCTTGATTGTAGCTGTGCTTGTCAGCTCTGATGACAGCACAGTGCTTGACTTGTTGGTTCTCAGCTAGTTATGAAAATGTGCATATGTTGTACTGGAATTACCTGTAATCCCCGTGCCTCTCAGCAGCGATGTGTTGGTCAAGGGAGATGTCCCTCAAGCGTTTTTCAGTTGGGGAGAGAGAAAGAGAGCAAATCGTGAACGTGTTCTTGATTTCATTTAAAAGCAGAGTAACGTTGTTCAAAAATGCTTAATCAGGTATCCAGAGTAAGTAGGACATTCTGCAAGTCCCTCTTGCTTTTAAGAAGAGAGGGCAAACAAGAACACTGCTAGTGGAGAGAGAGCTTAAGAGCTGATCTCTGGTATTGAAGTCTAATACAGTAGTGTGGGAGACAGTGTAAAGACTTTTGTATTGCGTTACACCAGCATCTGTGAGCAGCTACAGTTCAGAGCTGTGTTTTTATTCATCCTGATACTGACACATCGAGAAGTGTCTGTATGGTTAATATTGAGAGTCTTCCTTTAAGAGACTGTAAAGGTGTATGTCATGTGCGAGCTTTTCTTCCTTGAAAGATTTTGGTTTTCATTATGCAGTAATGTGTTTTTTTCCCACTCCTTTGTTCTCCCCTCTAGCAGATACATTCTGGTTGTGCTAGCTCGGCAGCAGTGCTGCACTAGACTTCCAGCCAGCAGAAAAATGTTTTTCTTGCTAAACTGGCACTACCCTCGCAGACTTTTCTACAGAGCGTGTTTTGGGCACACCCTGGATGTGGTGTGTTTTGCAGGTGTCTGGTTTCAAATACTTGGAGAGCTGAGTGGCTTTGCTGGGCCATCCTCAGATAAAATGCTCTAGGTAGAAGAGAACATGAAAAATTGACTTAGTTTTTACTGGCAGGATTTCTGAATGAAAGGAAGGACTTTACACCCTTAATAGGTGAAGACCTGTGTATTGACTAGTAATTCAGCAGGGAAGTGGAAAGAGAAACTCAAATTGCAGGTGAGTCTTTGCGGTTGCTCTTCATGTCTCTGCAGCCAGGTGGGACCTGAGGATGGCTCTGTTCTCCACTGCACTCCATGTTGTCTCTTAACATCCTCTGGTTCTGGCTCTCTGCATTTAAAAGAAATAATGTGCCCACCTCTTTCCCCCCGCTCTTCCTTTCTCTGACCTTCTTTGTGATAAAGGTTACTTTCTGGAATGCTGGTTCCAACTTTGACCTCAGCACTGAACAAGCTATTTATAGGACAGGTACCTGGTGTGCACATGCCCAGTTAAGGATTTGGTTAATGGTGCCTGAGGTTTCCGTGTAGAATATGCTCTTTCTTTAAATTGCATCATGTCAGTAGTGAGAGGGATGATAACTTTAGTGAAAGAAAACACTTGAAAGGGGCTAGTCAGAAACTTATGCTGTCAAGAGCTTAAATTTACTGGTTTTGTTGTTGAAGGTGTGGTGTCTTCAAATGTTGCTGCACATTGGTAGTGTTGAAGGTAGCTTTCTTGTTGCCTGTACCTCCTCAAAACCCACCTCCAGCTTTTTGCCAAAACACCCGTGTTGTTCCAGTAGTTGTCTGCTCTTGTAATGCAGGGAGGTCATCCCGGTGATCTGTTTCAAGCTCCTTGGTTAGTTGTGAGCTGTCAAGTTAGTGAGAGTGAACAACTAGGCAGATGACTATTTTTCCCCTGGTGCTCACATGCAACCATGATGTCTTCACTGCAAACAAGATGTTCCCTCCAATGGTGGTGGAAGTTCGGCTGGTGCAGCATGACACTTCTGCAGCAGTTAGTACGTGCTGTCTGTAGTGGGTTGGCTTTTGGATTTTTTAGGCCTTCCTTAGCAAAGGGGTCAGAAATCTAAGGAAGTATTCCGTATCTTCCTTTAATGTAACACAACTTACAAATAAGGCGTAGATAAGAGAGTTTGCTCTCTTCTCTTCTGGCAAGGTTTGGGAACAGTGGGTCCCTTGTGTAGGTCTTGCTTGTCTGGAGCTGAGGCCTGCGGTGACTGCTGTTGTCTGTCCACGCGTGAGGGGAGAGTGCTGGGCCGGGTTTGGCTGTCCTGTTTTTCTTAAGGGAAGTGGTGAGATTTTGCTAGTTCTTTATTTTGTTAGTTACCAGGTTTTTTCAATTGTGCATACCTGTTTTGGTTTTGTCCTTTTTTTGCCCCTTTTTCCCGTTTTCCCTTCCCCTCTTCCCTTTCTTGGGAGTTTTACATAATACCCTTATTGTATGTAACTATGTGTATGTAAAACTACACATATTTTGGTTGAGTTCGGTTGTTTTTGGTTTCTCTCAGTTTCTCTAGGTTTTTCTTCTTTGCCTAAAGGAGGAAGCGAGGAAGGGGCTTTCACTGAGTGTTAGCGATTTTGGCGAGAAGCCAGCTCAAACTTGCTCACTGTCATATGAATGAGCGTAAGCTGCTCTTTAGTTTAATTCCTAAAGGTAGTTAACGCATTTTAAAGACTAATAGCTCCCTTTATCTGTTAAACAGGTACATCCTTACTGTGTAAAATGGATACTTTGAGCTGTCTCTCAGGTAGTGGAGCAGTCAGGGAGAGCAGAACAGGATCGGGGTTCACACGCCAGCTGTGCTTGCAGCACTGTTCAGCACTGAGTTTGTCAAGATAGTTTTGAGTATCGTTTTACTTCTTAAAGTGCCTCCCAATGTGATGGATTTGTGAAATCTGACTTCATTTGGCTGCTTGCTTAATTAAAATATTCTGTAACTGAAAGCAATGCAAAAAAAAAACCACACCAACCAAAATCAACAAATAACTCTTCCCCTCCACTATAACGGTGATTTTTTTTTTTTTTAATTAGGCTCAAAACATTTGGTCCTCCGATTGCCAAAAGATGGAAATACGGAGGCTCAGGGTACTCTAGGCCCTTGTATTCATGACATTTTAGCAGTTTCCATAGTAACACATAATGATATTGTAGGAAATGTTGCAGGGATTTTATTTGTATAAGGGAGGAATTTAAAATATTAATGGAAGGCAGTGTGAATCAGAGGGAAGTATAACTATTTTCTGTTCAGAGCAGACAAGTTAGTGCAAGGTAGAGGCAAGTGATGTGATGAATTGGCTGGAGTGAGCAGCTGTTGGTAGGTGGAACCTGTCTTGTCTAGCAAACAGAAAATAAGAGAAGTTCAGTCATCTTGAGAATGTTTGCCACAGAGTCTTTCCTCTCTTAACAATACAGGTAAAGTTTTGGAAATATTCTGCTGTCACTTGTTCCCCAGGTCCGGGTGAAAAATATTTTATCTTGGAGGTAGATTTTTGTCCCCACACTTGTGCAGTTGGAGCTCATTTCCTTGTATGAAAATTAGAAGGGCCAAAGTCCAGCTAGAACTTAATCTGACTGCTCCTGCAAAAGACAACAAAAAACTGCTTGTATGAATATCTTAACAGCAAAAGTAGAGTGACAGCCTTTAGTGGATGCAAGGGGGAAACAGAGTGACAAAGGATGAGGAAAAGGCTGAGGTACTGGATGCCTTCTTTCACCTCAGTGTTTAATAGCCAGCCAGGGGGTACCCAGCCGCCTGAGCTGGAAGACAGGGACAGGGCATGCAATGGAGCTCCTCTAATCCGAGGGGATATGGTTAGTTACCTGCTGCACCACTTAGGCGTGCAGAAGCCCATGGAGTCAAATGGGACCTACCCAAGGGTACTGGTGGAGCTGGTGGAAGTGCTCACCAGGCCACTCTCCATCATTGATTAGTCCTGGCTAGTTGGGGAGGACCCAGCTGATAGGGCAAATGTGACACCCACCTATAGGAGGGGCTGGAAGGAGGATCCGGGGAACTGCAGGCTTGTCAGCCTGACCTTGGTGCTGAGGAAGGTTAGGAAGGTTATCTGCTGAGCAGATCGTCTTGAGTGCCGCTGTGTGGTGCGTACAGGATAACCAGATGGTTGGGCCCAGCCAGGCTGAGTTTAGGAGAGGCAGGTCCTGCCTGACCAACCTGATCTTCTACAGCAAGGTGACCCGCTCAGTGGATGAGGGGAAACTTGTGGATGTTGTCTACAGAGTCCTTAGAAAAGCCTTTGACAGTGTTTCCCACAGCATTCTCCTGGAAATACTGGCTGCTCGTGGCTTGGACAGGCGTACTCTTTGCTGGGTAAGAAATTGGGTGCCAGCTTGGTTAAGTTAAAAATCAAAGGTCTCAATTTAGAAGCCTTTGTAGCAGAGTAGCTCATAGGGCTTTACAGGCAGCCTGCCTTCAGTGAATTCCCTGGCAGCTCCTACTTAATGACTGATATTGAGCTTTTGCTGTTCCAGGACTGGTGATGTTACATTGCATTATCAAATCCAGTCTGCTTTTGGGTAAGAAGCAAAGGAGTTTTCTGTAGATGCAATAAACAGAAATCACAAACAAAGGGTTTCTTGAAGAACAAAGGATTTAGACAGGAATGTTAGTGTGTGCATATTTATGTGGGTGTAAGTGCCCCTCACCCCTGGCTTTCCACCCAGTTTCCGGGTGATCAGAGGCAGTGGAAGACAGTAAAAGGCACTGCGTTTTGGATGATTCTGCAGTTAAATTACTTATAGGAACCTGGCAAGAAATTCTTCCTTTCCAGATTAGCCTGAGCATTAGTGCACGAGTGTCTCACTTCCCTATATCTTATCTGTGGTTTTCTGTTATCAAGTTAGATATTTAATCTTTCTGTTATTGTTAGGTATTAAGTCTTCTGAGCTTCTGTCCTTGCCCAGTAGATTGTGATGAGGAGGCTGCTGTGAACTGGGTCCTTGTGATGGTTGGTACCCTCTGGGTGCAGCCAGCTGCTGGCTGGAGGTTCCTGTAATGGTTTCTTGCTGGGCTCTGTACTGCCGCTTCCTGATTTTCCTCTGCCATAATTGCGGAGCTTGGACGTATCGACAGCAGGTTCTACCCTGCCCTTGGCTTCTGTCTGCAGCAGAAGCAGTTAACATGTTCCTTCTGCCCTTGTAACTTTGGAGAGGACACCTCCTTTTCATGGAGCAGTACTGCCTCCTGGTTCATTCCTGGGCCACTGGATGTTGCAAACATTGCCGCTGCTCTGTGCTTGCAGGCACTGAGCGATCCGGTGGGATGAGTGGCTTCATCATGAAAGTCTGTTTATGCTGCATAAAGGTACGTTATGTTACGTTGCGTTGCAGGAAGAAATACCCTTGCACCCTGGTTTTGTTAAAACTTGCTTCTGCATTCTAGGTACTGTCACCCACAGTGTCTGGCCTCAAGAGAGCTTGAGGAGGAGATGAATGTGTCCAGAGGTGGGTTCAGCAGTCACTCGTGGCCTGTGCCTCGTGTACTCCTACAGCTTCTTGGAAGGTGTGGTGCAGCGGGACTGCTGTTCACCTGTGCGCTCTCTGCCCATTGCTTCAGGTCCTGTCCTGCCCCGGGTGCTGTGGGTGCTGGTGCAGAGGAAAACAGAGCGCTCTCTGTGTCCACGAGTGGAGTGACAGGTGTCTGGCCCAGAGGTGGAAACTGAGCAAGTGGCTCTGAGGGTGCCTTGGTGCTCAGTGATCTGGGCTCTGGGCTTGGCATGTCTTTAGCAGCTTCCGACAGTATTTAACTCCTTTCGTCTTAGTTCCTGATCTGGATGGTTTGTTGTGAAGAGGTAATGGCTTTCCACCTTCTCGGTGGCTTTTTTTCTCTGCTGGAGACTCACATCACAGCGGCCAAGGGGAGAGCATTTCTGTTCAGCAGCCATTGTCGTTCCTAGGCTGGGCCAGCAGCGTGAATTAAAGTCAAACCAGCTAAATCTGCCTGGTTTTGTGTGAACTGGAGCCCTTCTCTGTGTGATTTCTGCTATTGCAGTGCTGACTATTTAAAAACAATTGAGACAGCCTTCTGTGTATCTGCATTTTGAATGCAGAACACTTGCAGGACTCTTGCTCTGTGTATGCAGCGTTTTGTGGTATTGGCTTTCTACTGTCTCAGACTCATACAAGAACATTATTCCCTCTCTGCTCCTTTGGTGTTGTAGGCAGCTCTCTTGCCATTCGCAGGAATTCCTGAAAGTCAAAGGGAAGCTGCTATTGGTACTGAGACTGCAGAAAATAATTTGAACAAACAGCCACATTGGAAAGGAAATCTTTCAAGGCATGAACCACTTTTCCTGGGTTAAGACAGATTAAATTGATACAGATTGATTTTTCAAATATATTTAATCATAATGTGCTCACCTGAGTGTCATCTGATGCCTTCTCAAAGGTTCATTGTTCACATATTGGTCAAAGCCTTATGATTTTAAATAGAATAAATCTCCAAGTAGTAGCCAGCCACTTAAAGAAAATTCTTCAGTGTGTTTCTCCCATTGTGCCCAAGGACAGTTTTCCATATTCAGCCCTCTTTCGCTCCCCCCATCATCCCAATCTCCCTGCCTCTGGAAATGAGAGAGGAGCCCAGCACAACTTAACTCTTGGTTGTTTAAACCAGTTTTTAGTAAGTGATACTTGTAGAAACTCTTACCTGAAGGCTTTGATTGCCATGGCCTTGTGTATTTTATTTCACACTGGCTTTTCAAGTGTGTCGCTTTGGGGAGGGTTCTATCTGCTTTTTTATGACTGTGTGCCATTCTTTAAATCCTTATGAACTGATGAAATCCCTTTTGTCTTCAGTTGTGGTGACTCAGGACTTGTACACTCTTCCGTGTGAATCTTTGACTTGTCGGATGTGCACTGGTGCCCCTCCTCTCACTCCTCCATTAGTTCCTCTCCTGCATTCATGCCCCTGTCCTTGTAGTAGAAGTTGTTCGAGGTATTTTTGCACCTAATTCTCCTGTGTGCTCGCTGTTCAGAAAAAAAGTATTTATTTTCAAAATGATCTTCTCTGTGGAGAGAAAGCTTTTGTAACCCATCCTGGTTGTCATGGCACAGATATATGTTTCCCATCCTCATTGCTTGCTGTTACCAGACACAGTTTGGTCTCATGAAACCAAATGCCTCTCCGGCTGGGTACAGGTAAGCCCTGGTCAAATGAGCCACTCTGTAAATTGAGTTGCTTATTTCACCGATGTTTTCTTGTGCTTGAGCAAGTGAATCTGTGTGCTAGGACAATGTACTCAACCTGTGATAAGTTAAAGGAAAGGTGACTTCATTAAGCCTTTTGGTGGCTGTATGAAGACCTACCCAATGTTATTAGCTGTGTTTCTATGATTTCTCTACATGTATATATGAGTTTCTTTCCCGTTTACTCTTCCCTCTGCCCCATGGGCAGTAGTTGCCTGTCTGCTGTCTCCTCTGCTCTCTGGTCTTCGACCACTTCTGCAGCAGAATTCCTGCCAGATGGAGGTTTGCTCGCTGCCCAGTCAGTGGGTGGGTTACTCAGGAGCTCTGGTTGTCCTGCACGGACTTTCCTCGTTGTTCCTTCCTTTTTCTATCTTTACCACAACTTAAAAAGGTGGTATCTGAAAACCTCTTGCTTCCCAGCGACACAACTCATGGAGAGGACAAGATATGTAGAAAGTATTGTGGTTTTTCTTCATTGTTGTCGTGTCCACGAAGGCTTCGGTCATAAGTTCGCCCATGCTTTTAGTTTTGATGTTTGGAGCAAACGATGACTGCAAGACTTCAGCGTCGGGGAGGAAACCTCTGCGGTCTCTCGCAGCAGTCAAGAAGTGCTCCCTGCTAATGAGAGTCTGTTGCTGTAGCTAAGCATTACTTAGTGCATCTGCCATAGGAATCCTCTCTTTATTGTTTCGCTCTGATGTTGCAGCATTCCTCAAAATCGTTTTCATCTAGTTCTTGCCTCCTTGTTAACAACCATCTGCATCCAGAGCACTTGGCTACGTTGAATGTTTGCCCTGTGTAATTGAAACTTTTCTCCACTCCTTTTGCAGCTTTCTAGTAGTTTTTTTCTGTTTTTTCCCGCTCTTGTATAGGTGTTTGAATTTCTCAGTCAAATGATTACATAAAGTAATCTTCCTATTCTGAGTCTGGCTGTAGTAGCCTTACTGGAAGAATATTTGTTTTTACTTAAGTTTATTAGGCCTGGGAGAAAACTGTGTAATCTTTCCTTCTGTTTGAGAGGCTGAAAACTAAATTTTGAGGAATCCATGTCCAGTGAAGCCTTTTCTCCCATAATTTTTCTTCTGGTCCTGTAGAGATTGACTGGAGTTTTAAAGTGAGTTGGATGCTTATTGCCCAGCGATGGCGGATTTTGGTCAGATACTGGGGGGGGTGTGTGCCTGTCCCTGCTGCCTTTGAGAACTACTGACATGGTGCAGATTGGAGGATTACTTGAAGTAATATAGCTCTGGTGTATTTCACTTCTGAGAATAACTTTTCCTAAAGCACCTTGCTTCGTTTGTTTAGTTATGCTTGGGGAGATGAAGGAGATTCTGAGAGTTTGTGAGTATCAACTGTGGCTTATGATTGTGCCTCTTACCATGCAGTGGAGCAAATAGGTAGCACCCCTCCTTCTCTGCTGTGAAGAACGGCAGCTTCCTGACTTTCTCGAGTATTAATCAGGTTTTGACACACATTAGGAGCACTGAACAGAGACGTGTCCTCTCTCGCTTCACAGAAGTGTCTTGGAGAATGTAAAAAACAATGCAGAAATTTCCCCTGAACGCACACATTTTAATCATTGTAAGTGCCTGTTAGCGTATTGCTGGCTAATATCACTATTAAAGTCTTGGCATTTATCGCAAGAGATCGTATGATAATTTCAGAGGGATGTTTTCCCATTGTGCCAAGGTCTGTCTTTTCTTAGATGAAAACATCCCATGATCTCTAGTACTTGCTGTGAACTGCTTGCCCTGCAGTACAGGATGGGGAATATGATGACTGCGTTGTGGTTCTGGTTCTGGCAACAGCTCTTTCCAGCTACGCTAATGAAAAAAATTTGTTTTATCCCTTTCAAAGCTAGGAATACTCTAGGCCTTAGGAAGTGATGGTGCATCATCGTTTGGCTGTAGAGCATGCTTGGCCTTTTGGACCCTTTGAGGCTATGTAGTAATCGACTTGCAGTGGTGCCTCTTTGTTTCTGATACAATTACTTTGTGTTAGCTTTTGTGAAATGCTTGGCTTTGAAGTTTTTGAATGCATTTGAAAATGCACCGTGTGTTTTCCACCTTCTTCTGACATGTGCAAACAATGCTGACAGGAATCAGGAGCAGATTTGGGGAATGGGGTCCTAAAGCGCTGGAGTCTGAGGGTCAGCCCACGGTGATTCACTGCGATGGGGAATGATTGTGTTCATAGCATGATCGTGCATCAGGCCTTGGGCTGTGTAACCTGCTGTCAGCCCAACACCATTGTTTGCAGTAGATTGAGAATCTTTTCTGTTCTTTGCTTTGCATGAACCTTTTTAAAATTTGTCAAGCATTAATGCCTGGGAGATAACAAAGTACTACAGACTATTCTCATGTGCTGCCTTTGGATTCCTTGACTGAAAGTTGCCACAGTTTAAATTGTTTTGGCTCTTGCCCTGGCTTCTAGACACAGAATACCCCATGCTTTGCTTTTGCTTGTAAATAAAATATAAACTAAACAAATCTAGTATTCAGTTCTGTGAAAAAGTGTAACTCCTGGAAGGTGGTCGCTAAGGTGAGCAACACTCCATTCGTTCCCCGTCCCTCTCCCACGAAAGAACAAGAAAACCCTTCTGAAGTGTAACAGTCCCTTACAGAAGCTTCGCAGTGAGACTGAGCTCATGATTGTCTAAGGAGGTTTGAGGTGATGGTGGCAGTTCTGCCTCTTGTACAAGGTGTTTCAATGCTGCCGAGCAAAACACGTTCTAAAAATATGCCATTGTCTCAATGAATCTCTTCTTGCAAATCACAGCCCAATATTAAACAACGTACTGTTGATTGCAAAGGATCCAAAATAAGGAAATGAACCAACATTTGTCTCTTTTCTTCCTTTCCAGCTCTTTATTAGATTGCTGGGTATTTGTTACAGGCTTCACATAAGATGCAAATTAAATTAGTCTGAGCAAGAAATCTGTCCATAAATGTGGCATTTGAACTGCAGGGGAGTTTTCTCATAAGGTGGAAACTGACTTGCTTTTCTCTACAAAGATCTTTTCTGTCAAAAAGATCTTTGGTGTCCTGGCGTGAAGCAGTATTATTTAGTCCTTTTCAAAAGTCCTGATGTAGAGGGTGTGTCTTGACTGAACCTGAGTGAAAAAACTGGGGGAACTCTATCCAAGAAAAATAAATTTCTAGTGGAGCAGCCAGCAGCGTGTGTGACATGAGCTGCTTCAGGAGGGATGGGGTGGGACAAATGAAGTGGTTTGATTTGGCTCTAGGAAATATGGGTGAAATAGGAGAATAGAGTTAAGGTATAACCATCTGCTTTAGCCTGGAGTAATTCAGTTCTTGGTGTTTTCTCACCAGTTTTTTCCTGTGGTATCCTTTCTATCTTGCACCCTCCGTTTACTAATCTTCTGTAGATCTTAGAGAAGAGCATCTTCCTTTTCTCACGCTCTGTAGAGGTGGATGTCTGCTGAGTCTGGCAATAGGGATCATTGCTCACCTTGCAATACAGGTGCCTGCATCACCCAGAGCTCCAGCCAGAGTCTCATAGAGCTGCTGCAGTTGGGTTCCTGAGGCTGTAAAAACTTGATGGGGCTATTAGTTTGCAGAGGTACAGCTCATAGGGAAGATGAAGAGCCAAAAAATGCGCCTGCAGGGACAAGGGGGCATTTCCCCTGAGCTGTCACCTGGCCTCTCCTCAGGTGGTGCAACATTACGGTGATCTCTTCCAGCTTGTCTGTGGTTGCTGGTTCTCGCCATCCAGCCCCTTTCTGCGGTGTTGTGATTTAGAACTCCCTGGTTTGCATTAACAACAGGAAGGAGCAGCCTGCCCATGGGAAACCTGCCGTATCGGCTTGGTACAAACCCGCATTGTCCTTGACAAGGAAAGCGCCTTCCAGTAATTCACCTTGCCAGCGAGGAAGAGGATTTTTTTTTTTAAAGAGCAGCTGAGTTGTTTGAAATCAGCGCAATGTTTAGTGACACCAAAGGAGGATATACTTTTGTGGATAAGAAATGCTGCTCAAGATGGCAGTTTATCCAGAAATGTGGCTCTGAAGTCATCATTTTGGTTTCTTGCTCACTGCCTCAGCATAGTAGAAAGCATCTTGCAATTGCAGAATAAAATGATGAATCTTCCTGTGTCTAAATGAGATGAATGCTACGTTCTGTGTAGCTTTTTTTAAAGGATCGGAAACATTCTGCTCTTTTGCAGGACTGTGTTAATCATTAGCAACCTAACGAGTTCAGATACTGTGGCCACATAAAGATGTGCAAACAGGCCAACAAGAAGCTGAGCCTCGCTGAAGGGTAATTCAGGTGGCCCTGAAAACAGACTGTGAAACCCCCGAGTCACAGAAATAAATTCATTTGCCAGTGTATTTATCAAAAAGTAGCTGAATCTGACTGTTCTAAAGTGAAAATGGTCTTGTTTTCTTTCACATGTTGACATACAATCCTTTTTTTAGCTGTTTGTGTCTTTTATACTATAGGGAATTCTGAATGACTTTGTGTGAATTTACAGTGAGTTGTGAAAGACTTGAAAGACATCTGAGCTTTTTGGAGAGTGTGTGCGTACACAATGTGTGCGTGGTACACAAGCGGCTGTTTTGAAAGAATTCTTTGCTTCTGTCCCAGTGGAGGCCCTGTGGTACAGGGTCATTGGCTGTGAGGAGGAAGTCTGGAGCCTCCTTTTTGGTTTTGTTGAAATATATGTTTATTAAAGCAGGTTTTTGGAAGGGCAGAAGGGAGGTAGAGATTAATGGGTAATAGCAAGGGTGTTTCAAGAAATTGAATATGAAATCTTCATGTGTGTAACTGGTTGCTCATAATACAGCCAGGTCACCAAAAAATGCCACCCGCTTTATTTCTTCACATCCACAGCTCAGCCTTGCTCTTTCTCTACTTGTCAATAGTTTCTCCGCCCAGAGGGAGTTTGGCTGGACCTCATAACTCTGGTCCCATAAGCCACTGCTCTGTGCTCTAAATGAAAGGACCAAAACTGAGTAGGAGGATCTGCTCTTTGTGGTAGGTTTCACTCATGTTGGTTAGAGGTTGTTTTAGATTTTGAAACACAAGGTTTAACATCTCTTCTAAAACTTGTCCTAATTCCGTGCAGGTAACAGTGAGCAAAGTACTGAAAGATGGTTAAACTCTGTCTGTTTGGTAGCCTGCTGGAGGAGAGCTCATCAGGAGAAAAGGTCAGTAGGCTTCCACGACCTTTTGGGCCTTATTTGTGACTTGCAGTTTACAGAAACGTGTTGAGGTTTCTCTTAACCATCACTTCCCCACACCTTGTCTGGTGAGTGCTGAATCAGGATGGTGTAAAACCCACAGCCCGGCTACAGCGCAGGCTGTCTCGCCATCTCTGCCTGTGGAAGCTGATGGTAGAGCTGTTCACCCCCGCCTCCTGAACGCACTCAGAACTTGCTTGGAGCATCTGGTATTGCATGAATTTGGTTTTCAACAGCATTCTGCAAACAGGACAGAAGATGCTTTACCTTGGTCTGAGAGGTTCTGAGGAACTTGCAGTCTTCCCAGAGAGCTGCTGATGGAATGATATTTCTTGCTGTCCAGAAACCCCGTTAACAGCTTGTTAACATGGATGTCTCTTGGGGTGAAGTAGCTCTGTGTTCAGTGTGTGAGGATAGGAGCTGTTTGATTGTTCTCTAAATTTGTGGGACAGTTGAAGGCGAGATCAGTTGAGACCTTTTTTGTTCTCTTACTGTTGGACTTGCCCTTTCTGTTCGTGTAGCATTTGAATAATGGACCTTGTAGCTCCAAATGCGAGAGTTTGCTGCCTTCCTTTTCGGAGCAAGCTTCTGCAGCAGGAAACTGAGTATGTAGTCTTGCTTCTGCACTGCTAGTGGTTGGTTTTATAACTTGCTATGGAAAAAGCATAGGGCTGTTGCCTTTGTAGCTTTTAAGGGTGAGCCTTGTCAATAAGAAGAAAATGACCTGTAAGTTTTGCTTAATAAACCTTCAGGTGGAATTAAGGGCTTGCAAGTAAATTTGTCCCTAACAAACTAAACTGCAGTTACCAGTGTCTAGGGCTTTATTTATAAGATAGGCTGGACTTCTTGCAGCTTTTTTTGGAAATTCTGGTTGTATATCAAAGGCTATAAATCATCAGTTCTTTGCCACATCATGAAGGTCAGAACTTGGAGCACAATGTTTCTGTCTGGACTGGTGGGTCTGTGGAGGAAAACATTTCTCAACATCGGTAACTGCTGCTTTTTAGCTCCTGGGGGCCTTGTTTTTTCTTTTTCTCTTCTTTGTTTTTTTTTTCCCTACAAAGCTGGGGACTCTGAGGTACATGGTGTCACACTTTGAACTAGGAGAAGGATGTGTTGCCTGTTTGCCCTCTGCGTCTCAGGTTGCAGCTATACTAAGTGTGCCTATTGCTAGAGCTCTTCGAGGATGAGGCTCTTGCAGTCTGTTAGCAAGAACAGTTTGTGTAGTTTACTTGCAGAGATTTCTTTTTGAAGTAAAATAAGTGTAGATAATTCTTGACCAAAGCCCAAGTGGGCTTTGCAGTGTTTTATTTTTTCCTTAGAGAAATAAGGGGAAAGTGCTGCTCTGGGAGGTAGACTTGATCTGTGAACTACAGCTCAACATCCTCTCATAACTCTTTCCTGGTGAGCATGCAGCGTCTGTGCTGTCTGAATAACAATTCACATCGGGTTGAGAAAGAGCAGGCAACTGTTTGGATCAGAAAGCAGCATGTATTGCAGTGCTGTCATCTTCCCTTGGCCACATGAAACTGAGGTTCAGTGGGCCGCTGTGGCCACCTCTGCTGGTCTTAACAGGTGCCTCTCTGCAAATATGTGCCAGTGTTTTCTGTCTGCTGGTAAGGAACAGTATTGCTTTGTTGCTGCTTGGAGAGAGAAGGGCAGCCAGCCAAGTTCAGTTCTTCATGGCAGAACATATCTCATTGCTTTGAAGTTGTATGCTTTTCAGAATAAGATCACCTAGACTGTAGCTCTGGAATTTGTTATTGTATTCAATGAAATATGTTCCAGTTAGTAACACATTCTACTAAAATTTCTTCTACTAAAATTCTGTCTGGTTTTCTGTTGCTGCTGTGATGTTTGAGACAGAACTAGTTATTTTGCATCCTTTTGGTTGATATGTAATAAGTCTCACCGTTCATCTGGCCAGTCATCACCTTCGTCTCAGATGCCATCCCTCCAAATCCCTGTGCTCTAGCTCTGATTGAGGAGACACTTAAAGACTGAGCGTCTCTTGGATTCTCAGGAAGCTCCTTTTACTCGGTGCTGCGGTTCTCCTCTGCATCTGACTCGGCTCTAACTTCCCTCTTCCCGAAGGATAAGGAATGACACCTTGCAGAAAGATATTGAAGGCTCACGATGCTTGATCTGAACACCCTTTTGATGGCAAACTGCCCCTGTACAGCATAGTACATGGGATTCCCTTTGCTTGCCGTCTCAGATTTGTGCTCTTACCATCCACGTTTTCAGGCTGCTTGGGTATTGAAACAACTTTGGTATGTTTATGAAATTCTTGTCAAGTATTAGGGGGTTTTTTGAGTGTCCTTCCTTTGCAGTAGCAATAGCTTTCTCGTGTGCTGCACAGCTGAATGTACCAAAAGATGTTTCTTTTGTGCCTATATTTGAAATAAAAGCCTTTGAAAGAGAGGAGGGTTAATATGCTTGTTGATCAGATGTTGGCTTCCTTCCCAACCAGGGGCTGGGACCCTTTGGAGCCCTGTTGCATAAGAACAACAGAGCAGGGAAGACTTAAACCAGCAGCGAGCCGTCCTGGTACAGCTCTGATCCTCTGGTGACTGTGCTGCACAGAGAACTTGAAAAAGCTGCTGTTCGCTCCCGAGAATGTCATGTAATCCCTGATTTGTGTTCTTTTAAGAAAACACTTTGAGTGAATCTTAAATCATGTGTATACAGCTAATTTAAAACACCCCTTAAACTTGTAGCAGGTCCTTTCTGTATGGAAGAGCATGCTTGTGCATAGAGCATGGATTTTTCTTCTGTGGGAAGCACTGAGCACATGTGGGTGCTGCCGTTGGGAAAGTGATTTCTTATGGCTACAAGTGCTTGTGATCATCCTTGAAATAAATTCCTGCTCATGTCTTGCCAAATATCCTACAGCTCTGTGCTCACCTTCTTCCCCAGCAGCTCTGGAAGCTGTTGGGTAGAGCCTGTCCCTTGCTTCTGTTCCAGTTACTCTGAAAGCAAGGAAAAGCTTTAACGGGGTCTTCTAAATTTCCTTATTAGGCAGTTGAGAATCTATATGGGAGAGAAAGTTCAGGATATCTGCATTCTTACTGTGTGGGGAAGATTTTGCTTCACAGCACTTCCCCTAAAGCACCGAAGAGTCTGTAGTGAAGCTGTTTTGTAGAGAATTATGCTTCAAGGGTAGCATGAGCCCTTGGATGCTCAGGCCATTAAGTCTGGCTTGCACAGTGGGATCTATATGAAAATGTATAAAAACTGTTAGGTCCTGCACTAGTACACGCCCTTTCCTCCTTTTCAGGAAAATCGGTGTTTATATCTCAAACTATGGCAGCTGTGGTTTATGGCCTAAGCAACTTCTTATTTTTGTTGTGATTGCAAATACTTGAACATCAGTCTCGTTCTCATCAGGTTAAGGATGGCTCCCTCTGTCAGGAGTAAAGGCTTTGAATCATGAGCTTGGGATTCAAGTATGTTGGGAAAAACTGGAATGTAAGTTGCAGCCTGCCAGCTGCTGAACAGTGGCTGTACATGTTCTTGCCCTGTTGCGTTTTGTCATGAGTGATAAGGCCCTTATGTTGCTTTAGGATGGGAGAAGGCAGGAGGGCAGGAACTGTGTCACTTAACACAGGTCATGTTCTGCCTCGCTTCATCTGTGCTGAGCTGCTGAGGGCTGAGAGCTACCCTGCTCTTTGGAGCAGCTGAGAGGCTGAAAGTTGGCGTGGGGATGTGCAGATATTGCTCTTTCCTAATTTTAAATATAATCCTGGAACAGGTTAATAAATAAAACCATTGAGCAATTGGATACAGATGCCTCTTGTCCTCCTGGCACAGATAAATAAATCCTAATGGGGGATTTCAACCTCTGTTATTCCGAGAAAACTGCTCAGCTCCTGGAGGGACGCTGCTGCTGTGCCAGTGCCTGTGGTACAGTCTTCGTGCTGCTCACGTGGCCCTGGCAAGCGCGGAAGTTGTTCCCAGCTGTGCTGCTGGGCTTTGTCTGGCCATTAGTTTATTTGAGCAATGTGAGGATGCTAAAAAGGTTCTGTAATCAGCAAAATAGTTGTCACATAAAATATCCTGATACAGACAACAGTTGAAATTCAAGGAATTGTTGTTATTTTGTGTACATAGAAGCTCTAGCAGAGCTAGCATATCACATATTTTTAAATACTTATGATATATATATGATGATGATAAAAACAGTAAAGCACAGGGGTGGTGAGTGATTAGTGTCCCTCCCTGTTGAATCAGGTACTTCAAATTAAGGCAGATTCTAAATGATGGAGTTCAGAAAGAAGTTTCTTCCTTAAGGTCACATTTTTCTATTCTGGTTTTCTTCTGACTTAGTGCTGGAAACCTGATCCAGGATTTGCTTCTCTTACTTCACATGTCACTCCTTGCATTCCTGTTCTGACAGTTGTACTCTGTGGCCCAGGTTAGTTCTGAGTTTGATCACACTGTGTTATTTAGAGAGCTGTCAGTGCCAGGCATGTTGCAGGATGTGCTTAGCTGCTTCGTCTGTGGAGGGTGCTGGCACTCCAGCTGGACCTGCCCCCACTTAGCTGTCTGCCTGGTGTTCCCTTAGCTGCTGGCCCTGGCACGGCAGGGCAAACGCTGCCCACCTGCAGCCCCAGCCTCTCTCCAAAGGCTGAGGTCTCCACCAAGGAAATGTGAAGTCTAGCTCATCCCAGACTGCTGCCTTCCTTCTCCAGCTGGTCATCATGAGTCAGCAATCATTTTATTTTCCTGCTCCCTTCTCTGCAGCACGTTGGTCTGAGCTCTGCTGCTCGCAGTGGGAATTTTCCCGGCAAGGTTGTGGCTGCAGTTAAGGCTTAGCTCTGCCCTGCTGCCCGAATGCAAAGGGCCCTCTATGGTGGGGCAGAGTGATGGCTACTCTGCACCTTTTGTTAAAGGAATTCCTCTCCTACTGCATTTTAAAAGAAAAAAGGGGGAGAGTGGGGCAGAAATTCATCTCCAATAAAGCAGCAAAACTATTGCTTCTCCTTTCTCCACCCCCACAAACTTGCAGTCTCTTCCATTCATGTCAGAAGCAACCTGTTCCAGCAGATGAGTGCATCCCTCCTGATATTCTCCGCCTTTCTCAGTGCCCTGGATTAGAGTGCATGAAATGCGCAGGAGAACCGGGGTGGTGGTGCTGCTGCCACAGCCTGGTGCCTCATTTGCGGGATGCTTAGCTCCCAGGCACCAGGGCAGCAGTCCAGTATCCCAAGACTTACAGATCATGGTAACAAGTGCAATATTCACAACTTTGGCCAGGCTGTTTTTGATTACAAGAAAGAAGTACGTGAAGTCCTAGGAATTTTTTAAAGCCTTGTGATGTGTGAGCACTCTGATGTGCTAGAAGATCTGGAGGAAAATAAACTTTTGCTTGAAGAATAAACTGTGTTCAAGAAACTCCCTGCATAGTCCCTAAAGGCTTTTTTAAGACCTGAGCTTTAGTGTTCTGTTGAAGAAAGCTGCGTTCCTGTGGAGGTCAAAAAAACTTTATGGGCCTTAAAGTTGAGGCTTTCCAAGCTCTGCAAGTAGCCTGTGACTAAAGTTAAGCTGCTTTTTTTTCAGGTTTAAAGGATGTTCTTCTGCTCTCCAGGAGTGGGTTGTAATATTCTTTCATTTAGTTTTATGGTTGGAACTTGGTGGTGTGGGTTTCTGTACCATGTCTACAAAAGGCAGATATTTGTGTAGCTGTGTTCTGACAAGCAGAAAGACAAATTCAGAATGATCTGCTCTGGAAAGGATCCAGACATTTTAATTTGTGTGTATGTAATTCTGGTATCTCTGCTAGAGCCAAGTCTGCTCTCCTTAGACTTGATGATAATGCTTAGCACATGTACTGTTTTCATCTTGAAAGCACTATGCAAACACGAACTAACCTAGCAGCTGAGCTTCAGACTCCTCTAGCTAACATTTCATTAGGTTTGGAAGCAGGCAGCTCTCTGTGTGGCTCTATGCAGGCTCTGTAGCGTTCTGTGCGTTAGCTGGGAGCAAGGCACAGGATGGGTTGACTAAAAGGTGCTCAGAATAACTGCTGATGGTCCCTCTGGGTACTTGAACAAAACTCAAATTGCCTTTGATTATGAATCACTTTACCGATCTGACTGGCAACCCAATGACCACATCGCAGCTAACTGCTTCAAGCAGACCACCGAATGGGTTCTTCTGGTGAGAGTCTTTAAATTTTCATGCAGGTCATCACTGGGCCAGTGTAACTGGTGTCATTTCTAGTAAAGACTGAGGCAGCAGTGAGCTCTTGCTTCCACTGCTCTGCTTGAGATCTGGATCTGACTCCTTTTCTGGCATAGTACCACATTCCAGAAACCATGAAGCTGTCCTACCTTTGCCCTTCCACTGCTCATTACGTAGTCTCAGTCAGCCGAAGGACTGAATGTGGTAAGCAAAATAGTTGAAGTAAACAAAATTACTCTGCAGGTACTTCTGTCAGAGTCTCTGGAGGCTGCTCTGCTCTTCTGTGCATAAGGGCATCGGATAGCTTCAGGGATGCTTTCATTCCCACGGACAAGAGGACACGTTACAGGAGGTTAAGTCCTTGAGAACCATTCCTGGCTCGCTCAGCATTACGGTGAAGCTTTAGCAACCTTTATCTTTGTGCTCTGCACCCTTATTTTAGAGAGCTGAAAGAGGAAGAGGGCACAGTGTGCTTTTTGAAGCTGTGTTCCCACCAGCATTGTGAAATCCAGGATAGTTACTCCAGGATTCTTTGCTGTTTTGATGTAATTACGGTTTCTCGATCTTGAAGGGTGGATGTTGTTCTTAAAAAAAAAATAATAATCAGGAGAACAATTGAAATTTGGAAAAAGGGATCATGGGTTTGTTTCACTGCCCCAGGATTTATCCATTTTGTCTCAAGACATGTGTAAGTTTTATGGGAGCTTATGAGAGCCTGGAAAGATGAAAATAAACATGGTCAGCACTTTTCATCTTTAAATAGTAGGTGATTGAGCAGAATTGCTGCATAATGAATTTTGACATTTATTAACCCCTCCTTCCCCCCACCATTGTCCCACTTTCTGTACCTTTGAATAAAGGCTGACCTGAAGTGTCTGGTGGGCAGATGCAGAGATGCTGTACTGCCACAGTTTGATAATGCTTCTTCTGCTTTTACATGTGTTTTCTGTAATAACACTTGAAAAAAGAGTGCAACCTGTTCTTCTCCTGCTATATGAAATCAATAGAGAGGCTTCATTTTTTCTTTTTAAAATGTTCTGTTATTACTAAATACAGTTCAAAAGACCATTGGTTTTGTCAGCAGTCTGAGCAGCAGGGAGGGAGACAGGTGCTTGTGGTAGGTGGTTATTCTGTGCATGCTTGAGGAATAAATGAACACTGATTTTGCAGTAAGAGTCTGGCTGTGTCATCTCTGTCGCACTATGCCGGGGACTAGCCAAGCGATCGGGTTCTGCAGTGACTTGGAGCTGGGGTGCTTTTGTTTGTTTGCTCTTTCCTTGGTGTATGGTTCATTTAGTTTTGATGGAGTCTCTGGGAGGATGTGGGAAGGCGCTGGGATTTCTTTTAGGCGTAGCTGTAAGAAGAGGTGCCTGTTCTAAGTCTGTTCCACGTCCCTGTTTTCTAATCACGTGTTTGAATTTCTGCCTGCTCAGATCACTGTAATGAATCAAACACCCACAGGTTACACGACTCTGGTCTTTATCTCTTCTGTGAAGAGACTGGTAAAGATCTTTAAATGATGTTTTCAGTAAGAATTTTAGCAACCAATTGCTTTTAAGCAATTTTAAGCTGCGTTTGAGCTCGGTTGTATGTTGAGTCTAACCCAGCCTGGACACTTCAGGATGCCCAGGGTGTGTGTCTATGGGACTGTGACCCCAATATACAGCTTGGACCTGCTTAAAGCTGCCCAGGTAGCACCCTTGCCCGTGCGTATGGGTAACTAGCGACTTCACAAGCACAATTAGTTTATTTAGTGTCCTCTTCATATGTCTGAAGCTGGTGTAAGCTTCTCACAGATCACATCCCAGTGATGCTGCTGTTCTGACGTTCTTGGTTCTGCAGGGAGAGGGATGGATTTGGGGTTATGTCAGAAAATGACATTAGGCACTGAAGCCTTATCCTGGGAGATAGCTGATTGTGCCAGCATAATAATTGCTTTCAATGCACACAGTTGATAGCTGGCTTGTACAGTTTGCACAAGGGTTATACTGGTGCCAGTGTGAGTTATGGCACATAGGTGGTGTGCCCTAAATTTGTGCTGTCCTTGAGACCAGAATTCTAAATGCACTTTGGCTCTGCTCCCAGGAAGACGTTGACGCTTCTGAGTTGGAGTTGCTGGAAGGTGAACAATGTCTGGCGCTCCTTGCCCAAAGAGGACTTCCCACTTTGTATTGACCACTGGTCAACTTAAAACCATGGGGCTATGAAACTGAGCTGGGATTTCACTGAAGAATTTGTCGGATGCTTCTTTCTTGGCATAGATGTTCCTGCCTCCTTCCTTGCCTCCTTTCGTGGTGCCATCTGTCTGTCGTTTGCTTTCTCGTTTCTCTGACCTATTTATGAAATGTGTTTGCACAACCTCGTTATGCAATGGTTACAGAGTGTTTGAATTATGACTAAGCTTATTTCCTCTTCCTCTCTGTCAAATCTGTGAGGTCCAGTGCCTACCCATCCGGTGTGTTGGGGAACCTCTGGTCTCATTTTAAAGGTCCGTGGTGTTTGTTTCCATACAGAGCTGTGCAGCCTATTTTATGGCAGTGGCGAGGCAGAACCCAGCAGCAGCATAAGCCTTGACGGCTGGGAGTGGTCTGTCTGAATCCTGGCAGAAGGTGAGGTTGGGTTTGGGTTGCAGCCCTTGCTTGTTGGACTCAACTTTCACAATGAGGAACTTTCTTTCCAAAGCTGTGGACAGTGATTCCATTGTCCCAGAAATGCCTGCCTTGAAGAGAAGCATTGAGGATCTCATGAGGGCAGGTTCCCAAGACTACACCACTTGGTGGGCAGCAGCAGCCGTTGCCCCTGCGATCTGAGTCCTTGCCTTTGTCCTATGTAGGGATTAAGGCTCAGATCTGCCACAGCTGCTTTTGGACTCGTGAAGCCTGGAAGCACACAGCCTTGTGATGAGACACACTACTGCAGTAGCAGTCAGTGCTGACCTGCCACCTTTCTTGGTCTTCATCACATATTCGGGGGGGGGCGGAAAAAGTAAATCGCCAGGAATCCCCCAGATTCCTCCTTAATAAGTGTTCATGGTAAAGTTGGAGCTTGGAATGCTCCGGTGCAGGACCTCATGTCCCACCTAATGACTCACATAGGAGGGAGGGGGGTTCTTTTGGGTTTGGGATGTCTTCATGCCTTGTGTAAATAGCTGAAATAAACCTTAATGTAGTCATGATTGGATGGTGCCGAACGCATAGGGAGTGGGAAGGGTATTACATCATCCATGCTTTTCTGCTCGAGATAGCAAAGGAGAAAACAGAGAGAGAGGGAGGAGGACGCAGGGCAGCTCTGAGATAAGGGGCTCCCTCTCAATTCCCCACCTGCACTGCAGGGAAGGGATCTGTCTTGCCTTTGATGGGTCTGAGCTTAAGGATCTCCCTTCACACATTTATGTGCGTTCACTTCCAAAGAATGTGTTATTTCGTTTATTTTTCCCACATTTGAATGTTGCATGGGCAGAGGTGGTTGTGAAAGGGGTGGCAGGACATTGAAAGCTTCCTGGACTTCCAGGGCTCACTGCCTGAGGGCTTTCCCTGCAAATGTATCCAGTAAACTTTGCCACCTCCCTTGAAACCAGTTATTGTCTGGTCTCTGATGCATGAGCTTGCAAGGTCACTGTGAAATTGGAGCTTTAAGGCAAGGGTGGAATTAAAAAACAGGTGTGTGTGTATGCACAGAAACTCAGTGAACTGGACTGCTGTGGATCAGGGTGTTACATGTTCTTCTGTAGTTGAGCATACTAATAAATGTATTCAAGATTACTAAAGGGCAGGTGTAGCTGTAGCTTTTTGGTTTCTCTCTTTTTTTTGGATTTTTTTTTCTTGAGACATAGAGGAAAGAAAATGGAGCATAAGAGAACAAAAAGAATTGCTGAACAAAGCGTGTCCTTTCCCCAGCTCTATGAAATAGCAAAAGCGTCTCTGGGAAGAACCTGAGCTGCAGGCAGGGAATGAGGAAGCGTCCGGGAGCACATAACCAGTCGTGACATATAAACGGCTGCAATTCCTGCTCCCCTGCGTATGCAGAGAAGGTGCCTCATGTAGCTGAACTAATAGAAAGCCTAAACAATAGCTCTCACCTGTTAGTTACTACAAGGAGCGGATTGTTAACCTGCTGCTGAACCCCTCCCTTTTTCTTTAATCTAAAAAACTGAAATAAAGTCCACACCATCACCTTTACACTTGTTTGTGTAAGATAGGTATTTACTCACATACTTTTGCCTGCAAGCTGCAGCCATTGCTGTTGAAGAGGGCAGTTGTAGAATTAGCAATGACACAAGGTGGAAAACCTCCTTTTGTCCTGCTTTTTCTCACTGACTTCCACTCTGCTTGGGAGGATGTGCTGTCTTTATCAGAGGGAACTCCCCTGGCATGTGTTTAATTAATTAAAAGAAAGAAGGTAGTGAATTTCTTCTGCGGATAGTAAATCCACTCCAGTCTAAAGCAATCTGCTACCCGGCACAATAAATACATCGCAGATGATGGCTACTCTTGAGGGTGAGCCAGAACTCCTCTGGCCATGTTATAGATGAGAAAAAGATGTCAAGTAATGCGTCCAGGATCAAAAGGCGAATCTACAATGGAGCAGAGAATTGGCAGATTCAGGACTGGAGTCACAACTTTGAGTCTCTTAAAACCATAAGACTTTCTCCCTTCCTACTGCTGCTCTGCCACGTTGCAGAGGATGGATGTTCTGTAGTGGTACAGCTGTAGTGTCCTACTCCCAAAGGGAAGGGTTTCCTGGGTGATGTAGTAAATAAGTTCAAGTATTGGACTCCCATGTAGCTCACCATGGATGTACAACTATGTGTGCTGCTGTCAGCTTCTTGCCCTTCTTATTTTTTGTCTATTCTTCACTTTTCTTCCTGGTCAGAGGCAGATTTCCTCCTTGTAGCCTACCTGGAGTTAATTCCATGTCTGTGCTCTCAGCGACGGTTCATGTCTTAAATCCTGTGACCTGATGCGTTTTGCCTCTGTAGAAGAAACGTGGCTGCACACTTGTGACTTTATGTATTTGGGCTCTGCGTTATCAAGAGTTTTATCGTCTGAAGCCTGTCTCTCCTGCCCAAAGCATGGCTAGAGTCTTAATAACCATTTGATAGCAGAGAAAAAGTGTTTTTTAGAGATTCATTAGAGGTAATGAATTGAAGGAGTGACATCTAAGGAATTTGAATCAAAATTGCACATCAGCAACAGGGTTTATTCACTGTAAATGGAACAATTGAAGACAGTCTGGGTATCTGGGGTAAAGCAGAGTCTTGCCCAGTACAGCAGGAGTTGTGAGGGAGATGGTAATGAAAATATATATGGCATTTAGTGGAACGCACTGCAATGTTGATGTTGTACCAGAAGAACTGTAGAGAAAACCCAGGAGTTGGTTCTCCAGCCAGTTAGCTTCTAACCTAGCCAGTTTTTTTCTCACCTTTGCATAATGGCTGTTACTGCGTTGAAGATGTAAATGTGCAGTAAGTGATGATTGCAGAAATGCTGTAGGTCAGAATTTATGGTTTTCATAGGGTTCTCTGGTTACGAGAATCGTAGAATCATCTGGTTGGAAAAGACCTTTGAGATCATCAAGTCCAACTGCACCTATCTGCTACTAAACCATGTTCCTAAGAAGCTCATCAACCTGTCTTTAAACACCTCCAGGGATGGTGACTCAACCACCTCCCTGGGCAGCCTCTGCCAGGGCCTGAGAACCCTTTCAGTGAAGGAATTTTTCCTAATATCCAGTCTGAACTTGCCCTGGTGCAACTTGTGGTGATTTCCTCTTGTCTTATCACTTGTCACTTGAGAGAAGAGACCAATACTCACCTCACTACAACCTCCTTTCAGGCAGTTGTAGACAGTGCTGAGGTCTCCCCTGAGCCTTCTACTGGCCACACTATTTCTGATACAGGCCAAGATGCCATTGGCCTTCTTACCTGCTTGGGCCAGTACTGACTCGTATTCAGTCGGTTGTCAGCCAACAGCCCCAGGTCATTCTCTGACAGGCAGCTTTCAAGCCATTCTTCCCCAAGTCTGTCGTGCTGTTTTGCAGGCTCTCACGGCAGAAGACACCAAGTTGCAGTTTGGATGGTTCTCCTAGGAATTCCAGTGTTCATTAGCATCCCTAGCTCTGAGCCCTGGAGAAGAAAGCTCTGAGGAATTACGCAGGTCCTGCCACCTTCCCCATCTGAGGCATGCATGCTCTCTCAGGGTTTGAATTACCGCATACTCTTTTCAGGAAAATAAGTAGGGTATCTGTATGCTTAAACATTAAGGCCTTTGTCAGTCCACAGCAAGTAGCAGAAGGCTCCTGTGGATAAAAGTCTGGGGGAGGTCTGTGTTTTGCAGTGCATTGAGTTGTGCTGAAGGGAGAACACTGAAACCGAAGTGTTCTGCCCAGGGGACAGGTGGAGGTCCAGCAATGAGACTTCCTCTTTTCACTGCCAGCCACTTGTGCCGAGCACTTCTCGTCCTTGTACCAGAGGGCAGCACATGCAGCCGGGATGGAGGAGAGGGTGTTGATGCTACGACTCGGCTGGCAGCCCTCAGATGGCTTTCCAGGTGGAGCCTTCGGTCCTCTTTGTTTCAAGCATTTTCTAGCAGGTCATTCAGATTTTGTTTTTCAGCTGAAGCGTGTGCCACCTCTTATCCATGCCAAGCTGCTCGCTGAGGGCGCACAGGACAGTCCTCACCTTCTCTCTGGAGCCTCGCAGAAGCAGGTTAAATTCTGCACTCAGGTCTGTGTTCAGTGGATGCTCCTGCTTCCTGCTGTCCCGGTCATTCTCAACAGCTTTGCAGTCTGACATTAAAGTTTCTCCAGCACAGCATTTGTATGTCAGTGACCAGGTATATATACTGCCAATGCAGCCTGCTGTCCTACTCACCAGCTCCTGCTGAGGCTGGTAATGAATCTGTTTTATAGTTACTTAAATGGAAAAGACAGATCGCAGCTCAGCAGTGACACTTCTTCCCATGCTATGGTACTGCACCGCCCTGGTGTGATGCACAAAGCAGATACAGGGCCCCACTGGCCTTGGTCTGGCTCAAAGCAGACTTTTGTATGAGTTACATTGGCAGTTTGAAACCGTAGAAATCGCTGGGTTTTAATTGCTGCTGGCAGACATGTTCAGAAGATAGCAAGGGCTGAAATAGCAGTTTCTAAACTGTGCTCTGTGGGACCATGTGAGGAACTTGCAGATTCATTAAACGAGCTTTTTGACTGCAAACTCGATAAAGGAGCCAGGAATGCACAAGAAATTAACGGGTGTTGACAGAAGTCCGCTGGTGCGAAAACTGTGGCAAGTGCTAGTGGAGAGAAGTTACATGGTTTGCTGCGTGCAGATGAGACGAGAAGTTGAACTGAAAGCCCTTCATTAGTAATATTTATTACCGGACAGAGTTGCCCTTCTGGAGAGTTCTTTGACTTGGTCAGGGCTCGGTCCTTTCTTGGAAAGCAGAGATGCTCTCTTGTGTCTCCCATTTGATGTTTGAGTGCTGTTTCTTCAGTCCTTTGTGCGCTGGAGCATTTTATAAAAGGGGTTTCACTTGGTCGAACACTGCAAATTGTGCCTTTTTTCTTCTTAATGGAAATGAAACTCTGTTCTTGCAGTCTCTGAGGATGCTGTGTTTTTGGCCATTCTCAGCCACCACTCCAGGACAGCTCTGCATGGAAGTCCTTCCTGCTTGTGCCCCTAGTTTATCTACCCCAAACCCAGCAGCTACCTCTGCATCCTTACTGGGATCCTGCTCTCGGATTAGATCCAGTGTGGTGAAACCTTTCTGCGTCCTTTGCTGTGGAACATAATTGCTAATTCCTTAATTTATGCCTTCCCAACTTCTCTCTCATGCTGCTTGCCCACAGTTCAGTAGTCAGAGGCAGACACCCTTCTCCCTGTCCATGCAGCAGCACTGCTTTGTGCCGTGTTTCTCTATAGCTCAGGCAAAACGGGACATAACGTGATTCCCATCAGTCTCCTCTCATTCTCCCTCTTTCCTTTTCTGTCTGGACTTTTTCATGCTCCTGTACTGTACAGAAGTGCTTTAGCCATGGTCGTTTTATCCCATTTCTTAAATAAAGGGCTTGGAGGCCAGAAATGCGTTATTTTTGTGCTTAACTGGAAGGGTCCCCTCAGGTTGGGAGAGGGAACTTCTCTTGCGTCGTTGTCAGGGATAGCACATCTTCCCTTGGCTAAATAACCTTCGGCTGTAATATTGACGTTCAGCTTTATCCTTGCTCTGTTTTAGACTGAGGAGGTAATCTCTGCTGGGGGACCGCGGTGGGACGGGCCTGTGTAGATATGTGTGTTATGGCCAAGTCCTCTGACTGCTGAGCTGCAGAGAAGCAGAGTGCTGCAGCTACAGAGGGGAGATCTGCAGCTTTTTTCTGTAGGTGTCCTCTTTTCCTAAAAGGCTTGGTGCTTCTATTACTTGGAGCAGGGATGGCCTACCTGTGCTTCAAGCCAAAACCCCCCATATTTTCATTTTTGCTACAACTCTGAAATAACCCAGAGTGAAGGCTTGGAAATCAGAGCAAGCCCATGAGTGCGTGGGCATGAGATGTGATCACACACATGCAGCTCACTCCCTCTGCCTCCTGCAGCACAGCTCTCCCCAGCGGGGCTGGGAGAAGCAGACTGCTGTTCCCCTGGAAGGCAGGGAGCTTGGAGAGCCTTGCTACTGCACCTGATGGCTGAATACATACCACGGTTACGCATCGATGCTGCCTCTGCTGTTTCAGTTTTCTCTCAAATCCATTAGTTTGCCTTTACTCCTGCCCACCCCAGGCCATTTCAGCTGTATTTAGCATTGATAGCTTCTGCTTCAGCTGGAAATCCGTCTTGATCTGTACCTATATTGTCCTAATGTCACTACATGATCCAAAACAAATGCGTTTATCTCAGTTTCTACCTCTGTGTCAACTTAAAAGCCTGCTTTTTCTAATGAACAGTAAGGAAGACCGGAGAAGAACTTTAAGAGGCTTCTGTGAAAAGGATTCAGGGCTCTTGTGCTTCAGGAATGGAGCAGAGCTTAATTTTGTGACGCTCAGAGTTGTGTTTATGAACACCAACTTCATGTTGGAATTCTGCAGTTTGAGATGTGTGTTTGCAAAGCTCCCTCCTTTTCCTCCCAGGACATTAGAGAGCAGATAAGGAGAGTGAGGCCTTCTGCGTAGTGCAGGAATTTCCCAGGCCTAGGGAAGAAACCTGCCTCATTGTAATTACGCTGAAGTTTCATTTTGATCTTGGGCTTCAAAACCTGTGGAATTCAACAAAACAACCCCCTCCATATGGTCTGTGAGAGAAACACCGTTTGACCTTAGGTCGTAACAGCTGCATGATGAAAACTGAAGAGACTGAAGCTGCGTTTTTGTTCCTGGAAAGACTGCTTGCTCCTTCTGTCTGTTGGTATGGTGCAGTGGATGGGGAAGAAGAGGAAGACTCTCTAGCTGCTGCAGGCTGAACCAAAAGGAGAATGAAATCACGTTACTTTTGTTGGACTGCTGACTTCAGTTGTGCTCAAGTTGATGGGGATGAGAAGTTGCTTAGTGGAGAACACGGCAGTTTGCATCCCGTGTTGGTCTGTAGTGGGTCTTGACCTGCCCCGTTGCTGGGATGGTTGGTAGATGGTGAAGGAGTAGTCACTTTCTCTTGCCAGGAGAGCTGAGCATGGGCATCCAAGGAGTTCTCCACTTCAAGATGAGCTGTAGTTTTTCTTAGATCCCCTGAGAAGATTTTGCAGGTGCTGCCCAAATGGAAAGGTTTGCAACACTGGGATGATGTAGTTGCACTTGTTTAGGTCAAGGGCAACACGGCTGGGAAACTACCTTTATCGGTGCTTTTCGCTTTATGGTGTGAGCTGGAAAGATTTAACATCCTAGAGAGTAATTCCATAAATTCTGCTTTGCATAAACTCTTCTGAAAACTGAAAAACACGTCCCAAGTCAGTCCTGTTTCTGGCACAGTGTTGTGTAAGTGCTGTTCACCAGCAGGAGCCCCGAGCTGCTGTCCTCATACTGGCAATAATTCACCGCAGTTTCTGTATTACGGAATATTGATTTATTGTGGAGCATAAAAATGTGCAGTACTCAGCAGATGGGCCTCACCAGTCGTTATGCTCCAGGAGCGCTGCTGCTCAGGAATGTGAAATAAATTTTCCCTTTTAACAATAGATCCCGATTTGCATAGTCTCTGTTCTTGTTTCCCTAGGGATTTTGCCAGTAATGCCTAGAGCAAGTGCTCCCTGCCTTTGACACCAAACTGCTCTGCTTGCTGCACACAGAGAGGGCTTTGCTGTTGAACACGCACATAACTTCTCACACGGTTTGCTCTGTGCTGCCATTGTCTCCTCTCAGTTGTGTGCTTACTCTCGTGTGAAGCATTTTAGAAGGTGCTGAACATACCCTTCCTTCTCCTCTTTGGTGTTTTAACTGCATTAATTTCAGGGAAGCTTGGTTGACAGAAATCCAAAAAGTCAAATCGACCTGTGCTGCTAAGTGTAAGCCGGTACTTTGTTGCTGTCGGAAGGAGGCCAGGAGCTGGGAAGGGACTTGTTTCCCTGAGGATGCCTTAGGAAGTGCTAGCTGCTGCTGCAGCCCTGACTGATCAGCCCATGAGGTGCTTCTTGACTGAGGGTATCCCAGCAGCTTTTATTTCATTTTACGGTGTTTCCTAGAGGGGAGGGGATGCTGGGTTTCTGCAAGGGTGTGTTCGGGGATGCTTGGCTTGCAGGCTTTGACAGTATATCCGCCTGCACGTGGCTTCTCTGGCACTTTGGAAGTACAGTTTTTGGATGGAGTTGCTATGCGTATAATTTGTCAGGTATTTCAGGACCTCTTATTTTAAAGAAAGTCAAGAAAAGTAGCTTGGACAGTTGTACTTGCTTCTGCATGTGCTCACCCAGCACTTTGGCGCTTTATGCAGGCCGTGCTCAGGAGTTGGTGTCCAGAACCTCACAGACCCTTTGCTGATGCCTTAGGGAGTATTTTAGGGTCACCACCCAAAACAGAAGACATCTGTTGCATCCTCCCAGTTCCTAAAACCAAAGCCTCTTAAGGAATCCACTCGACCCTTTTGAGAGCTCATTCTCCCGTTCCTGGGCTTTGGGTGAAAGCTGTCACGTGTTCTTCTCAAGGTTTCCATCTGGGTTGTGGATGGGAGTGACTCAGCGTCACTGCCACGCACCAGCGCGCTGGAATGTTTTCCCATCAGCGGAGGAGCCTGTGTGCTCTGTGCAGTGCCTGGGGGATAGTGTTTCACTTGTGGATGACGGTGTTCATCAGCTGCTCTGATTTTGGCTGCTAAAGATTCTACTGCACAGCCAAACCCCAGACGTGGCACAGGGGTGCGCGGGGGCTCCAGTTACAGGTTGCTGGAGGTGCTCTTTCACCAGCCAGCAGCGTTGCTCTGAGTTAAAAATGAGAGGTAAGTAAAATGATGTTTTTCGGTTTCCTGATGAGAAGCCTCATGTAGTTTGTTTGCTCTCTGCGTGTCTTTCTCTGTAGAATTTCCTGGCTTGTTCCCTGCTGACCTGCTGGGATTCCTCTTACGTCGTGTATATTACTTTTCAAAGTATTATATTTAAAGGACAAAGGATAGCTTAGTTGAATGGCTTGTGTTATATTTCCTTTTCTGAAAACACTTTCTGAAACTGTTTGCACTTGAGAAGTACAAATCTGGTTAAGGGAAGCCTGATCCTGAGATGAGTAGATGGTGACGATGTTCAGCCACAGAATCCCCTGACGTTTTATTTCTTTCTCAAAGAGTGGATTCAAGTATAGTTTTGTTCCTCAGCTTCTAAAGCAGTTTAAATTGTCCTGGATCACAGTGAGATCTGTCCAAGGGCAGGGAGGGCTGGGAAGGAGTTTTGATAGCGTTGATTCTGTGCAGGGAGCAGGCGCTGGGTGCCCCTCACCGGCAGTTGTTTCAAATTGGTGTTTTTAATATCCCCCTTTTGTTTCTCCATCTGTGAGTCTGTTTGTGGATCTAGTTTTGTACCTGTCAAAGGGTTTTCCTGGATCCTTTGGTTGCACTTCCTTTGTGCTAGGGAGGGGTTTGGGGATCTTTTGGGGAGAGAAACTTCTGTGAGAGTGACTCAGGTGCAAAGGCTTTGGCTGCAGCAGCAAGGGAGGCGAATGCAAGAAATGAACTTGAGTATGGAGCATCGCCTCGAGTTGAGGTACTGCTGGGACCTGTAGCTCTGTGCCGATGCTCTACAACAGGAGTATTTGGAATTTGGATGCTGTGCACAGTTGTCACAGGTTGTGCAGTCTCATCCTGCCATAATTTCTGTGCTGGAGTTCAGGCAAGGCATGATTGCTCCATATACAAAGCATTGCATGCTGTGGCTTAGTGGAGTGATTTGGATGGTTCCTCATAGTCAAAAAGCAGGACAGTTGGGAGCTGCACTGTTTGAATGCAAATTTTGCGTGGCCCCAGGGCTGCTGGTGCTCCCTGCTCAGCAGCAAAACACCTTAGGATTTGTTCTCGGAAGGGGAAGTACTCTACCTGGGAAATGATTTTTTAGAAGGATCAGACTCCTTAATATTTCATTTTCTGTACTGTTTTATGAGCTGCCCCTCCTGTCCTCCTGGAGGGGCTGTCCTGTGCTGTCCACCACAGCCTGTCTTGTGCAGGTGCTCACATCCAGGCTGCAGCACAATGAACGGTTTCCCTTGGAGGACGCAGGATTTAACTGCTTTGCTCCTGCTCACATCCCTCCCAGTGCCAGCGTTGCCTTCTCAGAGCACAGGACGGCTCTCGAGACAAGCCATGCAGCCTAGTCCCAGCAGGACTGGGACCGATCTCTTCAGTCATGTTGTCCAGTTTAATCAAAAACCCATTTGGGGCAAGTGCAATAAACTCTCTTATTAATTGTTGTGTTAAAGTCCTGAACGTTTAGAACCAAAGGCGATCGGTTCCCCCTACCCTGGGCATCTGGCAGAGGTTTCAGGCAACTGCCAGTGCTGACTGCAGCGACTCCAGATGCTGCATTTTGTGCGTGGTTGCTACTTTCGTAGTGCTAGTTGAGAAAATAATTGTTAGCAGAATATTTGTATAGAGATTAAACCTAAAGAAGCTTCACAGCGTGTTATCCAAAAGCTAATCTGCTTGGGAAAACACACCCATGTTGCTGACAGCACATTGCAGCGAAAGGTGTAATCAAACTGGCTCTGCAAAAGACTGAATTCTAAATATAGAGGACCACGCTACACTCAATACTGTTTTGGAAAATGTGACTGAGCCATCATTATGTATCTTCCCCTGCTCCACCCATGCCGCAAGGTGTCAGAGGATGAAATATATACAGTGCTGTTTTGCTTTCTTGGGTTATTTTTTATTTAAATCCAGTGGGTTTTTTTGGAATAGGATGTGTCCTGGTTTTAAGGTGAAGAGCAGATCTGCTGCTGCTTACACTGCCACGTCACTTCAGTATCAAAATGGGTGTCAGGTGTTTTTTGTACTTAATCTTGATTTCTGTGTAATATGAGCAAAAGAATGAGCTGTGTTTAGAAGAGCAGGCCAGTATTTTTCATCAGATGTAGGTGCTTTATAAGGTTGCAGGGGCAAGTAAAGAAGCTGATGGTTTGGACGTGCTCTCAGCAGCTTTTGATCTTTCTTTTACTTGATTTAAAAAAAAAATTCTGGTGCTACATGGATCCCCAGAGAGCAAACTGAAGCCTGCTGAGACCTGGCTTAGAGTCCTCAACTTCCTAGGTGTCTGGATGGTCTGTTGCATCCACAGGTGCTGAAGATGTCGTAAGAGCAGACAGAGCCATTACAGAGGTCTTTTCTCTTTTTAAGCTATGAAAAAAATGAACTCTTCTCCAGTAAAATTGTTGGTAGGTTCTGAAATGAGTGTGTGGTAGAATTTCAGCAAAACTTGACTGGTAGAGAAGTAATGTGTTTTGGAAAACCTTGTGGGAAACTACGCCATGAAAACGCTGTCAGCCTTGGGAGGGATGGAGTCAGAGCAGCACTGCTTCTCCAGCAATGCTCAGAGAAACTTTTTTCTGTGACAGGTGGGGAAAGATGTGCTTCCCAAATGCAACTTTTCTTCCCTTTGGCATCGTGGAGGGGATTTTGTGCTGTTTGGGCTCAGCCTGGTGATCCATGGCAGGGAGGGTGCACCATAATGCTCACAAAGCGTCATCCTTCTTGGAGCAGGGTGAGGCACTGCAAGGCTGATCTGATCTAGTGCTGGGGTGGTGCTGGCAACTGCTTGGCTCATGCTGAGCCAGCTCAACTTTGTGGTCCCTCTGCCTTGCTGATGGGATCTGTCAGACCCTGCACAGCCCTGCTGCCTGGGCCGCTCTTTGCCTCAGGTTCTGCTGGCTACATCCTCCCCGTAACCAGTGGAGGGTTAAGATCTGCCTGTGCTTCTACAGTAAGTGTTAAAATTTCCACCAAACACTAGGTCAGCATTGATCAAAGTAGAACAGACACTTTACACAGGGAAATAGTCTAGAGAGAAGGACTTAAGATCCTGAAAGTGCTTTGAAGATGGTCTTGAAGAGGGCTTGCGAGGAGTGTAGGCAGTGGATACGGTGTCCCGTTCTGGTGGAAATCTGGCCTCATCCAAACTGGCACTGAAGCGATGACGCTCATGCAGCCGAGAGTCCAGCAAGAGCACAAGAGAATGTGTCCTGTTCTAAATTTCTGGTTTTGCTTGCAGTAGGAAGGAACCAGCTCTTCCTTTGTGGTGTATTTCTATTAGTTCATTTGAAACTTGCAATATTGTGCTGGGGTTTTTTTAGGCAAGTGCGTTTGGTTGCCGTGCTCCAAAATAATGGGACGTGCACAGGAGGTGTATTTTTTTTCCTGAGGAACTTGGTTATGACTCTTGCTTACTCTCTGTGCAGCTGGGGTTGCTTTAGCAGTAAATCTCGTTTACCACAAGCTGCTTTTGCTCTAATGGCAGTAATACAGCTTTGAAACAGCTTAATCTCAGCAGAAGATTTCTTGGTTAGGTTCTGGAAGAAAAATCTGGACATTGCTGTGGCTCCCCTGCCCTGTGTGCTCTTGCTGGGTTCAAAAATGCTGCAAATGCTTCAGAACGAGGGGGAGATGGGCAAAGGGAATTATTTTGTGATCTCTTAATTACCAAGTATCCAGATGTGACAAAGGCTTTGTGCATGCACTTTCTGTTAGTGCTTTTTGTTTCTGCACCATGTTGTGGATTTCTTCCTTTTCTGGGTAACCTTAATACTTGTCCACCAGAATCAGGGTGCTTAGGGTATATTTTCATATTATTAAGGCTTTTATTGTGGGAGAGTAGAGCTGTGGAAGTGTATGTACCTTACTGCCATCGTGTTCTTTGCTGCCTTGGAATGTGGTCGTAGAGAGTAACGGTGTTTTTGTGACAAATGACTGTAAAATGCAACAGTGAAGTGCAGGCACCAGTGAAAGCGTATTTCTGCTCCTGCAGAACCATACTTCGTGTTTGCTGCAGAGTTAAAGAAGGTGGGAAATCAGTCAAGAGTTGCAAGGTGTGTGGGTTCTCCCCATGCACGCCTTCTCTCACATTGCATCTCGGTGATCTGGAGGAGTCGCTCACTTGGTAATTCTCTGATGTTTGTTCCTGGCCTCTTTCTTTGCTCAGTCAAGCCACCAGATGCAGAAATCACATCTAGTATTGCCCACTTTCCTTTGCAACACCTCGTTGCAGGACAGCAGCATGTGCAGGGCACCAGTAGCTCTGTTGTGGTTGCTCTTGAAACCGAAGGGCGGCAAGTCGTGGAACTTGCTGCTGAGTGTTAACTGTGGCCGCCTGTCTGCGCTGGTGGTCAGATGTATTTTGTGGCTGATGGTCTTTTTTAAAGATGCTGTGTCGAGGAAGGGAGGGCAGATGAGTCTTGTTTTCTCTGGGACTTGGAAAAACATGTCTGACAGATGTGGCCAGGTAGGACTGGAGCTACTCATTTGGCTGAGCATGGAGTAAAATCTTAATGCTCACATAGGCAAGACTTCAATCACTGGGTACCAAAAGTTTTTATAATACTGCTCTATGAAGGCATGGCTTTTATAGCACGTCTGTAGTTTGGCTGGTAATTATTAGCAGTGGCTAGATGGTGTCAGTCCTGCCATTCAGCATGTAGCTTTTGATCTGGCTGTCAGTTCTGCTCAGGTTTTTTGTGGGCTGTATAGTTAAAATCACACTCAAAATAATCCCCCCTTCCCCTCTCTGTTTTTCCAGGAGACGAAGGGCAGAGTGGAGATGGGCAGCAGACCGTGCAGCCGTTGTCAGTCGCTGGAATTGGCTTCAAGCCCACGTCTCAGACCTGGAATACCGAATTCGGCAGCAAACAGACATTTACAAGCAGATCAGAGCCAATAAGGTGAGGACCAGGAGTGCGTTTGGATACGTGTGGTTTGGCTCCATCGACCTCCTCACGGCTGTCTTTTCTGATGCAGCTGGGGATGTGTCTGATGCTTTTTCCCTGCCTACATCTCTCAGAAAGCACATCGCACAGTTGTGCAATCATGTCTTCAAAGTTAATGGTAAAACACTGTGTTTTCTGGCACTTAAAATTAGCACTGTTGAGCCTTTGAATTTGTGTTGGTTTTGAAGAGCGTGTATAGTTAATTTAAGGGATCGAATGTCCATGAAGGCGTACGGTGGTTGCGTTTCCTTTCACCCATATGCTTTCTTGGGCCTTTTTGAGGTGGGGCTACAGGGTGCTAGTCCCACACAGAGTCTTTGCATCTCCTCACACGTGTGGTTGGCAGATGCTCTGAGTCTGAAAAGGAGCAAACAGCTTTTTGTCTCTCTGTCTCTTAGGAGTTTCACTCTTGGGTGGAATGAGAGGTAAATTAAATCAAGGGCTCCTGCGGGGATTTTGTGTAGCGACAGAATTGGTTGAAATACAGTGACAGAAACTCCTGAGAGATGGGGTCTTTTTTGGTCCACAGACCCAGGTTCAACTTGTTCCCAGATGATCCGAGATGGGTTCGCTGTGTTCTCTTTGAGCTTCTTGTGTGATCTAAGTGCAGCCTATCCCATGGGGAGGGCTGTGCTCCGGTCAGAGCTGCTGAGTCAAGAGAAACTTGTAATGGGAAGGGTGGGATCAGAGTCAGGAGGAGCCTGACCAGAGGAATATGCAGCTCTGTTTTGAATACTGTCCCGATTTCTTGCTTTCTCATGGCTACTGTCTCCTACCGTTGACTGACTGCTTTACTAAAGTGTGCCTGAGGATGTTTCTAGAAGCAGTAGTGAAATGCAATGAGTTGTTTTCAGAGGGGGAACTTTGAAGAGTACACGAAAAGCACAGCAGTATTTAATTGAGTTTAGAATTCCAGCCCCCCACATCCACTAAACATCCTTCTGGGATATCAGAAAACTCTAGAAAATTGTCATCATATTTATTCTAGAAGGTGGCAACTTCCTCTTTGCTGCTCAGAGGCCATGTATAGTTCTATTTAGTTTATGAACCACCTGTTTTTAACTATTTTATCCCTGAATTATGGAATACCACTGTCTTTTTGGGAAGCCACTGTTGCATAGCAGATTGTGTCAAGGTGCAAGATCAGTCTTGCAAGAGACTTTGGTGGCCACGTACCATGGCATTGGTAGGTGACGCGCAGTTAAATGCTGGGTTTGACTTTGTGGGCTTGGAGGGAAGCCTTGTAGTGCTCTTCTCTCTCCAGATAGGGTGTCCAGGTTCCTTTCCGAGTTCACTTTCTGGTGACACACCATGCAACTACCGAAATTGTTTTCAGATGACTGATGTGCCTGTTCTTAATCTGAGCAGCCCTTTCCATAGCTCCTTGTTTGACCAATCACAAGCTTGTCCTGGCTTGTCTTTGTCCTGGACTATAGTCATGGCCTGTAGGTTCTGCCAGCTCTCTAATCCTTTGTACGTTTTAGCCTGTTTTGTTATAATATAGGTCAGAATATGCATACTTAAAATGATTTTATTTTATTCTGTTTTGTTCAGAGAGAAAGCAATTCTTGCCTTTAGAGTAAGCTTCACTTAGAGTCAAAGATAAACAGGACAACATATGTTAAGCCTGATAAAACAGTGCTCTGCCACTGTGCTTTGTCCTGCTAGATTTATAGTAGTGGTTTGTTTATCAGTGATTTTCTTTCCTTATTGAGTTTTGTGACTATCACTTCTTTGAAAGAAATCTGCGCAGAGTAACAAGTTTGACTTTATATTCTTGGCACCTGCTCAAAATGGTTTGCTTGGCTGTGGTGATGAGTTCTGCTCAGTACAATGAAAGCATTTGTTTCCTGTGCTACAGCAAAGCGCACTCTTTGGTTCTGCTGGCGTGCAGCTCGCTGAGCCTTGCTGCCTGCATGAGGAGGGGAAGTGGTGGGACGTGGGACAGCAGCAGTGTTTCGACAGTTTTGCCTGAGAGTGAGCTAACTGTCTACTGTCAGTGGGCTGAAGGCACGTGATTCGGCTTCAGCCGACATCCTTCCCCTTCTGAGTTCAGCTTAGATGTCAGGAAAATCCAGGCAGCAGGGGATACGGGGTTTGGCATCATGTCTGAAAAATGCAGCAGGGATGCCGGCCTTGCTGTGTGGTGGCTGTAGTTTCATGGGGACAGCGGATACACAGTTTCCCTGCTGAGACCGAAGGATGCACAGTTAATTCCTTTTCCCTTACCTCTCTTCCAGGGGCTGATAGTTCTTGGTGAGGCATCATCCCCTGATCCTGCAGTAGATGATGCATCCCGTCCCATTAGTGCGGAAGTTCAGCTGGAGCCTGGGGCTGACCGGCTGGTAAGTGCCAGCAGAAGTGACTGTGTCCAGATACATCAAGCTCATGAATTTTGAATAGGGAAGGTTGATCCTTTAAGCTGAAAGATGCTCAAACCGCGTATCTAGCATGGGACTGGCCTCCTGCAGAAGCATCTCTGTGTGGGACTTCACGTGGGAATTGCTATGTGCCCACTCCAAGGTTATTTTGGAGTTAATAAACAATACAATTTAAACACCTTTTAGAACAGAGTTCTTCAGGGTACCTTTGTAACGTGCATTAGCATTTTGTGAAGCTTAAAAATCCTAACTAATCATTTCCCTCTAGCAAAAAAGTATCTCAAACTGAGAGAAGCACAATTAGCAAAAGCTTCTGAACATGTGGCCATTAATATCTGCCTGAGTGTTACCCCTTGGAAAGGATACTGTGAGATGCACTGGAAAGTGTGCAGAGTGCCAGGTATTTATTATTTAATGCAGAAATGTAGGCCACATACTGAAGGCTTGATCGCGCTGTTCAGCCTGGCTGTGATTACTTTTGATCCTGTGAGACACATTGACATATTCAAATGGAGGGATTTGAAGTTGTGGTGTAGTATGAGGAGGAGGGTGGTCCCTGCGTGGCTCAAACTCCTGCTACCAGGCTGCGGTGCTCCTGGTTTTCAGTCCTAGTGCCACGTCTGGGGAGAGATATGGAGCCTCACTGCAGTCGGAGTGCTTGAGTTTTGTAGGGTGATGTTCAGTGTAGTTGGTGCAGATAAAAACTTAACTAGAAGTGACTGTAAAATTGTTCTTTGAGTGTTTTCTACTATCACTGGCAGGACTTTGGCAGAGTTTCTCTGATACAGAATGATGATCTGAAATACTGTGAATTTTTTGATTAACACTGACCCACAAAGGGATTATTACAAGTCATTGTAATAAAATGTCTCCTTGCTCGACACTTCCAGATATGTGTTTGGAATTCAAATCTGTAATTAGCAGATTAACTCAGCCCCAGACTCTGCTGTGTAATGTACAAAGAACAGGTTTTGCTCACGACTGCAATAGGAGGTGGTGCTTCGGATGAACAGAGCCATGCCAGAGGAGCGAGGGGATGCTGGATATTGGGGTTGAATCACAAGCATTACTTAATGCCTGGGTTTGAGCACTGATGTCCGCCTGTCCTGTGCCCACCCACCCCCACCCTGCTTTTCATGCTTTAACCCAAAAAGCACTCAGAATAATGAATAAGCACAGTGACAGTAGATTCCGATTCGCTTCAGAAATAGCACACTCCTGCACTGATAGATAGACTGTTATTTGGGAGCTAATCTGTAAATTGCAGGCTAACAACGGAGAAAAATTATCAAATTTGACAGTGACAATCAGGATGTTTATCTGACATGAGTGTATTTCCAACCTGGAAAATCTGCAGATGGAAGGAGACTGCATCTCACCTGACTCTGTCCCTACACGCTAAAGATATTTGCCGCGTACTTACAGAATTATCAGATTGTCCTTTTTTAGGTTGTCTGAGACATCATCTCTGTATGTATAGAACAGAAGATGTCTGTGGGTGTCTGATGTATGGAAAAGAAAATGCTTGCTTGGCCAGTGCTGTCTGGCCTTCCTGCTCACAGCCATCTCACTTGTTGTGTTTATTCATTTCCTGCTTTGTCCCTTTCTCATCTCTTTCACTTGGGCGTAAGCACTTCAGACAGGGAGTCTTATTACTGCAGGGCGAGCGCAATGGAGATCCGATCTCTCTTGCAGGTCTTGGAGGTAACAGTGACACAAATAGACACTGAGAGCAGTGAAGAACAGCATTTTCCGTGTGAAACAGGCTGCAGGTTCCTACTTGGCACCTTCTTGGTGCTACTCCTGCAGCCACCCTTGCTGTTTTGGAGAGTATCTCCTCCTAAAACGGACCTTTTATTCCACTTCCACACATGGCTGCTGGTGGATGTGCACATCACTCCACATTGCCAGTTCCTCTGCAGCCAAGCCGGAGGTGTCAGCACCAAAAATGCTGCCTCCAGGCTCCCGGCTCCTACCCCCTTCTGGCAGAGGGCTTGTGCTTCATGAGGCTTTGCTCATAGGGGTGAGGTGTTGAGTCAGAGCCTTGAGCTGCTCTGAGCCAGAGATTAGCCCAGACACCATTCCTGTTGCGTTAGGACACTTACTGGAAGGGTAGCAGGCCTCTCCTGGAGAAGGGCTTAACCTTTTTGCAGTCTTTAGGCTGATAGGATTAGGCAATTTTTTTAACCCTTTTTTTTTCTCCAAACTGGCAAAGTAAGAGACAGGTCTGCAGTGTGGAATAAGAGGAGGAATCCATCCCCTCTCACTCTCAGCTCCTCTTTGGTTTTCATCAGCTCATGGGTACCTCCCCTGGCCAGTGTGAATGCGGGATACATGTCTTCAGGCATTGGCTTGATATATGGGATGTGGTTGGTAATCCCTAGGAGGAACTAATCCTCTCGTCAGTGGAGGGAAGGACTTTGCAAAGAAAGCCCAGGAATGTCACTTGGGAACTGGAAGCTTAGTAGGAGAATAAATATTTTTGCCTAAAGATGAGAATAACACAAAAACCTGAAGAAATAATTGGACTGTTGTTCTTGGTTTGTGGTGTCTTGCTAGTCCAGCAAGGGGTGGGGGGCATGTCACATTTTTACTAGTAAAAGAAAAAGGATATTGAGGGAGTGTGTTGGTAAGACTTGCCCTGTGTTAGGGGTTTGTATCTAGTCACAGGTCAAGGTCTGAACCTGTCTGGTTTGGTTTGGGTTCTTTGGGAATACAGGGGACATTCCTAGTGTGGGGCCTACCTGCCTGCTGGTACACAGCTGCTTTATGGCTGTGCAAACCCCTGGTGGTCCACAGGCTCCTGGTTTCACATGTGACAATCCAGTGTGCCAAAGCAGAGTCTTTAACTCGCCCTGAGAGTCCTAGGGATCCTAAAGACCTGGACTTCCAGGCCCCATGCATACCCAAAACACAGAAGAGCTCAGGCTGGAACATCGATGTGATCCTGGTGTGATGAACACTCCTCTGGATCCCAGCCTGGCCCTGACAGCCCTGGAGAAAGGCACAGTGGTGGGAGAGCATCCAGGAGGAGCCGGTGCAAGAGTTTTGCCTCTGCTCTGAACATTGGAGATGTCAGTTCTTGTAGTCTTCCTTGTTCTGGAGTCTTGTTAGGGTGCACCCATCCTCTGCGAGAAGGTGGGCCCGGGCTGTTTCTGATAAATAGACTCTGGATTGACGTGTTCCAGCATCTCCACAGGAAGCAGAGGCATCGCCCTGAATTCCTATCTTGAGCCACCAAGCCAGAGACTGCTCTTAGAGATGATGGTCCTCGTTTAACACCCTTTCTGGAGAAGAAAATAAATACCCCATTTAAAGGGGCACCTGCAAAGTTTATACGTGGTTATGGACTTGTTTGCACTATTGAGATGAAATGCTAAAATCTCCTTAAAGACCTTGGCCTTTCATGCTTCTTAGTGATTGCCTGAGGGGAATTGAAGTCCTTTGTTTCTAGCATTGAAAGTGCCCTTCTGTATCCATCCTCTTGCTTCCTAAGAAATCCTGACATCTGTCTCCTGTTCATGTAGTGACTTCTAAACCCTTGTTTTGAAGTCCTATGTGGAAACCCGTGGCTGTGGTACAGAATCCTGAACTAAAAGCTGGGAATAAGGGGGCTGTAGCTATTTAAGAAGCTTTTGTAATTAATTTGTGGTCTTTCTTGTCCTTCCTTAGAGTGTTCCTGGATCCCAGTCACTTGAGAATTTGGGTGTTTCTGCTGCAAGTACTCCTGAATCTCATAACACCAAGCCCTGTGGAGCACCAAGACCTGTCAATGGAGTTATTAACACGTAAGCTCTTTGCATGTTCTAGGAAGGGCTTGATTTTTATGGTATTGACAGGGTCCCTGGAAACCAGACTGTAACATGCTGGTGGATGGCAGCTGGGTTGGTGACAGTAGAAATGGTCTCTTTTTGAAAAAGTTTGGTACTAGATCATCCTTGGAAACATTTTGGAGGAGATTGCTTGCTTGAGCCTTTCTGCTGCATTGTTTTTCTGAAAATGGTATTAAACTGAGCTGTGTTTACATGAATGAGTCCTGCGAGCAACCATACAATGAGTATGTTTAAAACTGTTTCTTTATAGGTATTTTTAATACACTTGCAAACTGTGTGATTCAAAGGTACAAGTGGCCCACTTGCAATTATTTCACAATTATTATCTGTAACCCTGTCTCACTTCTCTGGAAATACGAAGGAGCCCAAGTTGAGTTGATCTGGGGAGTAAGACTTTCCGAATTCTTTGTTTCTCCAGACTGTTTCTGTTGTGTAAGTGAAAAATGTTTTCCTATGCTACAGGGTGATTTCAGAGTTGAGCCACTTGAAAACCCTTGAATGCATAGTGCTTCAGAGTTCTGGTAGGGGCTGGAGAGGCGTTGCCAGCACAGTTGCACTTGCTTAGTGCCTGAAGGAGGGAGGGACGCTGCGCCGGTGCAGTGGGAGCAGGCACAGAAAGCACCCACCACCACGCTCATTGCTGTAGCTGAAACACTGCAGGCTACAACAGAGCCCTTTTTAAGCCTGTAGCCTTTGAACTGCACAGCCTTAGACTACAGGGCTTTAATGTTTTGTGTTTTCAGAAATAGAATACTTGTAAAATACACATGAAAAGGTTCCGTGGGTGAGGAGCTGCGCTGATGTTTAGTAGGAGGCATGATCTGTTGGTGCCGCGTAGGGCAGGGTTACTGTGTGTGGACAGGAGAGTTCTTTGTGTGTAAAACTAGAACGGCTTTTGGTCTTGTGCTCTGTTCAGGCTTTAATGCTGCTTTTTATTCAGAACTTCTGACAAAGTTTCAGTGATGAGGGAGTATGGAAAAATGGCCAAAGTAAAAGCAAGTGTTAGAATGGGCTCAATAAAAGCTATAGCCTGGTGAAACTGCAGTGCTTGAAACGTACGAGTTTTTGCCAAGGTCTGAATCCTGAACCTGGCTGGTACCACTGGGTGAGATGGGATGGTCGAATGAATAACGATATCTTTTGTCTTCCCCTTTCATCTGGGCAGTCTTCAACCTGGCCTGGCAGAACACGCTCAGGGAGATGGCCAGGAAGCTGAGGAGCTCTTGCATAAAAGGCAACGATTGAACATGGTTTCTTCATCTTTGGATGGAACGTGTGTAGCAGCTCGCACGCGCCCAGTACTGAGCTGTAAGAAGAGACGACTTGTTCGACCTAGCAGCATCATGCCTCTTTCCAAAAAGGTTAGTGCTGTCTGGCTTTTTAAAGCTTTGCAGCAAGGAGCTTGGTGAGGTCGTGATGTGTTGGTCCAGTCTGCTTTTGTTCTTTCCATGGAGAGGTCTCCCTGCTCTGAGAATATTTGTGGTTATTAAGAGAGGGAAGAAAATGAGGAGGACAGTGAGGCTTCACAGGCTGTTGGAGTAGTAAAGGAGAAATGAAGGGGAAATCTGTAATTTTCTGAGGATCTCTATGAGCCATCACTGGGCAGGGGGACATACTGAGTTCCAATGTGTTTTTTTTTCTCAAACCAACCAGCCTGAGGTGGACTTCAGGCCGGGTGGTTCAGTATGGCCCAGTCTGAGCTGTGGAAAGGAGCTCTGAAAAGTCAAGCATGAGGAAACCCTAACTCTGAGCACAGGAATTACCACAGCCCCAGGGAGTCACTGCTCGTAGTTCAAAGGGAGCTGCTGTCGTCTGACCAGGGATGTGTGGGGTGTCTTGCAGAAGGCATGCCAAGGCGATCGTGTCACTTCCACTGCTCAAGTTGGGAAATCACTGAATACCACGACTCTGTTCCTGGGTCTGTTTTAGTTTATTTTTTTATTTTATGCTCCTCTTCACATCATCTTCCCTACCCTGGGGTAGAATTCAGTTCCCTGGAAATACAGTTTATTCCCTGTATGAGGAATGGCTGTCTTGGGAAACAGGACAGTCCCCACGCCCTGGAGCAGACGGCTTCATCCTCCTGCTGTGCCAGACAGTTTGTCTAAACCTCCTTAGGCCAGCTATGCGAGTGCTTAGCCAGTCTTGCTTTTCAGACAGCAAAACCAAACAAACCAAATGTCTAATATAATCTGCCTTGGTTGCCATTTAAAGTCATGCCCAGTACTCCAAGTCCTGCTCCCCTCATGGCCAGCTCCCCTCATGGCTCCAGAATCTCTCCTTGAAGTGTGAAAGTTGATGTAGTAATTGGTAATGTGGTCACCTCTGCACTAAACCTACCACAGGTCTTTATGGGTTTGCACACAGGATGTTTTTGTTTGGATCTTGTAAATTTTTTGTTGTTTTCCTCTCCGTTTGGTGCGCACGTCTTGAAATATGTGCCCTAAACAGGGTGCAGCCCTCCAGCTGACACCAGCAGTGCCAAGTGGAACAGCAGGATTACCTCATGTCTTGCACAGCCGTCTTGTGTGTAAAGCCCTGTAGGGTGTTAATTCTCAGTTGTGGAATGACGTTGGTGATTCATGCTCTTTTGCTGATCCATAACAACCACGAGATCCTCTGGGCAGAACTGCAGCTTAGTTACCTCTTCCTCCTCTTCACTGCCCACTGAAGCATCCGCTTGTTGCATTTGCCCTCAGTGAATTATATTTGATTTTAGGTTGTTTCTCTTGATTTGTAACCATGAGTGGGACTCCAGGTCTTTTCTTCAAGGTACTTGCAGCCCTTCCCAGTTCTGGTGTTGTTTGCTGAGGCCTAGGAGTATGATATTTTCCACCACTCCAGTAATTAATGGACATTATTGGAATAATACTAGTGTCAGAACAGACTTTTGCAGATTCTGGCTTGATACATTCTCCCAGTTTGATGGGGAATTGTAGGCTGCTATCTCTATGGGATTTACATCCAGTTGTGCATCTGCCTGCAGTGGTTTCATACAAATGGAGCCTATAAATCTGTGAACTGAAAGGCTGTCCTGGTTTCGGAAATACGGTTGAGAAATAATCTTTTTTGCTCTGTAAAGATGCACCTTTAAGTGTTGGTTAAGACATATAGTGATAGGTCTCTGTCTCATCTGAACTCAAAAAGGCTTTTTTTTCTGCTTTCTGACAACCAAATTGTGCTGCCTCGTGTTTTTTGTAAGTGAGGTTTCAACTGTGGTAAAATCTAAACGCTTCTAGTCAAATTTAGTAAAAGTGTTAAAGTGTCCGTGCAGGTGAGTAGTAGTTTCCAGCTGTGTTTATGCAAAGTGAACATGTCCTTTATTAAGTCCAGCCTAAAGGAACAAGTTTTGTACGAAGTATTAGAAAAACCCAGCAGCCTTTAGGATGTTTTTGATGAGCTGTCAAGGAGGAACGGGTGAAGATAGCCCTTGGACACGCTGACTTCTCTTCTCTGTGCCCTTTCCAGGTCCATCGTAACAACCTGGTGCGATGTAGCTGTGATGTGAATACTTCCTGTGCTCTGTGTGGCACTCGAAGCTCAGCAATTCCAGAAATCCAGTATGATGCCCCTTTGCTGGAGCGCCTCTCCCAGCTGGACTCGTGTATTCATCCGGTCCTGTCATTCCCAGATGGTAAGCTTAGCACCCACAAAGCTGCCAGGGATATTGTCAGACTGGGACTGAGGTGGGTTACAAGGCATGCTTGGAGGGGCTCCCGAGCCCGCTCCTCCATCCTGCATAGAAGTGCAGATCTGCTTCAGTATGACCAAGCTTGTTTAGGAGCAGAGAGTTTGCTGGAGTGAAAGGGTCTGGGAAAGCATTGCAAGTGTTATGGGATCCTGAGCTGGAACCTCACTCAGGATGAAGAAACCAAGCTGGTCCTGGGAGTCTGGATTGGAACCTGGGCCTCAGGCTGCTCTCTGTATGGCTGTAAACCACTCAAGAAACATTTGCTTCTACAGAGTTCATTTATCTGCATGAAATTATTTGTGGATTGATTTAAGTCACAGGAAATATTTTTGACCCTGTAAGGAATTGTAAATGTTCTTTCCTGGGTCAGAGAGTATGGTAGGGATGTTCCTATTAAGACACTAGTTTCCCTTTGTTAATCATCATTAAGAGGAATCAGGGTTAATCATCATTGAGAGGAATAAATAACCATCCCTGACTGTGGGGTGTTCACAGATTTCATGTGTAGGGACTTTTCTTGAGGGAAAAGGAGTAGTTTCCAGAGTCGTTTTCTTGTTAAGCTGCCAAATTAAACAGAAGCCTGTTCTTTCACCAAAAAAAACTATTGACCTGCCCAGGATCCGTGTCCATCAGTCATCTTTTTCATCTGATTGCAAAATACAGGACCACGAATGAGTGAGCCAGGCAGTAAAGAGCTCATAGTGGTTCTGTTCCATGGTAGCAGCACCTGGCTGCTGGAGGTGTAAAACATCATTGGTGATGCTGGTAGGAAGGCGTTTGTCCCTGCTTCTCATGAGAGTGCCAAGTGATTGGTCCAGATTAAGGCACCAGGCTAATGTGTGTGTTTGGGTTTAAATTCCAGGTTTGCGCAAACTTCCTGTGACAGCAGGAAATGCACGGAGTGTCCGGGAGCAATTAATCTGGTATCTTTCACTAGTACTATATTTAAAACAGACTAAAATAACAAATTGGTGCTATTTTTAAAAAACAGATCCCCACCCTGCTCCCAGAGACACGGCTCTGTTAGGGAGCTCCTGAAGCAGAACTGTCTTTCCTGATTTCACTGCACTCTGTCTACAGTGTTAGATCAAGTACCCTGGGCAGCACAGAGAAAACCTGTTGGGTGCTACTGCAGCGTGGCCACGAGTCACGTTATTTGACCTTGTATTCACTTTCCATTTTCCCCAGGTCACCTGCAGCCAGCTCTGTGCAAAGGGATCCATTCTGGCTGCACGAGATGAAAAACTTAGTTTCTAAAACTGTATGGTGTAAAGCTTAAAACGCCGGTACAGAAATGTCCATTGACCCCCGTCCCTTCCTCGGATTGACTCCGGTTCTTCACTAATGCTCAATTTAGTTTTGCTACAGTTGCTTTTGGGGAGTGGGGTAGTTTCCTATCCAAACAGGGAACAAGTTCAGGTAGGGAAATGGCTCTGCCTGACGTTCTTGGTCTGCATCATGGTGTCTCCCTGCCTTTGGTATTAACTCAGTTTGCTGGTGGTGATTATTCTGGGGGCTCACCTTGAACACAGACTGTCTGGGTTGATGGACAGAGGCTCAGGTCAGGCATTCTGGAGGAGCCTGCCTCTCCAGAGCTCCTCCAGTGCCAACAGCCGGGGATCTCTGGTGCCATTTGCCAAGGGCAAAATTGCCAGGCGTTGTGGGAGGGAAAAGATCATTTGTTCTTCTGGCAAGATGGGTGCAGACATCGTGGCTTTTGAGCTCTTGCACTTGCGCTTTGTAAGCACTTTGTCCCCTTCCTCTCAGGGTTGACGTTTCTTTTCTGGTTCATCTGGTTTCTCACTGGGAATTTTCAGATGATGTAATAACCTTGGTGGGGAGGATGAGAACCCGGGAGCTTGGGCTCGGGGTGGTTGCCATCTGCCGGTCCCTGGGAGGCCTGCACCACTCGGCGAGGAGGAGGAGGGATGGTGTCACTTGCTGCACAGACCCTGACAGCAGGACAGTGACAAGCCAGCAAATAACTCATTTTCTGATGTCAGTGTTTTGTCTTAGATTTTTCCCCTCCCTCTGAGCCGTCTCCATCCACAGATGTGCTGTTTGCTGGGATGGAAAGAATTCTCAAGAGAAAGCAAAAAAATTGCCAGAGGAGAGTCCATTTACCCAAAGTGAGACCACGTCAACACAATGATGTTGGAGCCTCACTGGCAACGTCCTTAGGGACTGGCTTGAGTGCTCTCTGTTCTTTGGGACATATCTCCACAAACGGGCAGAGCTGCCGTTGTGCTGTGATAGCTCTCCCTTAGCACAGGGATGGGGTGAAATCGCAGCTTTAACCATCAAGATGCTCAAAATGCAGCTGTCCTGTGTTTTCCCTGGGAGTTAAGTTCCCACAATTAGTAACAAACTAATCCATCTCGCAATCTCTCAGCTCTCTCCGTCCTGCTTTCCTGCCTAGATCTGCTGGAACTTTCCAGTCCCTGGCATTGGTGGGGAAATTTCAAAGGGGTTCCTAGACCAGCTCTTGGGACTACTGACTGGGCTTGAATCTCGTCAGTTTGCCCTCTGAGAGCATCTAAGACACAGTTTTTAAATCCCATGGCAGCTCCTAATTGCCTCCACATCCCCTCTGCAGAGCAAGGAGGTTTATTCTTTGTGCAGGCCCTGGGAAGGTTCATCTCTGCTTCAGAGTCCTTGTGAAAATGTCACTTGAGCTTGAGAGGTGTGGGGGAGGGATATTTGTTTTATGATGCTTATCTTGGTGCTTTTAACTCCTGGTTTTGGCTGCGTGAGCTTGCGTTGAGCTGCTGGCCGATACTGGGGAGGAGAGCAGATGGGTGGCACGTCAAACCCCAAATGTTGTTGTATAACGATCATGGATGTAGTTGGGAGATGATAAATTCATTTCTCTGGAGTTCTCATGTTAACGCTAAGGGTTTTAATACTTTTCTGAATTAGGATTTTGGCTGTCATGCACACAAAATAGAACTGGGTCTTGGAGGAGACTTTAAGCAGCTGTATTTGGTGTTCAGATCTGAAGTTTGAAGCTATGAGCGTGAAAGGAAGGCTTGTTTGTGGGACTCCTGAGGCTGGAGTAGTTTGCTACTCCAGTTAATGTTTTTTATAGTCTACCTTAGCCTGTCTGAACAAGAAATACACGGAATAATTTCATTGACTTTCTTTCTTCCAGCTAAGGTTAGGAGTGCACATCTGTGTGGGATTTGGGAGAAATGAAGCTTGAGGAATGCAAACAGAAGTAGTGTCTGCTGAATTGCACAGCGGTCTAGCGTACTTGCGCTCATCGTGAGGCAGCAGGGTTGCATAGGGACGGGTACTCTGCGTTACCAGGATCTGTGGTATGCATAGAAACTTCAGGCTCGAAAGGCATCCGTTACCCCGATAATTACCCACATGTTTGGCTGTTTGCAGGTGGCTGCGTGACCTGGCCCCTGCCCCGGAGCTCCTGGCGAGCAGTAGTCCTTCTGCTCTTGGAGGCTCTGAAGTGTGCTTGCTTAGCACAACTTTTGTTGGATGATTGAGGTGCCACACCAGGTAGATTAACATCGTACAGTACTTGGTTGGCTTTTGGCTTGACCTACAATTGAGGATTTAAGCTGTATTTCTCTCTCCAGCCCGTACCTGTGTAGATTTGATGTGCTGAGATATCTTGCATTCTTGGAAGTCAGATCTGAGATAGCAGAGCTGAGTGTTGCAGTGCATGAGATACCTTCAGTGTTAAAGACATGGGGTTTCTGACAAAGGCTTCGTTATCCTGCCAGGATATACTTGGGCTGTGAATCCTGTGTGAATGTGCTTCTCTCTGAGAGTATCAGATTAGAAACGTTGGGTCCTAACATTGCAGGTTCTTCCTGGACATGAGGAAGGCATAGGTAAGCCTGGGTTTCACAGTCAATGCCTGCATGTTTGTCAAGGGCTGTTCTTATTGGGGGATTGGGAGAGGGTTATGGTACCACAGCCTGCTGGTCCCTAATTTAGTTAATTTGAATGCCCTGTTTCATATCCCTCTGCAGATGTGCCGACAAGCCTGCATTTCCAGAGCATGTTGAAATCTCAGTGGCAGAACAAACCCTACGAGAAAATTAAACCTCCCAAAAAGCTCTCGCTCAAGCACAGAGCCCCCATGCCTACCAGCAGCCTGTCTGACCCTGCTCGCAAGGACCGCCACAAGCTGGTAAACTCCTTCTTCACTGCAGCCAGTAAGTGTCCTCCCTGCACGCCTCCATCATGTGCAGAAACACGGCCCAGTTTTGTACCCAACAGCCATGCAGTCTGGGAGGAGAGAGGAGCAGGAGATCCTTCAAATTAAGCTCTCAGGATTGAGGCCATGGTATCACAGGCCAGGGCTGAAAGGGAAGTGTGGGCAGGCTGTGAAGTTCAGGCTGGTCTCAGTGCATAGGGACCGCTTCTTGCTCAATTTGAGGCTTTGCTCACACTGGCACAGGCAGTACTACAGCTGATGCTGCCCTGACCGTGTCTCTCCCGTGCCCTGATGGTATTGAGGCCGACCTGTCTGGATTTATGGGGCTGGTAAACTCTGCCTGAGTCTCCTGTGCCAACAGAAAGAGAGGTGAAAACAAGCATTTCATAGCTCTTTCTTTGTTCCCCTCCTCAGAGTGCTCGCATCAAAAAATCCAACCAGACAAGGCACACAGGCCACCTTTAGACGATTTTACGGCCGTGTCCAAGGCCGAGAGAGCGCCAGAGCGCTCAATTTTCCAGCCTCCTGCCCATGACAAAAAACGATTGCGAGACTGCTCATCTGAGAGAAGTGAAGGTAGGCTCCCACAGCCAGGTCTCTTGAGGGAAGCTTGGGCTTTGCTGCATATCCAGCCTCTTCCCCACTGCAACCTTGGAGAAGGGGAAATGCACTGCTTCTCAGCCTTATCGCCATCACAGCAATTCCTCGTATGCTCTAACTGCTTCTTCCCCCAGGGCCTCTCAGGCTGGTAACCACCATCAGAAGGTGCTTCTCTTTCATGCAAAGTGCTCTTCAGCACTGACAGTTTCTGGTGCACATGGTCCTTTTCTGTCCACCACCTCACCCTCGTTGTTATTTTTGCTAATGTCATTCCTCATTTTCTCCCACCTTGTGCAGTGTTGAAGCATCATACGGATGTTGCTGGCCCAAGCTACTTTTCAGCAGCTGTGACCCCCACACCTCACAGCCCTATAGCACGGCAACTGTCTGCCTCTTCAGAAGGCTCTGCTCCTGCCAGCACGAGTTCACAGGGCACCTCCAGCGCAGCTGTAAGTATCTTGTGCCTTTCTAGAGAGGTTTCTGAGCTCAGCTCCACCAGGGGATCTTCGCGTTCAAGCACTTCAGGCATCTTTGGCGTGAGGAGGGTGCTCAGTATTTCCCTTACCCTGCTGGACCTGTTGGTTCAGCTGACAGTAGGAGTGCTGCCCTCTTTTTAACTCTGACTTTGGGTCTCCTGAGAGTCTTGCATTGACGTTAGCTGTGCAGAGAGCTAGTCAGCTGCAATTGCAGCTTCACTGTCAGCTCAGTAGCTGCTGGTAAATGTTCCTGTTCTCAGGAGTCCCTTGACTTTGCTCCATGTCCAGATTTTGATTTCTGAAGTTGTCTGGAAAGAGGAGTGGAAAAAGCGGAGCACCAACAATGTGCTGCTGCTGAGATAGCTTTCCCCTCGTGGCCTTGGTGGCACAAAAGGAGGCTGTAAATGGACTCTGGGCCGAGTCACAGGGCCGTGGTACGTCAGGGTGGCTGGGATCTTAACTGTCATATGTATGCAAGCTTCGGCAGTTGCCTAACTCGTACTGTCTTCTGAGACACACTCAGCCTCCCAAATTGCTGAGGGGTGACAGGATTTGGGACCCCTATGAAGCTGTGTCTAAAAGCTGTCAGTGAGCAGGGCCATAACTCCCTCCCACCGTGCTCTGGGACGGATCGATGACACAGCTTCTCTGCCAGATGTCATCAGTGCCTGACCCACGTTAACAGAAGCCCTTGATTAAAGGACTGAATTCTAATGAGCTCTGTAGTGTCCAAGCGAAGAACTTGGCCTCTATCTGACCACTCCAGTTAATAGTTTGTGCCACAGCCTAAGCTGAATATGACTCAGCGATAACAGCAGATTTCCTGCAACCCTGATGGTGAAACCAGGATGGTTAAGAGACATCTGTCCATGGTAGAGCTGAGCTCGCCACTTGCAACTCAAACCTTTTGTGCCCTTGTCCTTGCTCCAAGCTTGTTGCTCTGGGGCTGCCGGGTCCCAGCTGAGTTCCTTCACTACAGAATTTGCTGTTCCACCATCAGCCATGGCATCACGGAAGCACCCTGTGGCAGCACATAGTGTCTGAAGAACCCAACAAGCAGTGATAGTTTGTTTTGTATGTGCTAGATCTTTGGAGAAGAGCACAGCTCTTCTTAACAGCTGTAGCACGTCAAGATGACATTTTCCTCTGCTTCACACACATATCTTGGTCTTCTCTTACTGCTTTTTCTGCTGCTTTTTCACAAGCTCATTCAGAAAAACAAGACAAAAAGCATCGCAGGTGCTGGGATCTGGTCTCTGGGCACAAGGTCCAAGTCCTGTGTTTGAACTTGTCAGTCTGTCACAGTTCTGCATGGACTTCCCAGCTGGTGGGCCCAGCATCACTGTTGACAGTGACGTGTTGGAATTTCCTTGCTGCCATGGTGATAGTTGTCCACCCACTCTGTCGTTATGCAGCTTCACACAGGTCCTGGGGTTTGGCTATGGCAGGTCCCTGGCAGTTGAGTTCCCGTTTGCTTGTGCACTGAGAGCCTTAGGTATCAAAGGAGACAGAGAACATGGGAAATTGGAGGTGAATCTGTTCAGAAGACAGGCCATTTGCCTATCAAGGTGATCCATGAGGATTCATGTCACTGTGCTGGCACAGGATTGGGGGAGATTTCTGGGTAGTCAGATGGAAGGAGAGCACCCAGTGCTCAACCAGGTTTAAATAGATAAGCATGAAGCTTACTTCTTAGAAAATCTATTCCAGTCAGAAGTGCGATACGAGTGGAAGCTGTTAGGGGTGGTACAGCTGTCCAAACTGGAGGTGAACTCCTGTCGGACTGCTTCACGTTCCTCCTCTGTCACAATGTCGCCTGTGATGGGTCCAGACCCCTGCAGGACACGAGCAGTAGGGCTCTTTCCGGACAGCACAGTTTCCTTTTTACTATTCTCTCCACATTCTTTACATTGGCAGGAAATTGGATTATGTGGGAGACTTTTCTTCTTGCTGGGTCTGTTCATCAGCCAGATCAATCTCCTGATCTGCCTGGCTCTGTGCAGTGGCGGCTCCCGCCAGTGTGGTGGCTGGAGGTCAGCAGCCCATGCCCACCAGTGCCTGCAGGGCCACTGCAGCCCTTGCCTTTGTTTGTACCTTCCAAGCTAAGGATTTTTGGTTGGGGAAAGGAATTTCAGCAAGTGAACATTGTTCTGATGCTGGTTACTGTGAGTCACACGAGGCCATTCTGCATGAGACCGTGTCCTTTTTCTGTCAGTGACTTAATGTGATGAAACCTACAACGCTTTCTCATGTTGTTTTTGTGTTCATGTCACAGCAGCCAAGGAGGAGGAGAGGTGAAAGTTCATTCGATATTAACAACATTGTCATCCCGATGTCCGTTGCAGCAACAACTCGTGTGGAGAAACTGCAGTACAAAGAGATCCTCACACCCAGGTATGTGCCTGGTCCCTGGCTCCAGTGGGGCTGTCATGTCCCAGGCGTTCACTGTGTGACTCTCTTGTCAGAAGTTCATCCCAGCCTAGGGCTTTGCTCCCTGCAGCTGCAGTGCTGGTGAGGAAGGGAGCTTTCTTCTTCATTGACAGTAAGAGAAAGTTAGGAAAACTTGTGGTCATGCCATGGATGGAGACTTGCTAAGTCAGGGAGTATGTTGTCTGAGTGTCCCTTGTGCATGAAGGCCAGCTGCCCTCCTCAGGTCTCTGTGCCATCGAAAGCCGTCCTGGGTGTCCTCTGTCCCCTGTTGCTGAGGCCGAGGCGCACTGAGCCAGCGTCCTGGTGTTTCCCAGCTCTGCACATGTCCAGGCTTGGTTAATGTCGTAGTGCAGGAACAGGGCCATAGCCTTGGGTTGCACTGGCCCAGAGAAGCACTTCCACCCCCGAGCCACGTGCAAGGAGGTGAGTTGTCAGCCCCTATTCTCCTGTTCTTGGATGAACACCATGGATGAGAGCAGTGCTGTTTTGCACACTTTAGTGGTCGGTGGGGGCTTGCTGACTGGCTGCAGCACTGGTGCAGCTTTTTCATCCAACCTGCCCAGTTTCCAGTCCTCCTTTTCCCTCCCAGCTTTCCAGGTCTCTTTCCCAACTTACCTTTCTTCTTCCTGCTCCTACATGCTCTTCCCAGGCCCTTTTCAGAGCAGAGCAGGGAGGGGCCATGTTGCTGAGCCAGAGGAAGAGGACGAAATGCTGCAGCATCTACTCGGCTTCCTCTGTCCTTGGCAGCTTCAGCCAAGGAGCTGGGCAGGGAGACAGAGGGCAGGGCCACAGCGGGAGGATGCTGCCAGCCTTGCTCTCCATTCCTGACCTTCCCAATGCGGAAGGATGTCTCCTGCCTGTCTCCCGGTTTGTGCTCAGCGGGTGCAAACCTGCTGCTAAAAGATGTGCTCAAAATGGAGCAGACTGACAGTGGGAGGGGAGAAACTGTTGTGTGGTAGCACAGGGATTTGGGGAGACAAACTTGGCTTAAAACTGAGCCTAAGTATGTTGCTCATCGTGGCAGGCATGTATTTTCCTTTCCCAAAAGACAGCGTTAGCACACACAGGGCCTGTGCTGCTGCACTTGGCCCTGCCCGGGTCTGACTGCCCTGTGGTGTTGGTTTGCAGCTGGCGTGAAGTGGACGTCAGCGCTCTGAGAGCCAACCCTGATGAAGACAATGAGGAGGTAAGAAGGGGTTTGTTTCCGAGTTAATGTGATGAGGTTGGTATCAGCTGAACAGCATCCACAGAGGATGCTGGCAGGGGGTGGACACAGGGACCTCAGCAGGGAGGTCCGGAGTCTCAATGTCACAATTGCCATTCCCTGCAGAAACCAGCCTGGTGTTGGTTCCTTTTCAGGAAAGGCATGATTGAGGCAGAAGTTGGATTAACGGGCTGGGTACAGCTGAACCTGAGGTCTGGTTGCTGTCAGGAGACCTCTCTGGTCACCAGCCTTTTTATGGCATAGTCTAATCAAGAAACCATGACCAGTCATGATGCTATAGTTATTATTTTAGCTGTACTGATAACGATGGTATTTCCTTACACCTCAGTGTGAGTGCTTTCATTCTGGGTTAAGTGGCTTTCCCTTGGTTTTCCCTTTTTCATCTCTTCCTAAGCAGTGCAGACTCAGTTTAACAAGGTGCTCTCTCACTCACTGATAGCATCTGCCTCTCTCCAGACGTAAACATTTATCTAAATTCATGCTGTGGATAATGCTGGAAAAACTGCATGTGGTTGCATGTTTAATACAAGAAAGCTCTGAACAAGCCCCATACCCTTCCCCTTCCAGATCGAGGACTTGTCTGATTCAGCCTTCGCTGCTCGGCATGGCAAGTGTGAAGAGATGGAGCGGGCCCGGTGGCTTTGGAGCACAAGCGTGCCCCCGCAGCGGCGGGGCAGCAGGTACCCCCGCTGGCACGTTTCCTCAGCACTGATGGGGGCTGCCCAGCCCATCAGCAGCACTCAGATAGAAAGGGGATTTAGTGGGGTTTTTTTGGCCAAGGTTTCATTCCCAACAGAGTGGGAGGCTCTTGGGAACAGGTTGTGGAGGTTTTATTAGATTGGTAGATCCATAAATATGGTTAAAGGTTTGTACTGGTACTGGAATGTCACTGGAAAGTCTTGTAGATCGCCATCCACAAAAGCAGCTCAAGGAGCCCTTGTAGGGGTGGGGCTTTCTTATGTAGGGGGCTTTGTGACATGGACAACCAGCTCTTGCACCATCTGTTTCAAATCAGCGCTCTGGAAGTGTGAAGGCCGGGGCACCAGCTGAGGAGTCTAGAGAAGGGCTGAGCTGGCCATCCACCACACGAGAACAAGGAACAGGGGTTGTTCTCAACATTGCATCTGTCGCATTTATGCTCACTTGCTTTGGCAATGGTGTTTCTCTGTTCCATTTACATAAATGTCCTCACATTCCTCTGATCACTTGACACTTGATTCCCTTTCTGCAATGTCATCTTGTGAGTGGGTGTCTAAAACCGCACAGTTTCTCATCACAGACCTGTATAAGAAGAAATTTGCTCTTCTCTATTTGATTTCTGATGCTTTGTTAGGTTTTGAACCACGCAGTGTTTGGGCAGAAGCGCTGGCTGAACCACAGCTGCCTGCAAATGTGCACCTGGCCATCTTAGTCTAGTTGTGGTTTCAGTTCAGCGCTGTTGGGCGTGTGCGATCGTGCAAAGTTGTTTCTGCAAGAAATTCTGCAAACACAAAGATAGCATTTGTCAAATAACATTTGTGCTCTCGCTGCCTCATTTCAGCTGCAGCTGCATTTCGTGGAGCTGGTGGAGTGGTGGACATCTTGGTGTTTCTTTGTAAGCTTTTTAAGCCAGTTCCTCACATCTGATAGCACTACTCCATAACCCTCTTGTTAGGCTGTTGGTGGAAGATGCTATATTGAGGTCCTGGCTTGGTTATTGAGGTGAATTCAAACTTCATCTCACAGGTTTAGGAATACTGGTGAGAAAGCATTCCCAGAGGTTTCCAGTCTGGCCTCCTGTAGGGCTGAGGGTAGCAGAACACCAGGTTGGCCATGGATGGTGTGAACACTTCCAGGGATGGAGTTTCTTCCAGAACTGGGGAATCCAATGTAGCTCCTCAGCAAGGAGAGATGGGGTTGTCAGTGTCCCTGCTCTACTGGCCATGTTCCTCAGCACAACCCAGGATGTGTTTGGTTGCGTCTGTGCTGAGAGTGACTGGGCTAAGCTCACCTTGGCGTTTGCCATGTCCCAAGCTCCTTCTCAGCAGGATCCTTGCTCAGTCTCCATCTTGGGGTGATTCTCTGCAACTGCTTTAGCCTTTCTTAAGAAATGATCAGAGCCCAGTAATTTCTTGTTCCTGGTGTTCAGCCAGTACATTGCTCCTTGCCTGTGGAGTCCCTGGGCCAGGTAATACCAGTAAACTCACTTGGTTTCCCTTAAATGTTGTTCTCCTTTGACCTGCTCCAGCAGATCTGCTGAGCATCTTGTGGTTGTCCTCCCTCATGTACATAGCAGAGTGGGTTTTTTTCTCTTGTGGCAGCTTTTAAATTGCCTTTTAACTCAGCACACAGACTCCATGTCACCTGCTGCGGCTGCAACTGATTTAGTTGTCCGGCTGGGGCTGGTTATGTGTTCGGGTGTACATTTTGACCAAAGCAGGCTTTTGAATCTGATCCTTAGCAGCCCTTGATTTTCACTTGCTGTTCTTGAATAGTTGCATACAGACGTGGGGACTCCAGTTGAGTGTGTCTGTTTGCATCCTGTGGGTCTTTTATCTAGGAATCTCTGTAGGTGCTTGCACTTTCTTCACTCTTGGTTTAAATCTTCTGAAGCCGTGAAGTTCTGCAGTTCTCCTCCTGCACCCGACCACTCAACCTGCTGCCTTTCCAACATTAGTGATTCACTGTGCTTGGTTCTTGAACTGCTGGGCATCGTGCAGCAGGAGGAGACTGATTTTTAATTGTCTCATTTCATAGGATGACTTCTCATTGTGGTGTTTATGCAGTACTTGCAGCGTAGGAGATGTGTGGGAACACATAACCTCCGGAGAGCAGCATCAGTGTCGCAAAGCTGCATTGAGGCTGTGGAGATGGGCCAAAATGAGCCTGGATGAGTTTGACCTCTGGGCTGCAGCATTCCCTGTCTGCTAGTGCCCGAATCCATGGGGCATTCCCTAGTGTACAGCTGGTGCCAAGGAGGGGCTGGTGGAAGGGATCGTGGAATGGCATCAGGTAGCAGCAAGCACAGCTGGGACTGAAACAAGGTTCTCAAATGTGTTCCTGTCTCAGGTCCTACAGATCGACAGATGGACGGACAACTCCCCAGCTGGGGAACCCCTCGACTCCCCAGCCAGCATCCCCAGACATGGTCAACTGCCATTCCCATTTGGAGCTGTCCCACACCCACTCCCCGCGCAGCCCTGTTAGCCCCGAACTGCTCTCTGCCCCGCTCACCCCGCTCTCCCGTGACTCCCTGCGGCTCCTGTCCAGCGAGGACACCCGTTGCTCCACACCCGAGGCCGGCCTTGATGAGCAGGTGGGTGCTGGCTCCGGTTGTGGCCCTTGGCTTTGATTTTGTGCCCGGAGGCTGATGAGAAGGTCCAGGTGCTGCCCGTTGACGTGTCCCTGCAGTCACCACTGCAGACAGGTACAGATTTAAATCTGATGCTCATACTTGATGTTTTATCCTCTTTGTTGTGGGGAGACAGCTTGGAAACCTGCGTGTGAGGAATTCTGTCTGAACGCTTGGCCAGATGGAACGTGGAGCTATTGCTGTTCGGCAGCAGGATGCTCTTCCAACAGTTGGTTCAGGTTGGAGGCTGCCACCTCCTCACTCTGGGTGCTAAAGTTTTCCATGCTCTTATGGAGGAGCATGGCTGAGTCTGTGGCTGGCGCGGCACCATGGAGCCGTGCGCTCTGCAGGTAGCCAGAGTCCTGCACGGAGGGGAGCAGAAGAGCTTTTTGAAAAGATTTTGCATAGCCTGGTGTCTCCTTCTCTTAGGCTGTGCAGCCCTGGGAGCGACGCACCTTCCCACTCTCGTACGATCCCAGGACAGAGTGTGAGGACCAAGCTGATCCCCAGGACCGGTCGTCACGCTGCACCCGGCGCACGTCAGGCAGTAAATCCTCCCGGGAGACGGATGGCGCTCCCGCTTTGCCCAACCTGGCCAGCCTCAAGAGCCGACCCCCGCTGGCAGCAGCCCCCCTCCACTCCTCTTCCTCCACAGCAGCAGCAGTCCAGCGGCCAGCGCACAGATAGAAATGTATGGGAAGACATGAGCAAAACCAACACACAAAACTAACTCTTGGCATTAAAGCTTCCAAAATCTGCGTTTGATATTCAAACATCCTGCCGGGAATTTTCACAGTTTTTAGTGAATTTAAGGAGTTTAGAAACTGGTTTTTTGGGTTTTTTTTTCTTCTTTTTTTTTCCCCCTTCTCCATGTTTCCTGTCACACAGATGAGAGCCCCCAGATTCCTCCCAGCAGAGTAAAGCCTTGGGAGGGGAGAAGCCCACCAGACACCCTTCCTTCTTTCCTCTCCTCCCCTTTTAGGTGTATAAAACTAGAACACAGGATTTAGCTGACTAGCAGACTTCGGGGATAGTTTTTCTCAAGCAAAAGGGTGTCTTTTTCTCTTAACCTGCTCCCTCCCACCCCTGAAGGGTTTTAGTGGAGTGAAATTAGTGGTGCAAAGTAATGACTTGGGATTGCAACCTCCACTGGCTGTTTGGCTGTTCTCACGTGCAGAGTGCCTGCCCTGTGGCATTTCCCTCTCTAGGTTGTATCGTGAGGGATGACTCTGCCTGCAGTCCCTCAGTCTCCCCTCTGCCACCTCCTTCTTCCTTTTCTCCTGGTTTGGAGCAGCAAGGTCTGGCTGCCCTGGCCAGTGAGGCAAAAAGGAAGGATCCTTTCTTCAGCCACTTCATGCACACCTCTGCATGGGAGGAGTGGGATTTCAGAATAAACCTTGTCCACACTGTGCACAAAGGGTGGGAGGGAGGGGAGAGTCCCAGCCTGGTGAGGTGGGATGCTTTGGACAGGAGTCACAGTGTGCTTAAAGGGAAACCCCTGGGGACACGGCTGGTGGCAGCAGCTTTCAGCTGGGGAACGTGGCTCTACCCTCGTGCACCCCCATAGGCTTGGGAAGTTGGGGTGGGGGCAGCTTGGTTGCAGCATTGAGGAGCCACTGAGAGCTGCGGGCAGCAGAGGGAGTGTCCCACACCTCGAAGGGAGGTGGCAGCTCCAGGTTGCATGGCCAAGTTGCTGGTGTGGTCCCTATGGGTGGGCCTTGGAAAAGGGGAAATCAAGAGGGGGGGAAGGAGGGAAGGGATGAGTGCTGGGGGGTTGGGATCTGTCACTATTGCTTCACTCCACTTTCACACAGTCTGAGAACAGGCGCCAGTTCTGTTTCACTGCCCCGTCCTTGGTCCGGTGTGCTGCCTCCTGACAGGGATTTTATTTTGAATCAGAGTTCGCTGTTGTTCCTCCCCACTCCCCGGCCCTTCTGCACTCACAGTGACTCCTGGATCCCACACACCATTCCCATCTGTAATGCTTTCTGATCCCAACGGTGAGGCTATTGGTCCCTGTCCTGTCGCTAGCATTGTGCCTGTCTTATGTATAATCACATCACCAAAAAAAAAGAAAAAATACAAAGGACTTTTTTTTTTCCATTTTGTAATCGTAAAGAAATAGTAGCTAAACTGCTTAATGGTTGGGGTTTTCACAATTTTCAACATTATCTCATGTTTTTGGTTCTGTTATAGTTTAAAGGATTTGTCATCATTTCTTTAAAACCAGCAACAATGCTACCATATCCCTCTGCGTAAGTGCTTTTCTATTTATAAGGTTGAAAATTCTGAATAACCCTTTTAGCATTATTAAAAAAAAAAAAACACAAAAAAACCACCCCACCTGGTATTTTGTAAATATTTTCTTTTCCTGCTTTGAGCTGTGTAATGTCCTTGTTATATAGAAATGCTTTTCTTCCGAGAAGCTGATCTTTGTTAATGTCTTGATTCTGTTGGCAAAGCACAAATGTGCTTATAAAAAAAAAAAAAGAAAATATTAAAAAAATTAAAACAATGTGGCACCCACTGTGTGTTTGTGGAACCTTGGGCTGGGAAGAGACACTTGATATGGTCAGCCCTGTCCTGGGCAATCAGCCGCTTCCCTCCCACCTTGCATTTCAATAGCCTCGGTTTTTTCCTTTACAGTATTACGTCCCAGTGATTATTGTCTGTGAGTGAAAAGTGGAGTGGGCTGTGTGCTGGGGGGTAAGGGATGAAACCAGAGCAGCAGCACTTCCCTGGCTTTGCATTTTCAGGGTTAATAGGCCGCAGCCGATTCCCACTGAGGCACAAATTGTTTGCCCTCCTGGTGGCTTTTGCTGTGGAAGTTGAGTGTTTGCAAGACCTGAACAGTGGGAGACACCTTTCTTGGGTGCTCTTAGTTTTCCAACAGAAGGTAATTACACTTTGTGCCTCTTTACCTGAGTGGATGGGAAACAGGGAGATCCCAAGTGATTATTAGCCACATGCTCAAAGAAATAGGAAGCAACAACCTGGGCATCACTGGGTTTTTTTACAGCTAATAAAAGGAAAATCCAATCTGAAAAGCAAATGGTGACTGTGCAGTGCTGGAAATTCTTGGCCTGCATGCAGCATCCCAAGGTGCAAAGCAAAGAGCTTGTGGTGCTGCTGAAGGACCTTTAACAGCAGCGGTCATGGGCTGGAGCTAGGGAATGGGAATGAGGCGTTGCTGGTTGGAAGCAGCCTCTGAACAGTCTCGACGCTGTGAGGGCCGAGAAAATGTCCTGCCCACGGTGAAACAATAAGCCAGAAATGAAACATCAGCTTCCTGGCAGCAGGCCCCCTGCAGATGGTACCTCTGGCATCGCTGTGGGGAGGGGGAGCTGGGGCTGCACTGGTGGCTGATACTTAAGAAAAAGAGAAACCGATTTTCTGTCCATCATTCCTGTTGGCTGCGCTGGTCCTACAGCTGTCAGGTACTGACAATCCCAGCATGAGCCCTTCTGTGGAGGAGAACGACCAGAACTGGACTCGGTACAGCCAAAACCCAGCACTTGTGCTGGAGGAATTCCTCATGTACCCAATGCCTGCCCCCTCCTGCCCCCCCCGGCTGTGAAAGAAGCAGCATTTATCATAGTAATGACTTTATTTTCAAATCCACTTTTACGGCAACAGTGTAAACCAGTTGTTAAAACGCACGATACACTATGGACAGTCACAGACAGCAGCTAAGCTAGAATGAGGATACACTGAGATCAAACCTTCCCTCCCCCTCCCCCCAACGCCCCACGCACCCCACCAGGCCCAGCACTCAAAGTTCACTTCACAGGCATTTTTGAGTGCAGAAACATTTTGAATCCATGCTGGATTTAACCCTTTTCAGACCAAGATCTGTGTGGAGTAAGGAAATGCCATGGGGCAGTTTGTCCAGCTTCTCATAATGACCCTGAGGCCTGGGTCTGAATGTGGGCACCAAGGCTGGGGAACCTGACTCCGCTGTGGTGGATGGAAAGTGTTGGGAGGACAGCAGACGGTGCTGGAGACATTGTGCGAGGCCAAGGAGAGCTGCAGCAGGAAGAGGCCTGATCACTGTGCGCCCAGACCTGGCGCACTGCTGCCCTTCGGCTGCACAGGGAGGGCAGGGGGTGGCACAGGTCAGAACAGGCAGCAGGAAGAGTTAAATGGAGTGTCTGGCCTGCATGGGTCACCCACTTGTTTCATTTGCAGAAGTACAAAATGCCACAGCAGCACCTACACCAATACTGAACAGACTGGGGTCGAGCGCCTTAACGATTGTAGTGTCCATGGGATCGGAGCAGGGAGCAGCTGAACATGAGCTTTCTCTGGATCTGAGCATGGTGGTGCTGGGCCAGCCCCTCCCTGACTCCTGGAGCTGCAGAGACCAGGGCTGCACACAGACACCCTCTCCCCCCCCCAAACCTGCTAATCCCCCACACCCAACATCCTCCTCCAGCACTGGACACGCACCCTCCCCCAGACCTCTGCACAGGAAATCTCAGAGAAGCCTGGGCAAGGCGTTTAAAGGCTGCAGCAGCAGCTCCACCAGCTCCTGCAAAGGATGGAAAAGGTCCTGATCAGGGAGGAATCACTGCCACTTGAACAGTACCAGTGTCACCCAGCCTTCTCCAGGTGCCCCACACCCCATTCCGATCAGGATTTCAGCCCCTTGCTGGGAATGCAGGGCTCTCCCCGCAGCCCAGTGCTAGGGGTTCCTGGCCTGCGGCCCTACTGGGCCCCCACCCTCACTGCCAGCTCTGACCCCCAGCTCAGCTGCGTCTCTCAGGGAGCCCAGAGGGAGGACACATGCTAAGCTGCACTGATCACACCTCAGCCTCTTCGGTTGCAGAAGGGGCGTGCGGGAACAGCCACGGGTGCAGCACAGCCCCAGGTCTCCCCTCAGAGCAGCATAAGACACAGATCAGCTCTCCCCACCACATGGTTGCTGAGGGTGGTCAGTGCATGTGGAGGAGGCACCGTGAGGGTAACATGCTGTGAACTCAAACCCGAGAGCAGCCAAGGGGTCAGTGCCAAGGAGCAGCTGCTGGCCCCCGAGTGCAGAACAGGAGCTGCCCCATGCATGGCGAACGCCTCTCACACGCCTTCCCCGCACATCCTCCCAGGCATCTCCTGCCGCCTCCAGTGCATGAGAACAGCAGAGCCATGGAGCTGCTACTTCCACAATCTCCTAGCTGACCTTGCAGGGAAAAAAAAGAACAACCCAAAAACGTTACAAGCTGCGCCCAAATCCAGTGGCCATCCCAGCCCTAGAGCTGTGTGTGTCCCTCGCACAGCATCCCTGGGCCCACGGAGGTGCCCAGAACTGGGAACCCAGGAGGCAGCCCCCTAGTCCTCCCCACCTCTGCACCCGGCAGACATGCGGTGCCGGACTGCCCCGCTGGCGACAGCTCTGGGCACAACCCAGAGGGCGGCAGAGCAAGCGCAGGGCAGCTCAAAACTACTTACAGCATTTTCTTTAAACACATGCTCGTTTACGAAAAGAATCGATCACCCTGGCACAGTCCAAGCATATACAGACAAATCTACTCTACAACACGAGGGTGGCCAAAGGAATGGGGAAAAGCCTCTACTCATCCACTCAGCGGTTCCAGCACAGCCACAGAGAGGGGAATGGCCATCTGGGGCCTCTCCTGCAGCAGGGTACCCCAGCCTCACCAGCACTCCAGCTGCCGGAGCTGAGAGCGGCTCCAGGGGGTACCTGGCAGTTTTTCTTCATACACATCTAGGCTTTCAGGGTGAAAACAAAAGGTTTTCTTCCAAATCAGCAGGCAAATTGAATGCAGAAAGGGGAGGGACAGCTCCCAGCAGTCCTTGGCTGCAGCACCCACTGCCCGTGTGGCCTGCAGGCCAGACCTCCGGCCCAGGCATCGTTAGGGTATCGAGCGAGCGTGGGAAGGCCAAGTCCCCTTCCGCTGCCCGGTGGGGCACTGGGGTCAGCATCTGCCTCCATCCCCTTCCCAGGGCACTGGGTATCCCTGCCAGGGCAGGGCCAGGAGAGCGAGGGGCCTCACGGGGGACAAGGAAGCAGGGATGGGCATGGGCTGTGCACTCCGAGGAACAGGGGGAGAGGAGGTTTAATACCTCATCGTGTCACTGACTTTGCAGTCCTGGAGCTAGAGCTGAATGAACAGTAAAAGCAGGTTAAATCATTAACCAGTTAGGGGATGGGGAAGTGGCTGTAAAAGGAACAGAGGAAGAAGGCCAGATTATTATTATTATTATTATAATTGTTTCTTTTTTTTTCCCCTTGTCTTCCCTTGTCTTTGCCCACCGTGCCCCGATCACAAGCCCTGTTTGGCCAGCGAAGCAGACACTTCGTCAGCTAGCGTGGCGAGCTCGGGGGAGTCCACCATATTGATGCTGCCGGTGGAGGAGACGTTGCTAAGGCGGCGCGGGGAGGCATCTCCAGAGATGGTGGGGGACTTGTAGACGATTTCGGCGCCGTGGTCAGTCTTGGCTTTGGCGTTCTCGCGGAAAGTCAGCTTATGAGTCTCAATCTGTAAGGAGAGGAGAGGTGATGAGTGGGGAGGATGCAGGACACAATCTGGAGAAGCTGTTTTCACCTGTCAACCATTGCTCGGTCACTGCTGTTGTGCAGCCAGGAGGAAACCTCCGTTCCCTGACTTGATGCTCGCAGTGCTCCCGGTCCTCAGCAGCCCACAAAGGGAACAGGCACATCTTGGGGGGGATGGCGGGACTGGAGCATCTCAGAATGCTGCCAAATCCTTCCCAAGCGCCTGGGCCCCCTGTTGCACCGTGTCCCAGGCACAGGACTCAGACAAGCCTGCTCCAGTTCCCCTGGCAGGGATTTACGGAGCAGGTGGGATGACTACGCAGTGCACAAGGCTTCCCCTTAACCCACGGCCCAGCTGGGCACAGAACACTGCTCCCAGGAGCCAAACCCCTCTCTCCCAGCAAGCGCGAGGGCCAGGGAGGGGAGGTGAAGTGGATGGGGTTTGCTACTTACTGGTACCCTCCCCAGCCAAGAGCAGGGCTGGGAGCTGGCTCTCCAGGGGGGTGGGTGGCTCCAGCACCAGGGCCTGGAGCCCAGCAGGGTCTGGGCTTGGGCTCCGAGCAGCCTGGGGACGGGTCTTGTCTTCCTTGCCTTTCTCTCTCTATGGGTGAAGAAACCCGCCCAAGGCGGTGGGGTGCAAAAAACGCATCAGCAACAAAAACCAAGATCCAATAAATGTCAACCAGAAGGAAAAAAGACAAAAAAATGAAGAAAATAAATGGAAAATTGGGGAGAAAAAGATCTGAAAAACAGGGCCAATTCACTGACTCATAGGAAGAACAGTGGTTGCCTTTGGAGACAGGGAGGAAAGCTTCCCCTGCACAGCACAGGTACTCCCTCTGGCAGAGCGCAGAGTGCCCCGGCCCAGTGCAGGAGCAGCACAGGTACCGGCGATCACCAGTCCCTGGTGCTAAGGTGGGAATGGGAATAGGCTGGACGGGGAAGTCATCTGCAGCAGCATCTGAAATTAAGTTACACCAACAACCAGGTCCAAATGTGAATTTAGGCAGGGTACATGCAACTGCCATGAAGGAAGGCTGAGACAGGTGATGCTGCTGCTGGGTCACACCCTTGCAAATAAATTCCCCCTCTAAATGACAACTTCTTCAAACTACGGTCCAGTGAATGTGCCAGGATATGAAAGAATCATCACTGTAATCACAAAAACAATGAAAACGGGCTTAGTGAAGCACAGGGCAGTCTGATGCACAGCAGCAGCGAGAGAAGGGTAAGGAAGTCAAGCGATCCCTCAGTCAGAGGCCAGCATATGCCGCTGGAAGGTGCACAGAGAAAACGTGGCCAAGAACAAAGTGTCAAAATACAGGAACTGAAACAGAACTTTCCCCTCCCATTGAGAAGAACAGCGTTTGAAAAAACAAGCGAGACAAAAACCCACTCTTCCCTGGAGAAATGCAACCGCGTGAGGCTGGAGCCTCACTTCTGCGCTTACCTGGCCTCCCTGTGTGGGACGCAGCTGCCCCCAAAACCAGGCTGCAAAGGTGCTGGACCAAGCTAAGAGTTACTGCAAAGTAACCACCACAGCCTTCGGCAGGGCCAGCTCACCCCACACTCAGGATTTCACCTGACCTGATGGGCTTTTGTCTTTCAGTTTCAATCCCCCAAATGCGCAGACTCCTCCGTCACCCTCAACTAAGAGAGTGGGGCTGCAAGTGAGCAGAGATCCCTTTTCTCCGAAGTGACAGCCTACTGCAAAGTCACTTTTTCTACATAAAGCTAAGCCTTTAATGCTCCACTTCCCCTTGGGACCTGTGCAAAAGCAGTTGCTGATGGTGGCAGCCCTTAATGTGAGAGGTTTGAGACACAGACGTTTTTACACAAACTTTAGAGAAGAGCAGAAACAGCAGGAAACCACAGGAGAGGATATCCCCGACATCCACACGCATTAGGGTGGCCATGGGCTAATAAGTGGACAGAACCTGCATCCCTGCAGCTCTGCCACAGCTGTGCTCCAGGGAATGACTCTGGGTTGGCAGAGGCAGCCCTGGAGCCCTTGGCTCTGCCCACCCGTTCCGCAGTGCAGCAGGACCATGAGCCGGCGGCCCTGGCAGAAGCTGATCCCAGCACTGGGCCGGGCACTCTCTATCCTCTGCAGGACACACAGGCACAGACCACCCCTCGCTGCAACACAGGCAGCAAACTGTGTCCAGCACTTGGTTAGAAGTGCTGCTGGGAAGCAGAGAGGAGAGACCACGGAGGTTAAAGATGAGCTGGGCTAGCAGAACCTTCTCCCAGTCCAGATTTCCAGCACGCCTGCTCTCTGCCCAGTGCCCTTTACCTTTTTATTTCCTCCTCCTGGGACGTGGCTGATGTTATCTAAGGACCCGATTTTCGATTGCACCTTATCTTTGAAGTCCAGTTTCTCAGATTTCACCTCCACCTGGCCACCGCCTAGAAGAGAAGAGCATGAGCAGGGTCAGCTCCCTAGCCAGCCAGGGCAGGCTTGAGAGAAAGCACTCAGGTCTGAGCTGCTGCTCTGAGGTGGCTCAACCAAAGCCCTGCTGAGGCTGAGCAGGGGGTGTGGAACAGGAAAACAGCAACAAGAGGGACCCCACGGAGATCTGGGAAACCCAGGAGCCCAAGGCAAGTGGGAACCAGTGTAAAGACACTCTCCAAAAGATGTGGCAGAGCTAACCCTACTCTCCTGAACACCAGAAGTTCCTAAATACTTCCCAGTTACAGTGATGTGCTGGTACAGACAAGGGAGCACACAGACCACACCAGACCCCTTCCCTCCGACCCAACAGTCAGGCAGACTGTAGGGGGTCTCGCAGTGACAGAGCTGGCGACAGCGCCCCACGCCCCAGCGCTCACCGACTTCCAGTCACTGTCCCAAGTGCCTCCCCTCACTCCCTGCACATCCCAACCCTCTCCCCGTCTCCGGCCGCACACGACAGCACAGCCTGCGAACCCCAGTGAACCAGATACTGCCTTCCAAGGGTACCTGGTTTGTGATGGATGTTGCCCAGGGAACCACATTTGGATGTCACGTGGCTCAGGTCGACCGGCTTGTAAACAATTTGAACCTGTCCGTACGAGAAAGGAGAAGGCGGTGAGCTGGCTGCCAGTACGGGCAGCCCGGGGAGGGGGAGGCACAACACACACCGGCACCTGATCTGGATTCAAGGGAATGGACAGCTTAAATCCCAGTAAGATTAATAACACGAAAGAAACTGTCATCAGAAATGGGAGATCATTAATGCCCGTGTGCAGTAGCCTCTTAACATGTCAGCATGCACAAGATCACCTCTCCACAGAGGAGAGAAGTAGAGGCAATTTTAAAGTGCTTAAGAGAGAGAAAGTGGAGTGGTAATTAATTAAGATTTGCATACACATCATCCAAAAGGAGGAGATATACCAGAGAGAAAAACGTAAAAAATAAATACCTTTTCTGGTGTAAAACATAAAGCTTATGTCCACAAAAACTGAAAGAACAGAAATGGTCAATGTGCACAGAACTTTTAAAAGAGTGACTAAAATATGCATTTCTGAAAAATGCTGTAATGGAAATAAGGGTTAACAAAAAAATTGGTAAAACAACGTCTAAATATCTGGCATAATATAAATTAAAATAGCATTATAATATATCAAATCAAAGCAGTATTTTGTTATAGTGTGCTCTGTTTTATTTGTTTTACCCATTACCTCTCTGAGCATGGGCTCCAGCAATTCCCCCTACCCACCCCGTTCAGACACTGGCACGGCTGCGGCCGCAGTGCCAGTGGCCTCTTGCGCAGACAATCGGGTTACACGGGACACACGCACGAGGAACGGTTAATGTGGAGCTGTTTAGTGGTTACGTTAGCGGTTAAACACCACACTGGAAAACACCAATGACTGGAGAGGTCTGGGGGCACCAGGAATGTCGGGGATGGCAAACCACAGCACAGAGACACCAGCTACACCGGAAGCAGGAGACGGGAGGGTGAGAAAACATCCCCACACTCCTAGAAGTCACCTTGGACCCCAGGTTTGGACTCACACCTGTGTGAGAATCAGCCATTGCTGTAGTTACAAGGGCTGTGCAGGAGAAATCAGATCAATACCTCAAGGTTTGTTCCTACTCACTGGGAAGTGTCCAGCTCTCAGTCAGAGCCTGGATTCTAGGGGCGCATATTCTGCTCTCTGTGTTTCCACCAAGCACCATGGCAGAAATGTGTTCTCACAAATCCCGGGAAGGATGTGCCAGCACCAAAGGGACATTTGCAGAGGAGCTGACTCCTCCAAGCAGCAAGGCAGCCTCTGGACTGGAAGCTAGCACAGAAGATTCACTGTAGTCATGGCTTTCCATCAACCCAAGCGCTCTGGGCTGGTGAAGGTGCATCCTTCCGCTCTCATGGTGGCCACAAGTCCCCGGCCTCACCCGCTGACAGCCCCGCGCTGAACCGCGGCTGCACCCACCACTGGGAAAGACTTCCTCGGGCGAGGGGGAGCCGGGTCTCAGCACCACCGTCCCACCAGCACACAGGGCCTGCCTGGTCTCCCGTGCCCATACAGACCAAAAGGCACATTGGACACAGAGTGGAGACAGAGAGAGGGGAGAAACATAACGCCAGGGCCTGAGGGCACACTGCAAACAGAGACATGAAAACAGCGCACAGGGAAGGACACACCCAATGCACGGGGCAGGAGGGGAGCTGGATTCAGAGGACAGCAGAGAACACGCCAAAAGGACGGCTGGCATCTTTTGAATCCCAGCTGTGACCCTGGAGGGCTCAGAGGAGCAACTTGGGCACCGCTGGGACCTGGGACTGAAAGACTCCCATTTCCAGAGCAAGCAATCAGCAACGGAAACACTTTCTGCTCTCATTGTAGTTCCCTTTTTTTTTTAAAGGCAAGACTCCACTAACCCTCACCATCCTGCTGGGGAGCACAGAAGGGTCCTCTCCATTTCATCAAGAAAGGAAAAGGGGCACAGAGTTGCTTGCCCGGGACACCGGTGCCAGAGACCTGGGGACCCTACCTCTTGGAAGCAGCAATGCTTAGGTCAACTTTTGCCTAATGCATCACCTTGTCAGAGCATCTGCTGGCTTAGAAAAAACATACCAACCCCAGGTTAATGCAGCAACACTTCATTCCTCTGGAAGCAGCAATGGCTGGGCAGGCAGTCCCTGCAGACAGTGCCGTGCAGGGTCAGGACGTGACAGCTGTTGAGCCCTGGTGGTCTCCTGCTGCCCCTCTCTCGGAGGAGCCCCAGGGCACAGCTCTGCTGCCAGCACAGCCTGCACAGCCATGCTTCGGCCACGTCAGATCACAGCTTTGCTCCGAGCACCCACACCCAGAGCTTAGCAGCTGCTTTTCGTGTCAGAGCAGCCAGGCAGCAATCACATAATTTTCACTCCTGGCACAGCCTGGGGAGGGAAGACAACCTCCAGCCAAAAATCCAGATAATTCTTAACTGACTGCAGCCACTGCATCTGCAAATGCTTGCCCACGGCGTGAGCTCTCAGTGGAGAAAAGGATGAGCTCACTGTCCTGTACTGTAGCTAATTACCAGCCACAGCACAGACAAATTGTGTCGAACACCAACTCCTGGCACTACAAGTAGTCACCACACACCAAGCAGTCCAGCCAGTGCAGGACCCTGGGGTAAGAAAGCACAGAATGAACCTGGAACCTGCTTCTTAGAGCTCTACGCTCTGCAAAGCAGCTCCTCTGGCCCAGCAAGTAAACGCAGAATGACATTAAATTTAATGTGGAGGTTGCAAACCCAGTTATGTCCCCATGCTTACGTGCCAAGCCCTCTGCAGTGTTCTGGGAGGGCATCCACAGAGATCAAAAACAGCGCAAAGAAAACCCACCGGCAACATCTGAGAGGCACCAGATAGTTTCCTCAGATGGCTGCAGGCCAGGCAACTACAGACCCTGGGTAGCACCCCTTCAGGTCTCGGTGATGCTCATTCCTTGGTCTGTCATCTCCCCAGGACCCAAACTCTGTCTCCAGAGAGACTGGTGTAAAGCCACCAACCTCTGTGCAGTTTCTCCAGGTTTCTGGCACAGTAACTGGAAGCTGAGTCCAGCTATCTATCTGGGAATGGCTGAAATGCCTGCATTTAAATCAATTAACTCAACATTACTTTAGACTCAGCCTCCATGGGACTGCTGGACACATTCACCAGCAAGTAGAAGCTTAGTATTTGCATGGATCATACTGGCCCAATGAGAATGGGCAGGAACCTGCACTTCCACGTGTTGTGCAGTCAGTCATGTGCAATTTAGCAGTACATCAAGCAACAGGGATTGTGTTTGCCTATAGATCTACCCATCTACTGCATCAGCAACTATGTCACTGTCTGCCAGAAGCATCCATCCTGCAGAAAATGAGGCATTAAGCCCTCCAGGTAGCATAAAACTTTTGCATTAATGGGATGTTTTGTTACAGACACAGTTTGTACAGGGGTCAGGTTAGTTCTGTCCATGTCAGGCATGTACAGGACTTGTTAGGGTTCATCTAACCACATCTTTTGGGTTAACGAAGTTAAATGACAGCACGTCACCAATAGCTATCTGACGGCAGGGTCGCTGCAGATAGCATTGGCGGTTTAGTGTACACAACATGCCACTAAGGATTATTACAGTGCATTCAAAGTGTGAAGGTACTCACACTGCCTCCTCCCGGGATGTGTTTGATATTATCCTTTGAGCCACACCTGGATTGAACGTTGCTAAAGTCCAACTTCTTATTAACAATCTGCACCTTTGGTAGCCAGAAAAGAGTCATTGCACGTCACCAATAGCTATCTGACGGCAGGGTCGCTGCAGATAGCATTGGCAGTTTAGTGTACACAACATGCCACTAATAATAAGAACTATTACAGTGCATTGAAAGTGTGAAGGTACTCACACTGCCTCCTCCTGGGATGTGTTTGATATTATCCTTTGAGCCACACTTGGATTGAACGCTGCTAAAGTCCAGCTTCTTATTAATAATCTGCACCTTTGGTAGCCAGAAAAGAGTGTGAGAAAGAACATGACTATCTGCAGCTCGACCATGCGTTATATCACCAAAACCAGGAACCTGTCCTCCAGCACCAAGAGCAAAGGAGAATCTCTGCCTTGCTTGCAGGGATTTGCCTGCTTATGGGTTGGATTGAAAACTGAAGATGGAGGCGGGCAAATTATAGCTAGAGACTGGGCACATCTGGCTATCAAGGCAACCTTGGTCTCCAGCCAGAAATACTAGCAAAAAATACAGTTCATCCCATTTTCGAGGAACTTGCTGGGTACACGGGAAGGCACCAATGGCCTGAGATTCAGCTTCCGCAGAGCCAGCGGAAGGATGGAGGTGAGAGAAAAATGCCTGCTCAGGCCCATCCTCCATGCTGGGCAGCATGTCCCTCTCTAGGACAGGTACGTGGCTCCTCATTGCAGTAGCCTGAGCAAACCAGGCAGCAGTTGGGAGAGCAGCAGCTGTGTGTCCAGTATGTCTGGGAGAGGATGTGTGAGCTCTGCACTGTGCAGGGCTCAAACTCCCTCTACAGCTGCAAAGAGAAAAAACTCATGCTGCCAGGGATGTAGTCCCAAGCTTGCAGTTTTCTCAGCTCCTGCACAGATGAGACCAAAGGGCCAGCACAGACCAACTCAGACAGCAGCAGCGCTATTGCTTATTCCAAATGCCACCTCAGGTGGGAAAGAGGCTGGAAATGGCTTGGCGTCACAGGGGAATCACAGACTATGCCACCCTCACCCTCCAGTGCCAAGGCTGTCTGTCTTCTCCCCACACACAACAATTTTTGGACTAATTGATTAACCTGATTCCCTTTAGGGCTTGTTTTCTCTGTTTGGGTTTTGTAAGAGCAGCTAGAGAGATCCCACACACAGGAGCAGCTACTTCAGACAAGACACAGATGAAGACAGTCCCTGCTCCGTCCCCTGCATGGAATGGGTTGGCTTTGCAACCTGTGCAAGTCTAAACCAGAGGCAAATGCAGGTAAAAACCAGCAAGCACACCGGCCCGTGCTCCCTCAGGAGAAAGGCTGCCTGAAGCACAACCTCAGGAGAGGGTAAGAGACACGGCATCCTACAAGAAAGCAGACTGCACATGCAAGCTCTGGATGGCAATGTCCACAAAGCTCGCTGAGCAGGCAACCTCACCGTCTGCTGCCACACATCTCCAGTCTCCCGCTGCGCAGAGAGCTCCTTGTTATTTCATGGGGTTTTAGCACAAGAAGCACTGAAGCCAACACATGCCTCCAGCGTAATTTTCGAAGTTCACATCAACTAATCCTGCAAGTCAGGATCCATTTCTGCAAGACCAGGCTTTGCCAGAGCAGCACTCAGTGATCCAGCAGCAACAACAATGCTCAGACAATGCAGAAAATACTGGAAGAGATCTGGTCTGGCTGACTCCTGCCGCATGCACGCCTTGTACCTGTGCTTCCCTAGGCTAAGCGTCTGAAATCTGCATGGACAGCAGGCCCAGACTCATCTTCACCCTAAAATAAAACTCATTGGATCAGCCCCTTCTGCTCCAGCTGCAACCATTACGCTAAGAGCAGCCGCAAGTCCTACATGACCCCCAACAAAGCATCCAGCCTTCTCCCAGCAATGAATCATCCCAAATTCAGCTGCTCTTCCAGTGACAACAATAAACACATTGCCAGAGAGAGAAGTTGACAGGTAAAAAATAATCATAAAAGCTGGATTAAAAAGAATAAGCAAACAATTCAACCAATTTACAGTAAACAGAAGGGGTCCTTTGAAAATTCCTGAAAAGCAGCGTTCTGAGGAGGCAGCATGAAAAACTAAAGCCTTGTGCTAAGTGGGCAGGAGGACTGAGGTCCCAGGACATGGGAGTTGGAAGGTCACAAGCAGCTCTGCTCAGAGCAACCCTGCCCAAGCTCCAGAGCCTCCCTGGGTTGTCGTACAAAGTAAAATATGCATTCTCCTGTAAACCACCAGCCACGGCAAAAAACACACATCAGGAAATGGAAAAGCATGCTGCTACATAAAATGGCAAAGAGAAGCCATTTCAAAGCCTCCCCCACACCAAAGTCGAACGTTCAGAGCCACGTTGTTATCAGTCAGACTGAATGTAAGCACTGCACCTGGGGAAGCACAAGCCCTGGGGACCCCTTACTGCACCAGTCATCAGATGTGCAGGTCTTTCTTTTAATATCGGTGTCAGAACCTCTGGCTTTCACTGGTCAGAGGAACCAGGTGCTGTCACACCTCCAGCCATGCAACAAGGAGGACTTCATAAAAGCCTCGGGACATGGCCACATAGCAGAGCAGGGCAGAGAGGCTCGGATGGGTGCTGAGCAGGAGGCACCACAGCTGGAGCCCTGGGGCTGCACGGATCAATCAGCTCACACCGCTCCCTCAATCAGACTCTCCTCTGCTGGGCTTGAGAGACGTAACAGAAGACCGGAGACCCTGGGAGCAGGAAGCTCACTTCCTTGCTCATGAAACAGCCTCTGGGGACAACAGTGTCACCTGTTCTGGCCATACCACACTGCATTGTGTAGCAGGACCGTGACTGATCGCAGAACACAATCCAATGGATCCAGAATCACAACGTTCTGAAACATGTGCCGAACCCAGGACCGTTGCAGGGAGGAGACTGTCCCATCTGCTCGATAATGAAGAAACAGAGGCAGCACTGAAGAGACTGCTCTGATCACACATTACAGGATCCAGAGGCAGCCCTGATCCTGTGGTTCTTCATAGCTCCAGGTCACAGTCTGCTCTCTCTAACTGGGCACCACGAGGGAATGTCATTCCCCTGGCACGCAGTCCATTCGTGCCACCCCATGGAAGCTGCATCACAAGCTCTCTCCAGTACTGCACTAAGCCAGGCAATTTCAGGACAAGCACTCAACCCAATGAGCCCAATAAACTCAAAAGTCAGAGCCAGGCTGGCCAATAGCTGAAGCTTGGTGCCCACCCACTGCTGGTCCAGGGAGGACTCTCCCCTCCCAGTCACAGCATCAAGCACCCACTGTCCCCACAGAAAGGCCCCAGGAAAGCAGAGTCCACACTTACCTTGCCACCTCCGGGCTGGTGCTTCAAGTTTTCAGTTGAGCCAATTTTGGACTTCACATTTTTCAGATCAGGCATGGGTGCGGCTGATGGCTGGATGCGGGTCTTGGCAGAAGCAGGAGACTTTGGTGGTGTGCGAACCACTGCCACCTTCTTGGGCTCCCTGGCTGGTGGTGTGGGCAGAGAGGGAGTGCGGGAACGGCTGCCCGGAGTCCCAGGAGAGCCTGGACTGCTGTAACCGCTTCTGTCTCCAGACTTTGGCTGCTCACCTGAAGTTGGTGGTTAGATGGCACAGGATAAACAATCTGGGTATGCAACCCCCTCCCTATTCCCTGTCTGCCTGGTCCCAGAGCCCACCCATGACTCCTAGCAGAGGCCATCGGCACAGGGAGACGGCTACGCTTCCTTCTACTTCACTTTCAAGTGAAAACTCTGATTAAAAGCCATTTCCTAGTATCTCAGAAAGAAGATGGTCCTCATTGCCTGTATCATTGGTAAGACTCCCCACCTGACACGTGACAAATTACAGACAAAGGCACCCAAACAAAACCACTTTTCTATTAGAAATTTGGAAGCATTTTTACAAAATTATTTTATGGAATTAAGTAAGACTGATCCCTGAGCAGCTTAGAACCATGCCCAATCTGAAAAGAAATGGAAGAAGAAAAGAAAACCCTTAAACATCACCTTTCTCAGACTTTGCTGCTGCAGGAGGTGGTTTTTTCTGCTCCTTTCTGCCTGTTTAACGAACGAGAAAGATGCTTAAACAGAATAAAGCTAGAAATTTAATTGATTTCAGGTTTTATGCAGCTCTGGATAAGTAGGAAAAATATCTATATTTGGTGAAATGCACCACTTAATTGGAAATTCACAATGCCCAGTGCTTTCTGAGGTTTTCTTCTCTGAGACTAATGGCCTAATCTCCATTCCTGTAATCGAAGAATTGACCCTCTTGCCCCTAGTCTTTGTGAAATATTGTCAAGAGAAAAGGAATATGTGGATTAAAATACAAAAGAGCTGCCCAAATCTTCCAACTTAAGAGGAAATCTCAAAGGGATAAAGCAACTGCTCTCTCCTACACACTGGGAACTACACGAAGGGAGCAGATAATGCAACACCCAGAAAGGCTCACTTCAGAGAAACTGTCCCTCACACTGCACCCACCACCCTGTTACAAGGCTGAGCAGCTCCAGATCATCACTTACCAGAGCTGGGAGGTGTCTTGGGGGCCGTAGGTGTCTTTGCTGGGATGCGCGTGGCACTGGTCGAGTTCCTCTGGGTCTGCCCTGCTGCAGCCCGAGGTGCGGCTGCCTTCACACCACCTCTCATCTCTGGGCCCTGCGGATGCAGGGGGAAAGGCTGATGCAGAGGGCGGATGGGCTATCGCCCCTCGTGGACCAGAGCCACACCAGACCCTCGTGCTTCCTACCCTACCAGCCCACAAGAGCTCGCACGGCTTTCTCCCAGTAGAGGGACCTGTGAGGTGCCTGTGGGCACCCTGTCTGCCCCCAGGGCACCTGCCACAACTGCTGCTCGTGGGCCCGCAGAGCGGCTGCGCCGCTTCCCCACATAAGCTCTGGGCTTCAGCTACATCAGTCAATGCACGCTCACTCACGGTTAAAATATATGTTCAGCTCCTTGTCTGTTCTCTAAATTTGTTTCCACTCTTCTGCTAAAAATTTGTACAGAAGATAAATAAATCTATGAACAGAACCAGAGGCTCCGTTCTGGCGTATAGCGCCAGACTGTGAATACAGAAGTGCCTCCTTCACCCCCACCTGCACACGCAACTGTGCCTCAACCACATGGGCAGGTGAACAGGAATATGCTGTTTACTGTCTTCTGACCCTGCAGAAAAGCCTCCCCAGATCTATTGCTCTTTCACGCTGGTCCATGCACAAAAGCTCACAAAAACACGCACGGGACAATTTACAGGTTGTCTGGTCCCAAGGCTGCACGGAACCAGAGCACAGTCACCACATCACAGTAAAACCACATCCCATTGTCCGTGGCCTGCACTGCCTGCTCCACCCCTCACCACAGGTGCATTTGTACTACTGAACGCCACAACGGGAAACTACTATCAAGCTACTTTTACACTGCAGAACCAATCGCGGATGTGTGTGCATTCCCCACTCTCCCTGCGGCACTCGACATATCTGGCTCCAGCACACTCCCAACAACATCTGCCGTTTGCAGCCAACACACCCATAAAACACAGCATAAAACACACCAAAGATCACAGAAGAGCACAAAGGGAGTTGGAAATGCCTCACGGAGACCAGGCAACACCCTACAGCAATGAGAGACTTTTGCTGTAACACAAGACAAGGGCCCACGTGCTGCTGAGATGGACCAGCTGCTTCCAGCACAAAAACTGGAAATAAGTCTGGCCAAGGGAAGGTGAGGGGGCAGCACATACCACCCTCGCCACTGAATGGGGTGTGGAGAGAGCGCCCAACCACGCGCTGGCGGACCTGTCGGGAATGCTCCAAGGCATGTCCCAAGGCAGCTTTGCCTCTCTCACATCCCACGTCCTTACCTTGGCTCTTGGTTCTTGCATTCCTGTACTGGCAGGTCGGGGTGTGACAGAAGAGACTCGTTTAGAGATGGAAGCAGGGCTGGAGGGTGTTTTCAAAGGGGTTGTGCTAGAGGAGGTGTGTCGGCGGGGGGGGGTGGAGGGTCTATCGCCTGGGGGTTTGGCAGTGGAAGGTGAGGATTTCTTAAAAATGGAAACAAAATTGGAACAAAAAAAATCAGTATGGGAGGCAAACAAAAGGGGATTACTGACAAAAAATAGGATTAGAAGGTGCAATACAGAAGCAGGCATGGGACAGGCAATGGCTGGTACTGCTGTCCCCCTGCAGCTCCGAGCTGGGCAAGCTCTGTGGGGCCTGCAGTCCCATGGCTGCATCGTCAGACAAGGGTTACCTCAGCTCCGTGCCTCCCCAGCCATGCAGCAGCACTTGAGCCCCTTTCTGGCGCTCACCCCAGGACAGCTTGGCCTTGCCATGCCCTCCACACCACATTTTACCACCTGAACTGCTTTATTTTGTCCCAAACTCTCTAAATGCTCCACTTGTAAATACGCTGCAGGCACAGCACCAGCAACACTAGTATTCCAGAGACACACAGATGCCTGCTGCCAGGTCCCCAGACCCACCACACCTGCTTTGTCAACAATGGTTTTATCTAGACAATTAATTGTTTGGTATGGTGTCAAATGCCTAGCCTGATACAGCTCTGACAAAGCTCACTAGAGAAAGACCCAGTTTCACATTGTATGAAAATAATAACTTTCCCCATCCCTCATTCTTCACCCACCAATTGCTCATTATCCCACTCAGGCACCAGTCAGGCTAATGGGCAGCTGAACTAAACCTCTTCCAAATTAGCAGTGTAACAAGTTACCTTTTCACTTTGGGAATTTATCCACTATCAAACTCCATTCCTCACCCAGAACACAGCATTTGCAAGGTCTAGATTTATTTTTTTAATTCACTGTTACAGTGTTTATCCACAATACAGCCCAACACAGTACTGAGTTTGCTCTTGTGCCCATTTGCCCCAGCAAACCCAGCGGGCTGCTTTCCCACATCCGTCTGAGAAAATAACTTCCCACCACCCACCCAATGCCCTCAGCCATATTCGTTTTGGATTTGTTTCACTTCCTCGGTCTCAAAGATTGCCATGGATTGCACCATCCAAAACAGGGAGAGGGAAGGAAAAACAAAAACACTCTTGAAAGGTAGACGGAAGAATGGAGGACAATGGCAAGGTTTCCTAAGAGGCACAACTGCAGCCCAGGAGAGCAGGAGAGGGAGTCAGGAATGCACAGCACTTAGCAGGCTGGTGTCACCTCCGGATTTGTTTTTAGCTTACCTTCGGCTTCTTTTCGTCAGTGTCGGCCCCTTCCTGGTCAACGCGACCTGACAACGGAAACAGTCACACTTCTTGGGACCGGTCGTTAAAACCCTAGAGAGGTGATTACACCTGTGCTACAGCAACAGGCAGGCGGGCAACGTGCCTGCTCCCAGTGACACAACAACGCTGTTGATCCAGCACTAACAACCCTGACCCATCCAGCAGCCACCCCAGAGCCACTGCCTGTCCGAAACTCGGTTACTCCACAGACTAGAGCAAGGCTGGAGCCGAACCACTCAAGTATCTTTGAAGGAAAAGGCTATTAAACAAAGAAATTCCTCCTGTTGAATCAGAAACCAGTGCACTCTGGGTAACGCATCTCCAACCCACCATTGTCCCCAGGCTTCGGCAGCAAGCCATGCCAATGCCCTGCAGCACACAGGCAAAGCTTCCCGGTGGGTTTTCAGGGAATAAGCAACAAGAAATACGTTATGAGCTTCAGATCCAATGGAAAAATCTACATGAACATTTCTTCATGAACGCCATGTAGCAAAGAGCACGCATCTCTCTGCCACAAACCAGAGAGGCAGGAAGCAGGATTGCCAAGCTAATGGAAACAGCCACGCCAGTTTTCTGGGATGAGGCACTGAGGTGAATAGCAGAGCTTCCCCCAGGCCAGACCCCAGAGCTGAGGTCCAATACGGTGAGACACCATCGGGGTTTGATGCGGGTCCTGCTGACCCAGCTTAACAGAACTCACTGCAAAATCTGCAGGGTCCCTCATGACATCCCTCTGCCCCCTAGGAAAGATGGAAAACAGCACTTGGAAAAACAAAAAGGCCTAAGAGAGGCTCTTGTTCGTGCACTGAGGGTTGAGCTCAGACCTTCACCCAAGACAGCTACAATATGAGGTTGCAGCTCCAGGGTCTGACTGTCCCCCCAGCCCAGCGACACGCAGTTAGATGCACCCACAAGCCAGGCCTGCACACACACAGGCAGCTCCTGCAGAGCACCCCAAACACAGCCATCGTGTTGGAGTGCCCAGGGACACGCCAACCAGAATGGGGATCAGAGCAATCCTTGTAAGAGCACCTGACACGCCCTGCAGTGGGCAAAGCTCCACCGCCTGCAGACCTTGCCTCCAGCCATCAGTAGTGGAGACTTGAGGGAAAAGTACAAGAAACAAAACCAATATGGGGCCTTTTCCATGGTTCGACTGCCACCTCACTTGCCTTTGTTCTCCTCCCTCCTCTTTAAGTAAAGCCAATATAAAGAGTTATTGGACCATACTGTGGACCCATGCAAACCAGATGCATGTGTCTTGCTGGACCAAGCTGCAACGTGCACTGGGTCAGCCCCACTCCAACATGCCAGAACAATGTCCATCCCGTCTTCGTCTTCATCTTCATTGGGAAGGTGCCAGGTGTGAGTAAAGGTGCCCACCCCACAGATCCAAGGAAATCAAAACAAGAACTGGTGAACAAAGCATGATCAGGGGCACGCCAGCACCATGCAAGGGATGCAAAATTGAAGCATAAGATCTGGTAAGAATGCCAGGACATCCAGGATTAAACTAAACGGGGAAAGAGGGGGCAGGAGAGGGAGTGGCGCTTTGGAGGTCAGTTCACAGCAAAGGTCCAGGCCATTTCCCAAGCAGCAGGATTTGAGAGGTGGCAGCAAGCTGAAGTACTGGTTCAGGCAGCCTCATTGTGAGCAAGCCACCAGCAAAGTGAGCTGCAGGCAGGCAAACCGCGCACACACCTTTCAGGAGAGGGACACGACTGATGCCTTTATCTGCAACATGGGCACAAGTTTTCTTCTTGGGCATCCGGCGTTCTCCTGCATCTGGCACCGCCTCTTCCAAAGGAGCATCTTTGTCTTCTACATCATCTTTTAACTCTACAGAGAGCTTAGTTGATTCTAGCAAGGGTCCAGAACCTCCTCCTTCCCCAGGTTCAGCTTCTTTTTGGGAGGTGATTTCAGAAGGCTCAGATGGAATGACATACGTGTCTTCTTCCCTCCTCAATGGCAGACTCCTCTTCTCTTGGCCCTCTCCTGCTTCATGTGATTCAGTTTCAAGAAGTGCCTCTCTTGGTTTGTCTCTGCACACATCTTTGGACTTGTTTTCTCCAAAGGCACACTCTTCAAGAGCTTCCTTGGCTGCTGCTGGGCACAAGCCCACTTCAGGTCCTGGTGACACATGCTGTCCCAACAGGGAAACCAAACCCTGTTCAGGAGTTTCATCAGTATCATGGACCTCATCTCTTTCCTGTCCACTGGCATCTTCTTTTAATGGGGCTCTAGCATATGAAGAAGATGGACCATTTTTAATATGGGAGCCACCTGCTCCTGCCAAATCCTCAGTGCACACATCATCACCTTGCTCTGTTCCCAACACTGGATCCACACTAATGCCTTCCCTGTCTCGGTGATCCCACAACTCATTCTTGTCTTCAGATGCTGTGGAGTCTTGGTACATATCCAGAGGTATTGGGATGGTGACTTCAATCCTGGTGGGAGCTGTTGTAGCCTTCATTTCATGCGACAGAAGAAGCTGCTGAGGAACCTCGGCTGTCTGCTTTGTGGGTTCACTTTCTCTTCTTACAGCATCTCCCACACACTCCTGAGGGCCAGGCTGTAGCTTTGGAGAGCTCAGCTCCCCTGCAGTTGAAGATGCAGGGTACAAAGCATGGGCAAACAGTTAGCACAGGTGAAACAAAAAAACAGCCAGACACGTAGTGCCAAGAGAGGCTACGGACTTCTACTATCAATCTAGAGGAAAAATGCAGCTCCCGCACTACCCCAACTGAAAAGACAACTCAGTTCTACAGTGGTTTTTGCCTTTAAAGAAACTCTGACCCCCAGGGAAACAAGGAACGCAGACAGCCACAGCACGAGAGGACCAGACTCCTACCTGGACCTGGTAACGGAGGTGGCCAGGGTACCCAGCCAGGCTCCACAGGCTGGTTTAGCTACAGAGGTTTTCAGAAGTCAAGAACACCCTGTTTTCTAATCTAACACCACCACTGGACCATCACCTCACTGGTCAGGGACCTCTTCTTGCCTCAGCAACAAACCAGGTCAGACTCCTCCCCTCCTTCACAGGCTTGCAAAACCTCTTCCACTCCTCTCCTCCCTTGCAGGAGATGCTCACGCAGACACAGCACCGGTCACATCTTCTCAGAGCTCAAACCACCCCTGCTTTGCTCTCCAGAACATTTCTGCTGGGGAAGAACACTCCTACGTCTCCTCTCTTACTGCTGTGTGTTCCAGCAGTCAGTGGAGCAGCCAGCCTGCAGAAAGGACTGCAAGCACAAAGGCTGCTGCAGCCAAATGACCACAGAGATTTCGGACTGTGCACCCGTTCAGTCTAAGGAGAGCTCCAGTGCTGCTGCTGCCACCACTCAGGCAGAGCAGAGAGCAACATTTAAAACCCAAAACCTAAGGTCACAAAGACACAGATCTCCCTTTTTTGGGGACTTAAAAGAGAGAATTATGTTCTGTCACTGATCTCATGTATGACACAGACCTCTACAATTTCACTCAACAATTGCTGCATTAAGCCATGTATTCTAGTTGAGCTGGAGCTTTTCTGTTAGAAATTCATTCAGCCGAAGCAAAGATAAACTAGGCAATGGAGAATTCAATTTGAACATAGGTAAATGGCTTTAAAGTCAACCTAGAAAGAATGTGCATCCTTTTTATGAATTTGTCCAGCTTCAAACACTCTCTTGGTTTTATGAGCACTGATTGGGTAAACTAAAGGGCATTTCAGCATTGAGGTTCCGATTGTTGCTTTGTTAGATTAACAAACATGATTCAAAAAGAAAAGAAGCAGTCAAAGACTGACTTGGGCTTTTACCAATGTTCTCTCCACTTTTAACCATAATGGTTAAAGGAAACTACCACACAAAGACCTTGGAAATCGCGGTTTAAGAGAAATCCTAAACTGGCACCAATCGGCAGGTTATATTTGAGATGTGGCATCAAGAAACACCCTTTATAGCCGCAGTGATTTTGAAGAGTTTATGCAGTAGCCAGCAGATCATCCTCGCTCACTCCTTCTGCAAACAAACGTGACGACCATTGAGGATGCCGGAGCAGGGATGTGGGCAGTCGGTTCATCAGCTGTACTTCCACACTCGCACACGGGAGCTGTACTTTCACACTCCTGGACCTGCTGGCAGTTCGCAGGTAAACGTGCAGCACCAGTCAAGAGTTGGCACAGTGATGGTGAATCAGAGGGCGTTTCTCCACCTGAGATTCCACAGGCATTTTAACATACTCCGTCTTCACTGCAAAGACCATTTTTTCAAATCCCGCGACAGGAAAGGTCACTGATAACAAGACATCCAAAACTGTGTGTGTACTGATAATCACTTTTCCTCCAAATCAAAGAGAACCATTAAAAGGAAGCAACACATTATTACAAGTCCACTTCCAGAGAAGTAACCATTTACATAAGACCCTAGAAATGTCATTTATAGATTATATCAGAGCTCCAGCTAGCTGTGTGTCCCCATTCCTAACAGCTGAAAGATCCCAGGACAGCACAGAAATGTCTTGTTAAAATCTGGTGAGAAAGAGTAGCCAGAATCAGACCAAACATGGCAGAGAGAAGAGAGAACATCATCCCCCTCCAGATAACAACCCTAATTTCATTTTTATAGCAGCGGTACTTTTTTAAGTGCAGATTTGCCAGTCCAAGAACCACTGGACAGGCAAGCAAAGTTTTATTTTAATTGCAGGGAGCATAGTGCACGTAACTGTGCTCATCCGCACGCAGAAAGCAAAGATGACGTGAATTCTGCCCAGAGCTGAGAAAGTAAAGCCCTATTTACTGCTTTAAAAGACACGGATGTCTGTAAATTCACTAATGCAGCTGTGAGGAGGAAGGATGCTACCCAAGCAACCAGAGGAATTTTTTATGTCTACTGCACAGAAAACAACCTTACAACATAGGGATTAACCAGCGCACCAAAGTAGCACTCTGGTGATTCAGTGCTAACAAGACAGCATCTCAAAGTGAGTTTGGACTCACAAGTCTGTGCACGGAATTAAGGTAGCACTGAGCGCTTTGGGAAAACCCCACCCTGAAGTTTTCCACCAGGTCTGAAATGAGTAGAGTCAAGACAGGTTTTCCAGAAAGCCAAGAGGTCCTTGGCTCATCTGAGCAGACACACAATTAATTCTCTATAAACATTCACTGCCCATCGTGCCAGGCTTTGTCAGTGACATTCCCTAAGGCTGGGATGAGAAAAATGCCTCAATGTTAAAGTCATGGCATCGGAGAGCAGGCTTGAGACATGTTTAATGTTAAGAGACACGGTAACTACAGTTAAACAATTCACTTATTCCATATGTGACACGCAAGGCCCCAAAAGGACTCCATTCAACACTGAACCATTCCTCTTGGCACACTGCACCATCCCAGCTCAGTTCATTGCCTTTTCTCACCTGGAGGGTGCAACTGGACAAACAAGCACCTAGGCTTCAGCCACGTGAGAGAGACATTTGGTGCATGAAAAGCTGCAGTTTCCTGCAATGAGTATGTTGGGACATTCACGGCATGTATGACCCTCTCCTGTCCGGAACAGGGAGAAATGCACAACCACGTGTACAGTGCAGAGTATTCGCACTAGAGAAGAAACTCCCCAAGCCACTGGCAAGCAGCCACACGTGTGGGCAGCAACGACAGGAGCCTGGCGACACGAGACTCACTAACCTTGCGCAGCATCTCCAGAAGCATGGTCCTCCAGGTTAGGGGTGGCTCCTACACCTGCCTCTTCAGCTGGTCACAGTTCAGGGAAAGAATGGGAAAAATATGATCAAAACAAGAATTAAGTTTAAGTGTGTGTCTGGAGAATTTATTTACCTCTCTGCCCATCAACACCATGTTATGAGCAGTACCAAACAGGAAATCAGCCCATGTGGATGATGGGTCTGGCTAGATTTATTCAGCCTGTACTGCACCAGACAGGAGGAGTGTTTCACCAGCTTGCACATCCAGGGCAGCAGGGCAGCACAAGCTCCTTCAGGTAGAGGTGTTGAAAACAGGCTGTTAAGAAGCAGGGAAACTCATGGATAGTGATTCAACTCGGGTCTACATCGCCAGCAGCACTCACATGAATGTCTCTTACATCAGTCCTATCTTCTTGGTGTCTCCTGCCTAACTTAGTGCAATGAACTCTTCCCAGGCTGTAAATCCCAGTCTGACAGAAATCTGATGCCTCAGGAATACTGGTACATTAGAGAAGCAAGATATTCTTCACAGCAGTGATGTTTTGCCTCTATCTCAATTCTTCTATTTATTACATGACTACTTGCAACAGGCTTATCAATTATATTCATATGTTACAATTCTACAATCAAACTAGGATTCTCTGTTTTCCTCGTTTTTTTCTGAAGAGTTCAGGACATGCGGCTTCTTCCTGGTTCCCTGGTACAGTCAGATCTGTACAAGGGACTGTGCATCCTTGCTCATGGGTGAGATGCTTTGCATTTCAGCTCGGGGCTGCACCAGCAGCCCAGGGACTGAACGCAGGACAGACAGGCAGTTTGGCTGCCTGAGGGAGTGCGCTGTGCACTTGTTTCAGTGTTTGGGCATTGGTAGAAGTTCATTTCCACCCACTGCCTTTCTCAGGTCCTGCCTGATGCTTCCAGGAAAAGCCAGAGGCTACCACATAGGGGACATATTTTTCCCATATAGATCTGACTCTCTCAGGAGCTCCTGCCCTCTTACACACAGAGAGCACTGCTGCAGTTCGCTCCCCTTTTCCTCTGCCTCTGAAAGTCCCCCATCCCTCCCTGGAAAACCAGGCCCAGGTGCAGTAATTCCCCGTAGAGCATGTAGGCTGAATTAGCCACTCCATTTCCTCTGCATTATCCTTAAAAGACAGGGGCAGGCACAGAACTGCTGCAGTGGCCTGGGCTCACCCGCTGCTCCAAAGACAACCGTGTGGGTTGGGCTGAGCAAGAGCACTGGTGAGAGAAGCAGCAAGGGCCCGGTGACCACCTTGCCTTGCCACAATGCGGGGCTGCTGGCAGAGAGGACCAGCATCTGCAGGCAAGCACTCAGGTGGAGATGGGAGAGACACCACAGAGACACCAGACAGAAAGATTAGCAGATGTGGACCTGAGAGAGAAGAAAAGGCTGCAAGTTTCCCGCAGGAGGCAGAAGGCAAGAGCACACCCTGAGCCAGGGAGTCAAGAGGGTTAGGATCAGTGGTGCAGAGCCCTGATGGAGGCCTGTGGCCAGCAACGTTCCCCAGGGTCAGTACTGGGCCCAGTCTTGTCCAGCATCTTCATCAATGCCCTGGATGAGGGTATGGAGTGCGTGCTCAGCAAGACTGCTGCTGACACAACACTGGGAGGAGCAACTGATCCATACGAGGCCGTGCTGCTGTTTAGTGAGACCTGGACAGGCTGAAGAGCTGGGTGGAGAGGAACCTCATGCAGTTCAACAAAGGCAGATGTACGGACCTTCTTCTGGGAAGGACCAACCCCCTGGACCAGTACAGGTGAGGGGCTGACTGGCTGGAAAGCAGCTCTGCAGAGAAGGACCAGGGAGTCCAAGCCAACCATGAGCTAGCAATGGCCCCTCATGGCCAAAGAGATTCTGGGGCGCATGGAGAAGAGTGTGACCAGCAGGGTGAGGGGGATTCTCCTCTCCCTCTGCTCTGCCCTAGGGAGGCACCATCCGGAGTCCTGTGTCCAGTTCTGGGCTCCCCAGCTCAGGAAAGACAAGGACTGACTGGAGAGTCCACAGAGATGATGAGGGGACTGGAGTATCTCTCTTAGGAGGAAAGGCTGGGAGACCCAGGTCTGTTCAACCTGAAGAGAAGACCAAGAGGGGATTTCATCAATGCTTATCCCTATCCGATGGGCCAGGGGAAGAAGAAGGGGCCAGAATCTGCTCAGTGGTGCCCAGCAACAGGACAAGGGGCACTGGACACAAACTGGAGCACAGGACGTTCCACCTGAACATGAGGGAAAAATTCTGTCCTGTGGAGGTGACAGAGCACTGGAACGGGCCTAGGGAGGCTGTGGAGTCTCCTTCTCTGGAGAGATCTAAACGCGCCTGGACATGCTCCTGTGCAACTGCTGGAGGTGACTCTGCTTTAGCAGGGGGGTTGGACTGGGTGAGCTCCAGAGGGCCCTCCCAACCCTGACCATTCTGTGATTCCATAATTAATTATTCCTGCAGGCCCTGGAGAAGAAAGAATGCATCAGCAGCAAAGCACGCCTGCAAGAGGTTCTGCAGTGTTATTTTAAAGCACTAACCAGTCCAGCTCTCTGCTCTGTCTGCACCTTGGTCTCCCTCACCTGTAGTTCCTTCTGGAATCTCCCCATGCTGTTCGACACCACCCTGATCCTCGTGGTCTCCTTCCTCCACTAAAGGTGCTGTGGTATCTGAAAAATAATGCAGCTTTCACACAGCCGTTGAATGGCAAAACCCTGTGGAGGCCAGGACACGCCTGAAGAATGTTTTGCTCAGAAAAGCACCCGACTCCCTCCCTTGAGTCAGTGCTTGTGAAGGGAAACAACCCAGCATGGCAGAGCAAAGCCAGTATCGCAGGGTTGCTGCGATCTGTCCCACCTGCTGCACAGACCACACGTCTCCAGAGCTCCTCACACAGCTGAAGGCTTTACCACAAACACTGTCTGAAAACGCAGAGCTGAAGAGAGCCATCAGTGCCTGATGTGCACACACTGCAACACTATCTGCACTGGGACATCACTGGTCCAGAGCAGGAAAAGACAGTTCCCATTGGATATCCTCATAAAAACTATCCAAGACTGTGACTGCATCATGCTCGGGGCAGCTGTGAGACCTGGCTCCATCTACCAGAGGTATGTCTGCTCACCATGGTAGTCCTAACCCACCTGGAAAGTCGGACAATATGCCTGCTGCACCAGCCAGGTTTTACATTCTGCTTCTTCAAGTCACATGCACAAGAACAGAGCCATTTCCCAGACAATCAGTCAGCCCACACCTCCAGTGGGACAGGGCTGGAACTGCTCAGCTTATCCGTCCACCTTTCCTTTACATAAATTTTGCAATCTGATGCCTTTACCAGAAGTCTCCAAGAGTCAAATACTTGGGATTAAAGCAGCCAGAGGAACACAAACTGCAGTCAATTAAAATGGCAAATAAGACTCTAGACTGCTTTGAAATTAGATTCTTTTCACAAACATGTCATTCAGATATCTCTGGAGCAGCAGAGACATGACCCAAGTCCTACCAATATGACTTCTGCATCAGCACAAAGTTTTGTTTTACATACAGACTCTGTGCATTTCATCATTACAGCACAAAACACACCGTACTAATGACCATGTAAATACAGGGGGGAGAGGGAAATAGCTACGAGTGACGGCTACCTCTGAAAGGGAACTATAGACCAGACCATGCTGTCAGTATCTTGGGGGAACACAATGACACAAACACTTGGCCCTGGCAGCACACAACATGAGACTGCTCCTGGTTGAGCTGAGCTAACAGGACTCTGCAGTCATTCCGTAAAAAAGCCTTCAGAAAATAAACCGCAAGCAACTTCCTGAGCTGTAATGAACACTTCACCTTCTCTTGCCTTCCAACCCACTCTCCACCTTTAAAGCTCATTATCCTACCCTGCAGAGCAGTAAACATGACTTGCGATGAGACTAATGAATAGCAGTTGTCCAAAAGTGCAGGCACTCCTCCAGAGAAACCCCACCAGAACACAGCCCGGCAAGTCTTCTGGCAAGGTTTACCACACCCCGTCCATCCTGGTTTCAGAGTAGTAAGTCAAAGAGCTCCCACCTTCCGTAGTTGGGGAGCTCTTAGCGTCAGATGTTTCAGAAACAGGCTCATCCGATCCATCATCGACTGGTATCTGGAGGGGATAGCCTGGAAAACATTCAAATACTTAGAACAAGTCCTTGGCTATGAATTACGTCCTGTGCGTTACAAACTCCAATTGCCAAGATGCACAGCAGCAAAAAATCGTAACTGGAGAGTATAAAACATCTGAACTAAAAAGCAAGCAAAGCGTGAAAATGCCAACCAAAAGCACCGGTGTCATTGCCAAAAAGAACAAGTGGAAATCCATCAGCAAAAGAAAAGCCCAGTGAACTGGACAGCTGGGAAAAGAAAAGCACGGCACAAGCAGGAAAGAAAAGGAGATCTTAGCAACATAAGCAGAAAAGAGGTACAGCTGCTGTGTAACTGTTGTCCTCTCTGTCATGTCTGAAGCCATCAGCCTCCCTCTCAGAGCAGGCTGACAAACACTTCCAGGATGCCTTAATTCTCATCATGGCAAACCCACCCTTCTTTGTAAGGGCTGGTATAGCACACCACATACGGTGTCAAGACTGAGTGGCAAAGGTTGTCTTTTGGAAGAGGAGGGCAAGAGGCACAAGGCTCCTCTCTACAACGAGTCTGGGCAAATAAAATAATGAGAACTGCAGAAAATGATCTGGAAAAGAAGATTCAAACTAAGATAAACAATCCCTGGGAACATGTGATATGTGAAGCTGAGGCTACAAGCTGAGAGGAGCTATCAGACAGAAATGCATTACAGAACCCAAGATGAATGGATGCTGTGGATTCTCTTCAGGACAGAGACAATCCGTTTATCTGGTGTAAGCTGTGTCCACAGCACCGCAGGAAATCAAAATTAAGATGATGTTTATGTGGAGCATAGCCAGGAGGGATCGATGGGATAGTCCCACCAGATTTTCTGGTATTATGTGGGTTTCCAAGCTCAATTGTGGAGCATGGTGGAATGAGAAAGGAAAGGGTCCTTGAGAAATGCAGCTCTGAAATATGGGGCAAAAGACTCTCGCATGGCCCCCACCCCACAAGCTCTCTGTTCAGCTCTCCCCATCTCCCTGTGCAGATGAGAAAAGCAAGCAGCAAGCAGTGTCCTTGGGCTGTGTCTCCAAATAAAAGCAGTGCTCAATTTTAACAGCAATTTGAGGAGTGAACATAGAAATACATGTTTGCAAAGCTGCAGCAGTAATATAATCGCTAGTCTGAAATACTGGCGGGGCTGTTCTGCTCTTGCTGGGCAATAAAACAGTAGCACCTTCCTATGACTGCAAACATCAGAACATTGTGTGCACTACTCATTGTCCCTGGCTGGAGCCAGCCAATCCAAGGAACCAGACACACATCCTGCCTCCTCTTGGCTGCCCCAAGGACCCCTGTTTCCCCCATTTGGGTGTTTCACTCAGCAGTGAGTAGAGCAAGTCCATCATCTCCTCTTGGAGGTGCTCACCTGATGGGACGTACTTCTCCTGGCCAGCTGCATGATCCTCCATCACGGTGACGTCCTGATGCTGCTCCGCCGTCTCTCAGCAAAGTTACCTGGAGAGGAGAGTGAAAAAAACACCTGTCAGGCAAACCCTTACACAGCACACCTTCCTTCAGAGCCCAGTTGCTGCTCCATAAGACCATTCTGGCACATCAGCCAGTTTCCAGGAACATTAAACATCCTATCACAAGCCACCAGCCAAGAACAGCCAACCATTGTTTCAGTCACCGTAAGAATCTATCTGCTTTGTTTCCTTTTCCTGATGATCCCTGGAATCACAGCACCATGCTCGGGGAAGCTCACAGCTCAGACTATACCTATCAGGTTCCACACTGGCACTGACACACTCCCCAGAGCATCCAACGCCAGCGCCTCCCCCAACAGGAATGCGTCTCGTCTGCAGCCATCAAAGGGAGGAGGCAGCAGGAAGGGGGTGCTAACAGCCCAAATGGGGATTTGAAAGGGCTGCTGCTGCTGCAAGACCTCACTCTATAGCAAAGCTTCACCAGGCTCTTGGCACAGGTCACCTATGGGCATGAGCCAAAAGGGAAACACGGATTTTGCACAGAGGAGCCATCATTCCTTGCGGACAAGGGGAAGGTTTAACTGCTCCTGCACAAGCAAAATCATGGGGCAGATCATAATGAATGCTATCACACAGCACATGCAGGACCGCCAGGTGATCAGACCCTGTCAACATGGGTTTATGAAAGGCAGGTCCTGCCAGATAAACCTGATGTCCTTCTATGACAAGGTTACCCTGTTAACAGACAAGGGATGGCTGTGGATGTGGTGTACCTGGACCTGTGTAAAGATTTTGACACTGTTTCTCACAGTATTCTGCCTGAGAAACTGGCTGCCACTGGCCTGGATGGACACAGCCTCTGCTGGGTGAAAAACTGGCTGGATGGCTGGGCCCAGAGATTGGTGGTAAATGGAGTTAAATCCAGTTGGAAACCAGTCACGAGTGGTGTTCCTCAGAGTTCAGTGCTGGGTTGTCCTGTTCAATATCTTCATTAATGACCTGGATGAAGGGATCGAGTGCACCCTTAGCAAGTTTGCAGATGACACCAAGCTGGGTGGCAGTGTTGACCTGCTTGAAGGAAGGGAGGCTCTGCAGAGGGATCTACAGGCTGGATCCATGGGCTGAGACCAACGGGATGAGGGTTAACAAGACCAAATGCCGAGTTCTGCACCTGTGGCACAACAACCCCATGCAGCGTTACAGGCCTGGGGAAGAATGGCTGGAAAGCTGCCTGGAAGAGAAGGACCTGGGGGTGTTGGTCAACAGCCAGCGGAATATGAGCCAGCAGTGGTCCAGGTGGCCAAGAAGGCTAATGGCATCTTGACCTGTATCAAAAACAGGGTGGCCAGCAGGACAAGGGAGGTTACTGTATCCTTGTACTCAGCACTGGTGAGGCCACACCTCGAGTACTCTGGGCCCCTAAGTATAAAAAGGGCATTGAGGTGTTGGAGCGCATCCAGAGAAGGGCGACAAGGCTGGTGAAGGGGCTGGAAAACAAGTCCTATGAGGAACGGCTGAGGGAACTGGGGGTGTTAGTTTGGAGAAGAGGAGACTAAGGGGAGACCTCATCACTGTCTACGGCTGCCTGAAAGGGGGCTGTGGGAGAGCGAGTGTTGATCTCAAGTGACAGGTGATAGGACAAGGGGAAATGGCCATAAGTTGCACCGGGGGAGGTTCAGACTTAATATTAGGAAGAATTTCTTTACCGAAAGGCTGGTCAGGCCTTGGCAGAGGCTGCCCAGGGAGGTGGTTGAGTCACCATCCCTGGAGGCATTTAAAAAAAAGACAGATGAGTTTTTAAGGGACATGGTTTAGCGGATGATGGGTGCGGTTGGACTCGATGATCTTGGAGATCTTTTCCAAAAGAAGGATTCTATGATTATATGTGCCAGTCACAGAACCAACAGAACAAGGATATAAAAAACTTCTGCCCAGCTGCAACATCAGATTTCCCCAGGCATTTACGGAGTCTATCCCGGTGCTCTCAAAACACTGCTTGGCCACTGTTTTGTCATGGCAGTCCCCAGGAGCAGCACGCCGAGTGCAGCCACACTGCTGCCGAGTGCAGCCACACTGCTGCCGCACTGCCTGACTCAGCCAGTCCCCCGGGCGTGTCTGCTGGAAGACGGGGAGCCTTCTACCTGCGGATACAGCCGGCAGGGATACACGGCTCTGACGATACACAGATCAGCACAAAATGCAACCCAAGAGTGAAATACAGGGGCAAACCAGGGCTGTCCAGAGGCGGATTTGGGACAAGGCAGGGTCAGAGAAGAGAGTCTCACTTTGTGGTGGGTCTGAGCGGACAGTGCGAGCACTTACCCCTGAATCCTTCCTGCAGTGTTCAGAAAGCCGACCCATGGCACAGAGCGAGGCACCCTAAATAGCTCTGGACACTGGGGTGAAAGCAGAAAGCTGCTAAAATTCGGAGTTATTTTCCTAACGTGCCTCTGTCTGCAAAAGGAAAGGAAGTGGCCAACAAACATTACCCACTTCTGTGGAGCGGGGACTGTGCTGCTTCTTATTCTACATGCTGGTTGGACAGACATTGCTTTTAGCTGACTTCCTAATAGCTGATATAATTACAGCCATTGGCAGTGATTAATAACCAGTTAATAGCATAATCACACATTTGCTATGACCATCAGGAAGGAACAAACCCAGCAATGAAGCTCAGGTTACCAGAGGCAAGGAAACAAACTCATGTTGGTTTGTTTGCCACAATATATTAGGTGGATATATGCAACTAAACTCCAGTGCCAGCAACCAGATCTCTCAGCCAGTTTTTTTTAAGCCTTAGCAAGATGACTATGCAATTTAATTTCTGCCTTAAACAACTACAAAGCCATTCGACAGAACAGTACCAAGTTCAAGAACTCGCCCTGAAAGGCAATCACCCATAAAAACTAAGGTATAAAATAGGAAAGAATTCAGCATCTGATTTTTGCCCCACTCAGGACCAGTGGTCTCTTAACAGTCCTCCCAGTCCCGCTCAGTTCACTAAACATCTACAGATATTTACATCCTTGCTTCCCAACTGCAGACCCAGAGGCAAACCACCCACAAATCCATTACGCTGGACTGCAGGGAGGTTTTCCTCATTCTGCCCCCTTCTCTGATTTCCCAATTAGCATCCTCCCTGGTCTCTCTTGCTTGCAGCTGAAGAAATGCCTTCGCAACAGACACCTTTCTCCAAGCGCTGCAGCTCCTGAAGCAATTCTTGCCCTCTAAGGCCTGGCAGGGCCGAGACTTAAACCACTTAAACCCATTACAATAGGGCTGAGGAAGTTTCATCAGCGTCAGATAAGCAAATAAATAACGTTAAGTGCACAAAGTGACTCAATGGGTCAGTACAAGTGAGCGTCATTACTATTATCTCTAAGCTGCAAAATCTCCCACCAGAATTTGAAATATTCAGGCCATGTAACCACACAGTCCTGTCCACCAGAAACAGCATCTCTTTTATGCCTCTGCAACGGATGCTGAACTTCCTTCTCTCCCTCCTCCTTTTTCATCCATTGCAGACATCAGCTAAAAGCACTGCTCACTCAAAACCAAAGTGAGGATGCACACAGCTGTGGGACAGATCTGTCTGGCTAAAATCCAGAGGAAAACCGAATTGCCTGTATGCAAACTCCTTCTTATTCTAGTGGAAAAGTCTTAGCTCTGCTTTGGGTTTTTACTCAGGTAATAAATTAATATGACTAAAGAGAATTTAAACCTTACTAAAACTGCACAACTCGGATTAGACTTATCAAACACAGATGGTCTGAAAAATTGTGTCTTTGAAAAACTACTCTGAATTTTGAAAGTCTCTAATGATAATCCTGTTTGGGTTTTGAGTGGGGGAAGGCGAAATCCCTCTTGGGGAAACACGTAACATTAAGGGGAAAAAGTGTTCTAAAAACAGTAAAAGCAGCCCCACCTTTAAGCAATGGTTCAGTCACGAATAGTGACACCAAAGAAAGCTGTGCAGAGATAAACTTCAGCAGCACCACCTGCGTGGCAGATAAAGCACAAGCCCTCTTAAGAATCTTATCCCTTTCAGGCAGGACTGTTCCTGTTCACCAGGGACACTATCTAAAAAGCAGCAGCCTATCCCATCACCAACAGCTCCCGCGAACTTCACGGTTTTCAAACCCACAGCCCACTTTTCCAGAGAGGAGGCACGTGCAGCGGTGGCTCCGAGCAGTGCCCTGCGGTGCACGAGGAGGCGAGCAGGGGGCGGAGACTTTATTGACAGGAGCAGCAGTTTCTGCAGCAGCAGTGCAGCCTCAGCCCAAGCTGATCATTGGGTTGGCTCTGCGCGTGCAGTCCTGTCAGGGCCCTGAGCACAAACCCAGTTTGTCCAAGAGGTGAACGGAGCTGGTGAGGGCCTGTCCAGCCATCGCACGCAATTCCTTAAGCTGTTCCCATCACATTATGATGGGATGTACGCTGGTACATAGCATGTTCCACTCCCAGGCCTGGATCTGCCTTCCAGTGGCCTCCAAGCCTCCAGCGGTTAGAGAGACTGCTGTTGCCATCCCAATGCTCAGAGCAGTAAATCCTGGAGAGGAGCAGACGTTCCCATTTGTTATCACCGGTGCGGGCAGGAGGTGCCTGTGGATCCATCAGCAGAGCAGAAACAGTGCAGGGTGGCTCCTGGCATTCCATCCCACCATCACGACCCAGGCCGCTAAGCTGAACACTGGGGTAAACCAGAGCAGCTCTCACGGCACTTGAGGCATATTTCACGGCTGAAGCAAACCGAAAACAGTGCCTGGAGGCTTGTCTTGTACCAAATCAAAGGGACTTTAGGCCAAAATAGTAATTTATACCCCTAACAGTCCAAAGCACGCAGGACCACATATCCAGTAAGGAAAAGCCTTAAGTGAAATGATGCAAATCTGTAACAGCCATCGACAGCGCTGAAGTTCAGGTCAGGAAGAGAAAAATTTAGATTTAGATCCCACATCAAGTCAGGCAGCCCAAAGTTTCAATCACTTGGCAAAAGGTTTCATCGCAATGAGAGGTAAATAAAACCAGGGTTGAAAACAACAACATCCCCTACTGAGGATGGTGCTGTGGTGGAGAGGAACAAAAGCAGATGCTGGGGACCATACAACCGTGCTGCGGTGCGCTCAGCCCAACGTAATCTCTGCCAGACAACAGCATTAGTACTGTCACAAAGGAGCAAGAAAATGCATCCCCGTCACCCTCCTGCTGCCAGGAGAGGCGGCTCCCATGATGCTCCCCAAGGAAAGGGGTCAACAGCTGCACCCTGCACACCCCCTGGCCCAGTAGGGCTATGACCGCAGCCCCAGGATCATCAGGACACAACCCAACCATCGTCACTCTGAACAGGCACAGGATTATCCCTGATCATAGAGGAAGAGGTAGAGTCTTGATCCACTGCAATTCAAACTGCGCAGCTAAGGGATCACGAGTCTGGGACTGATGGTTCAACTTACACAGGCACAGATCCCAAAATAAGCGAGGTGTTGGCAGGTCTGTTTGCGGCTGTGTGCGGGGGTTACTGGTAAGAAAACAAAGGAATGAGAAATTTCGGCAGAAGGCGCAGTGCTTTGAGATATACTGACTGGATTTGCACACCCCAGCACTCATCGCTGGGTCTTTCCTACCAGTCACAAAATCTCCAAGCAACCACCCAGCTGTTTCCAGGCAGGAGCAGGGTGAAGCCTCCTGGCTATTGTGTCTCAGCCGCAGCAGCGCCTGCCTTCTCCGTTATTTAATCAGTAAGGGCAGTAAGCACCCACTCTTGTTACTTGAAAACGAAAATTCAACAAACATGAGCTATCCAAGTGTTACCTCTGAAAGGTGATCAAACACAAACGGGGTTTTAAAGAAAGCATCATTTGATCTAAATTACTTAATTAAAATAGAGTGACAGCCCCGTGAAATAACATCAGCCCGAAAGGCTGTTCATAATTCATAAGCAACCTCCTTTTCATATCCTTTGTGTACTTTTCCATGTGCTGTTTTGCGAAAAAGCTGGCAGAGGAAGGAATATGGACAGTGATCTCATTAATCACAAGCACTGCCTAATCTGCAGTGAGCTGGGAAATTACATGGAGTTTCAAGTTATCTAGTCAAGGGGCTGGAAAAGCTTCCTTCGGGTTCAAAGATAGACAAATGCCTCTCCAAACTAGGAGGGAGTCGCAAACAAAACTGTCTCTAAAATGCATCTTTCTTCATTTTTTTCCCCCATTTTTTCCAAGTTATAGTTTAAATGACTCCTCAAGGGCCTGGAACTATAGACACCCTTCCCTGAGGCAGGATACCTCTCTCACAAACATGAGGTGGGTTTGGGTTCACAGCAGAACAGTGTTGAGGCAGAGGAGCCGGGTTCAAGCACACCGATGTGGGACCCAAAGGTTACCAAGAGCCAGCAGCAAACAGCTCCCACGCCAGGTGACGACACAGTACCAGGTCTGGAAAGGAGATGGGAAAGGGGGGAGTGGGAACACTGAAGGCAAGGAAGCCCCAGGCAATTATTTAAATTACAAACATCATGAAAAGGGAACAGAGAAACTGGGTTCAAAGACACAAGAGCCCAGGACACTGGCAGTAAAGAGCCCATACCAAGCGAATCTCTCCACCGCACTGCAATCTGACTGCTGGGGTCAGCAGCCGGCAAAGGTCTGCAGGGCACGCCCAGAGCTCGAGAAGAGCCAGGGGATATTCACGTGCTGACAAGTTCCTCAGCATTACTGAGAATTAAACTAACAGAATTTGCCATCCCAAATCAGCTTAGACCCAGCTCAGCAGCTGCCTCCAAGCAGGGTGGCAATTAGGAGACCAGATTATCCAGGCACACAACCCACAGCCTGAGCTGGACTCAGGAGATGGGAAATGGGTTTTATCTGCTTGTCGTCTCCCTCCCCAAATAAAAGGGCACCACAATTGTGGTCTCTTCCAAGAACTTGAGGGAATACACACAAGTGTTTTGCAGTGTAGGAGCATTAACCCTAAATCTTGAGTTGCTGCTGACAGAAGCACAAGGTGGTTTTCCAAAGACATCACTATTTCCACCTTCCCTGCAAAAGCAACAGAGGTGAAGATGCTCAATAGGAGCAGGCTGGGGACAAACCAGCGTGGAAGCTGGGCTCCCACAGACACCACGACCTGCATGCTCCCAGCTGCACTGCTCTCCTTCAGTCTGGACTCTGGAGAAACCAGAGGAAGCTCCTGAGGGAACTACAGGGCACATGGGCAGACAGGCCCCACTGTCACCTCTCCTGAAACCTGAGCACCCCTCTGTCCTGCTGCAGCCATCTACTCTGCTGTCAGTACCTTCCTCAATCTTTTACCCCTTCCTGCCTTTCTTCTTCACCTTCTGTCTGGCTTATCTGACCCAAGTCAAAGACAACCTTCCACAAGACCACTGATGCAGCCCTTCCGCCCCAGGTTTCCCTGCGGGCTTACAGGAGGGCATCCAGGGCAATTGCGGCCAGGGCAGTGCCAGCACTCCAGATACCCCTCCTCATTCCATGCTGTGATGAAAGATCAGGCTGTCTCTAAGGCCACCAACTTTAGCTAGATTAAAGCTCTGATCAGAGGGGCTTACAAGAGAGTAAAAAAAGAAGCAATAGTAGTTCTAAAGCTTGCCCTGCCCATCCAGCAGGCTCTTTAGCAGGGATTTATTAGGCTACCTTCAGACTTCTTCCCAGCCCCCTACTAGATCATCTTGCAGCCTTGCATTTCTAAGAGCCATGAGATGGCATACAGCTGGATAAACTCTTCCTCTCCCAAAATCCTGCTTTCTTGGGAAGCCCTTAAGCAGCTGAACATGCAGAGCAGATCAAAGAGAAGGCAGGAGATCTTATTTACTGGCTAATTCTCTTTGACTCTTCCCATCCCAGGCTCAGCCTAGCCCACTGGAAATCAGAGCATCTTCCCTTCTGCCGCAGGTCTAAGGCAGGCTTACCAGCATGCAGGCTTGTACCAGTCATTATTCACTTAGCAGAAAATGGTGGAAGCCCAAAACTTTCCCCGTGCTGCCTTTCCAAGGCTGCGCTGCATGCTGAGACATGGCCAAATCGCTGCACGTGGCAGGACGGCAAAGCCCTCCAAAGGCCTCTCTGGTTGCCGGGAGCAGCTGCTTCCCCACCCTGCCCGCTGCCACCAGGAAGAGTACAGCAGGGAAGGAAACACAACACAAGAGTCAACATGTTCTTAGCAAGTTACCTTCCAGCAACAGCAGAAAAGAAATGTTAATGCATGCCGGGATGGGGAGAGGGAAAAGAGGAAAGACATTCCCAAAAATGCTGCTGGAGTCCCAGTGAATTTGGAGAGCTGATGGCATGGCAGCGTTCAGCCCCAGCAGAAGTCTCCTTTAACCTGGCTGGCAAACTACACCACCAGGAGGAAGGAACTGCTTTCCTCAGAGATGGTACTGCCTGAAGAGAGAAAAACAGATCTCCATCCCCACTGACTGTCAGCTGCCGACTCCCCTGTCACACACATGGAACAAAGGATGCTCCTGCGATAAGGAGCCAAGTGAGGTCCCTTTCACACAGCAGCCAATGGAAAAAGGAGTCAGTCAAGGTTCAGCTGCTCTGTGGACACTTGCAAGCTACCACAAGCAAGACTGTGAGTGTGGCCAGCAGTTTTTAATGCTTATGAGAATTTTCTTCCAGCGGGTAGCACAACACATCCTGAGCAGGGAAAGGCTGTCAGATACAGGATCACTCCCATTTTTCTGCCACTCTGGGAGGGCAATGAGCTCACACCCTTCACAGCTTCTGAAATGTAATTCAAAGAGCCAATAACCACGCAAGCCTCTCAGCCTGCCAAACACCCCCAAACAGGCAGGAAGTTGAAAACACATGTGCTGGCTGAACAGACAGCGTGAAGCTGAGCTCTGATGGGTGCTTGCCCCACCCTGCAGGTGTGCAGTGCCATCGCCTGAAGTGCCAGATGAAGGCGTTTCTGGCAGGTTAACAAACAGCAGCTCCTCAAAAGCAGTTCCGCTGCTCATCTTCACACGAGCTCTCCAGCACCATCTCCATTTTACAACCTCCTGATTCACAGCACAGCAAAGTGCTGCAGGACCCAGCAGAGACAACTGCCAGTGCGAGAACCAAAGCTCTGTTGATTTCATTCCTCTGCAGGCTTTTGCAGTGGCACACATACAACAGTATCCATTTGGTGCACCAGAGCCCCGGGTGAGGGAAAAGTCTGAAATCTGCTGTGAACATGGGATCAAACACAAGCCCTGAGCCGTCCGCTGGGCACATACCATTGGCACACTCTGCACTGAATAATTTAGTTAAATGTTCTGTGTTTAAGCACAAAAATTGCAGAGCCCACTGCAAGGACAGAAACCCTGCAGTGCTCAGCCTCCTTCCCATCAGCCCCACTAATCTTTTCTTTCTTTGCTGCAGGGAAAGACAGCCACCGTCCACCTTTGCTGCAGCGCACAGAGCCAGGGCACCTAGGGGCGCAGACGCAGGATTAAGCCTTCCTGCATCAGGGAAGGACCATATCCCGCACTTCCCAGGAGCTGCTCTAGCCAGCTGCTCTCTATGCAAGCAGTGCATCACCCAGGTATGCTCAACTGCATACCAGCCTCCCTCCCCATGTGCAAAGGCAGACAATGCTGCCATTCAGTGCTAGGCTCTTTGATTTCACAGTGCTGACAACATTTGCTGCACCCTGACAGAAGTTCTGTGAATTTTCAAGACTGTCCCAGTAATGAAGACATTAAATATAAAAGTTTCTTCATGTCACAGTTCCAGTCTATACGAGTGATCCTTATCAGAGCGGATGGGACAGCAGCGGAAAAGTCCTGAGGGGCTGATGTTGCAGGAGATTTTCCAAGGGCAAGAAAAGCATTCAAGGTATCTTCTCAGATTGGGTCTTCCCTTCTTAAGTTATTTTGAGCTGTTTCAACACATGGATAGAAATTAAAATGATGACAACAGCACCATCTGCTCCTACTGTCACACCACCACGGCTGGCATTGCTCCTGCAGCATCAGAAAGCCTGTCCTAGGGAAGAAGCAGAGTCATGGGAGTTTTCCTAGGGAACACTATTTTACTTCTACAGGACGCTACAGCTTTCCTGAGTGCAAAGACTGCCAACACAGAGGCAGGCTACAGCAGGCTACAGCAGAGAGGCTCCAGGGAGCAGGCAACAGGGGAAGCAGTGACACACACCACCCTCAACAGTGAGAAGCCCACGGTCAGCATCTCAGACACACACGTGCAGGTAGAGGCACAACAAGCTCACCTGGAAAATCCCAGCTCACCACTGCGTGAGCACCACGGGCCCCTCTGCACCCTGGTGACAAATCATCACCGCACAGTTTGCTTATTTCACCAAGCCATTACTTTTAGACACTTGATACCCAAATCGAGCACTAAACTCCTTTGGTCCCACGGTTCCAGCATCCCAGAGGCAGTCGAACACTGGAATGCAGCCTCACCAGGACAGCCTCTCCACAAATGCAGGGCAAAGAGACAGACACGCACTCTGGACACACTGGCTTCCTACCCTAGACAGAAACAGACACGCCAGATCTCGCAAGCCTCCGGGGCTTCAGCAGGACTTGTCCTTACCCAGCAGTCACTACGCAGCAAAACAGGTCTCAAAGAAGGCAATTTTAGCTGCTGTCTATCTTTTCTGCATTTTTTTGCTATTCATGACTCAGACACTTCAGACGAGGTCAAAAGTCAGAGTGTGTTTTCTGAAGGTCAGGGCGGTTGCCTAAAGCCAAAAGACACAAACAATAGGATGTTCATCAAGCATTTCTACTATACTGACACCTCCCATTTCATGTTATTGTATAACAGCAGAAGAAACACTGTTCCCTCAAAATGTTCACAACGATATTTATTAAAAACCAAAAGCAGCCCTATTTTTATTAAATCTGTATCAGAAAGGGCAGTAAGACGATAAATGCAGAAAAGAAATCCAGAACAAGTTAACAGAATTTGAGAGCCAGGGCTCTTGCTTTTAAAGCAACAAAAGTCCAACAGAACATGCATTTGTACCTTTATTTTTCATAAAATGTGCTGAGACACAAGACAAGGATTTTCAGGTGAGTAAGGATAAACAGCAAATATAAACCTTTACACACAAAACACAATCCTACTGAGCACTCTGGTGTCTGGCTCCAGCTGGTCTTCGCCCAGTTTGGGCCACTCGGGATGACAACCAGGTAGCAATCTGCCTTGCCTTGATTCCAGTTCTATTGAGCCGATGAGCAGATTTACAACAGAAGTGGGTGCAGGCAGCGTGAATAGCAACAACCCACATGGGAACCTAGACCACAAATTCAGCTACAACTGTAAAAGCATTATTGCCCCTCCCAACCCAAAGGCTAAAGAAGGGGCAAATTTAAAAATCAGAATCCACGTGCATTTCACCCTCCCCAGGAATGAGCTGGAAGCCCAGCTGGTGCCCATCTTGCTTTCCACAGGGCTGAAGAGTAGAAACTGTCCAAATCTTAGACTGCTCCAAGTCTAAGCATTCCGGCTCAATCCTCCCCACTACATTTGTTAAACATAAATAAGGCGCAATCAGTCTTCTCAGGGATTTTATCCCCTTTCAGCCCTAAATGCAGCTCTGCTGTCATACGTATGATACGTATAAAAGGACAGCCTGCTTCAGAGCCTTACTTCTTGCTTAAAATAATATTGCTTCTGGTCTCAGATTACGAGGGATCCCTTCACGTTCAGTAAGGTCACAGGCTCTCTCTAGATCACCAATATAAAGGCTGGAATGAACAACACTGTCAGTATTTCAGCAGTGCTTCTTTTTATTGCAGTGCATGAGCAAAGAGAGACTACTTGCAAGGCTCCGACCACACCTAAAGCTGCAGTGCTCTGTCATTCCTTATCTTGGGAAGCAGAGAGCAGTCGAGTGCTGCTGGGAGATGCTGGCTTCTGGTCTCACACCAACAGCCCGCAGCAGCAAAGCAAACCCCCCCAAAGCACAACAGCTTTACTTGTCTTACAGAACTGCCTGTTTCTACAGGTGGGAAGAGTTCAGGGCATTTCTCTCTCCGTAGATCACAGGACAGTAGTGTCTAGCAATCCTTACTCAGTTCCCAAACTGATTTTACACAACCCGATCTCCCTTCAGCATCACCCAGGTATGCCTATCACCCTCCGATAGAGAGTACGTTCCGGCATTTCCCACAGGCACTGCAAGCTGTTTTTCAGGGAGCATTGGTAAGGGGCTTTCCATCTACCAATGCTGCTACAGCCACAGTACAGGGTTCTTCCACTTTAAGAACTTAAGCACCAAGAGGCTCCTGGATGTTGATAGAGCAAACAAAGCCATGGAGGGGTTTTGACTCCATAAGGAAAGTACATGAGCAACAATAACTAATGAAACACACTTTGGAGCTGAGCACAGACTTCAGACAGCCTTGACAGCAAACCCTATTATTAGGCAAAATAAAAGCAGTGACATACTTGAGAGATTAAGCATTAATAAAGCACTTTCACATTAAACGGCATTCATGACTCTCTTCTCTCCTGGAAGAGCCCAAGGGAAGGGAGGATCTGGCAAGGTAATTTAGCTAACACTGAAGCAGGGAAAAGGCAACATTCATGCAAAGTAGGCTATAAAACCACAAATAAGGATGCAGTCATAACAGCTCAGCAGTGCTGCAGATGAGAGATCCCCAGCACTGGAAGTCCACTCCATCCTGCAGGGACGGAGGCCCATCTTGCTCTCAGCAAGGGCCCAAGGCAAAGACCAGGCAAGCACCAGCTGCCTCTGCGAGGAGGCTCCCCGGGACAAGGAAGAACACAGGTCTGGGTCTGCCAGGCAAGATTTAGAATGGAAGGGAAAGAGAAGACAAACAGTGAAGATGGACAGGAGGGAGGACAGCATGCCCACATGTGCACACAGTGCTCGGATCTGGCAGGTGCCCGAGACCAGACACCGCTCAGAACAAAACATGGGTGCATCATGGTGAATTGCTTCCTCCAGCTCACAGCTGCCCTTCTTACAGACCACAACCCTTGCAAGATTCCTCTCTGCAAGCCCCGCAGTCACTCCGTGTGTCACAGCTCCAGCACGCTCACTGTGGGCCCATCCTTTCTGGCTCTGATCCCTTGCTTACGGATGGGCAGCAACTACAAACATCTCAGCCTGAGCCATGGTTCTTCAGCTGGACTTGCACCCGCTCTCCTTTTTGTAGCATACAGAAACATTTACCACTTCCCCTTGCAGATGCCTGCCAGGCTCTCCATTGTTACACAGGAGATGCCAAGAGAAAAGCATGTAGCTTTCTGTCCAATTTGGAGACGCTCATTGTTGAAAGCCTCTTCCACAAACCCCTCCAGCTCACTCCAGGGAGCATCGTCTGTCACACTAATGAGGCAGCAGGTAAAACCACACATAAAGCAGCAACTTCAGAGGGCAGAATTTGCTTAGGCTAAAGTCCACCCTTGAACTCAAAGTAAGCAGGAGTTGAAAATGAACCACAAAAGGAAATTCTGCCTCTGGATTAAATCCCAGAGTTGGGCTCACCAATACCCGGTGTCTGACACCACAAGCTACAGCTACTGCAGAGTGCACACGAATTCCACCTCTGTAACAAAACCACAAGGCAGCTGCACCACAGGTTTCACCTTAAACCACAAAGGTAACTCAGTCACAAGAGCTCCTATACTATTCACATCCACAATCTGCAGTGGGAGGATAACACAATACTCGGCACCTGTCTGGCGCTAGTCAGCACTTTGTACAAGGAGGGTCAGCATGAGGGAACACGAGCCACATCTACGTCTCTTAGGTGTCCTTTCCTTCTGACCATTCCAAAGTGACCTCCACCAACAGCTCAGTCCCACTGACAGCTCCAAAGCAACGCAAGAGCTGGAGCACAGAGGCAAAGATGGGCAGAGTGATACCAGATCTGCTCTAGGAAGACAGGTCACGGCAGGTTCAGGAGGAAGGCTGCAACGGTGGAAATAATTAACCCAACTGCAGTGATAATCCTTTTAGCTTAACTTTTAGCTCCCTTTCCTTGGATATTTAAAAAAAACACACCAACTCCAGGAGCAACACCACACGTAATGACTGCCTTTATGAATTGGGCTGCTTGGAAGGGAAAGGGAAAAATAAAATCAGTGGATTGATTTCTGAGGAGCATGAAGGACTCTTTGGACTTGCAAAGAAAATCCACTCAAGTCTTAAGGCATGGAAACATCTCCTCCAGCGTAAACCGTGTGTGCTTTCCAGAGGCATTTCAGAAAATAGCCACAACCAGCACATTTCAATGTGAAATGAAGCTTGGATGCGCAGATGGAGGAGATCGATCCTGCTGCCAGAGATTCACAGATCCATTCAGTGCCTCACAGCACAGCAGAGCTCACCTTAAAAAACACAGAGTTACATGAAGCTATGTTCTCTGCTATGTCCACAACACCCTGGGGTGACCTGCAAGGACAGTTTGGGATTCAGGGTTGCTCAGGCTTAAAGTCCATAGGGAGCAACGCTGCTCAGCGCAGACGTTCCACTGGGTGTGTAGAAAAACCTAGAAAAGCAGCCCCGCTTCGATGCCATAGCAGCACCAGTGAGAGATCCCCCAGGAGCTGCCATCCTCCTCCCTGGACATCAGCTGGCTCTCCTCTGAGCAAAGGCTGGGAACAGCCAGGATGCTGAGGCTGCGGCTCCCCCTCCACCTGGCAAAGGGACAGACACACAGCAGAAACAAGCCAGAAACTCTCATTTTGTTTAGCGGTCCCAGTCTGCACCTCGGAACAAGTCACAAATGCCCAAAACGTAACCCACAACACTGTTGTGCGCAACCCGGATGCTTTACCTGCGTGCACAGGTGTGCACAGCCACGATCCTCCCAAACCAGTCGCACTCCAGCCCCCACAGCAACAGCCCTAACCCACCACACACCCCTCAGCATCGCTCACAGGAAGCACCCACGAGTCTGTCGAGTCCAGGGCGCTTCACTATAAGCTTCCTCCTCTCACAGCCCAACGCCACACCTATGCACACCCCACACACAGCCTGAGAAGCATAAGCCAACCTACCAGCCCACTGACTTCACTGACCAGCAGGCTAAAGCAAACTGGAAAATACTGGGAGCTGGGAGGAAGCCAGCACCCTGATTTTTTCTTGACTAATTCAAGTGTCAGAGCAGTGCTACAGCTTAATTAGCAGCACTCCCTCAAAAGATGCAGAGACAACCATCAAGGCTCTCTGGTGAAACAAGCTTATTCTGCTCAAAATAACACCAATATACAGCTTTTTCAAGCTTTTGAGTAACATTCCAACTAGGAAAAAAGGGAACAGCCACCCTCAGCACTCCCCCTCAGCCACTGCTTCATGATCCAATTTTCAACACTTCACAAACCAAAAGGGACTTCTCTGAAAGCCTGGACACAGACACACCCCAGCAATGGCATCTCACTCAGTGATGACAAATGCTTGGCACACACTGACACTCCAATGGGCAGAGGCACCGCAGCAGTGCTGCTGTACGCGTCAGGACAATTTGCTACTCCCATGCTGATGAACACAGGCTCTCAGAAAAAGCAGCAGAGACACCATCTCAAAAGCAATTCCAATGTGGCTTTCCCCAGCCGTTTTAACAGCCCCATGGTGCTGCAAAGCCCAACCTCCAAATGAGGACATGAATGTCACTGAGGACCAATCTGCTCTACTCCCTGCCACTGCACCATAAAAACGGCTAAGCCACACCCCTGCACACATGCCAGGAGCAAGGTAATATCAAAACTCTTCCAAATCCTGTGGGTGGCAAAACCCTGACAAAAGACAATGATGCAACACAGATCCACATGGATGCAAAGAACCGTTCTACAAAACAAAGCAGAGGAGCATGAGAGCAGAAGATCGAGATGTCCACCTTACTGGCATGCAACAAGTGTCCCTGAGGAGATGCACCAGGTTCAGCCTCAATCTGGAAGGAGCCGTTGCAGCGTCACATTGTCCTCATTTTTATCCTGTGAGGATTGTGCTCCTAGCTAGGGGAAACTTCCCCATAGCTTTCGGGAAGGAAAGGAGAGAGCTAAAGCACTACTTGTTCAGGACAGATAAAAATAATTACTTGGTCCAGCTGAGTCTTGCTGCAACTGCCGTTTATTAAGCACAGAGGGAATGAGAGAGTTTAACTGAAATGCCTTGTGAAGCAGGAGGCTGAAAGCAGAGGGCACCCAGGCGACTCAGACAAATGGATGCAGGGTGAGGACAACTAAATTAGAAGCCTGATCCATAAATACTTAACTCAGTACTAGAAAAGGGCCAGTAATGAGAGAGGAACACAAAACCCATACTATTGCCCTTGTCACCTGCAAGGACTGGACTCTCTCTCCATGGAAGCTCCCCACAGGGCACACAGAGGTCCTGCTGCTTCTGTCCTCATCTCAGCTAATCCCAGCTGATGAAGGATAATTGTCCATATCTTAGCTGTGATGCCACCTGCCCCTCCCAGTGAGCTAACAGCCTGGCTCTCCCAGGCAGAGACCACAACACCTTGATGTGTCGCGTGTTCAATGTCAATGGGACCTTTGCAACAAGTTCAGCCGAAAGCTGCAGATCAGCAGCGAGCTGTTCCAGAGCAGGGCTGAACAAATGGTCCTTTAGAGAGAACAGAGACTGCCTTTAAAGGCTTCCAGCAATGACAACCATGCTTCCCACTTTCACTCACTGAAACAGGCAGAGTTGGTTTAGTTCCAGTTTCTCAAGGGTCAACTTCTGGTCATTTTGGCGTGCCAAGATGATGACAGACTCGCAGCACGGGACACCTCCATATACACAGTAATAACCTCTTAAACCAAACAGAGCTCATCAGATGCTTCATGTTAAGCTTTATGTATTAAAAGACTGAACTGGCTTGGATCCCCTTGTACTGCAGTCAAGCTTTATGGGGGATGGAGACCCAAGCAACCAACCTGTGGAACAGGCACCACATTTCCTCAGAGCATGAGGTTTGGGTCTCAAAAAGCAAACCCCACCTGCATCTTAATTCCAAAGTCCTGAACACAAGCCTTCATTTCCAAGGGCATTCAGCAGCATGCAGTTCCTCTGCTGACACTGGGAGATGGCACAGGTAAGTATGCCACAGCCTTCCCAACATCATTACTCTATCTAGAGCAATAGAACATGCAATACTATCAGGTGTGAATCATCTGCCTGGAAAACCTCCATGCACAGCATGTCAGTCAGTCAGCACCTCGCTTTTCTCCCTCAGCCGCGCATCTTAGGGGAAAAAAGCAAGCACTTTGCATATCAAGAGGGAATAAAGTGTGATTAGGTTAGACTATTATTCATTTATAAAGACAATAAGATTTTAACATTCCTCCTCTCAAGAGCAGCCTGTAGATGCCCAACCAAGAGCTGTTTTGATCGACCACCTTTAGGAAAAAAATACAAAAAATATCTGAACTGCATAAACAAAACCATTAAATGCTGCACATCCGAAGTAGGTGCAACAAAGGCAAAACCCCTTCATTGGATGTAAGAGGGCAGCCATTGCGTGACAGCAAATTAACGATCCTCAGTAGTGAATTTTATTCCACACGTTCAGACTCTTGCTAGGCACCTGCCCAGATCCACGCAGATAAGCGCAGGGGCAGCTCAGGAACCCGTTGCATACAAATTGCTGAAGTGACAGCTTAGCTCATCTCAGCGGCTCGTTCCAGCCAGCCCGTTTCTAAGCAAGAGGAGCCTCTCGCTGCAAATGGAGCTGCACCTCGCGGTGGTACCACCAGCAAATGGAAGGAGAAACTCCCTTTAAAGTGATGGCAGCTGCCCTCTGCGCACAAACAACAGGACTACATTTCTAGGTGTTAAAAAATCTTCCCTTATGGAATCCTGCCCTGTGCGAACCACGGCACAGAGTGATGCAGGAAGAAATCTCCATCCTCCACCTGAGGCAAGAGGTTTCTGCTCTGTAGGGTTTAACGGCTCCAAGACAGGAGGGCAGGTGGCACACGGCGCCTGGAAACGCCTGGCAAGAAAACTTGCCTTTCACGTCTGTGAGGTTAAGGCTTAAAACAAAGAAATACCCAGCAACGAAAGGAAAAACAGGCCCGCGCCCCGCCCGGGCTGCTCGTGGGGCAGCGGGAGCGGGCGGCGCGGAGAGAGCCCAATGCGGGGGGCGATTCCAGCAAGACAAGAAGACACGAGGCACGTCCAGGGACCGCCGGTGCCACCGGCCACGCCAACCGGCGCCACCCCAGCCCCAGGGTGCTCGGCACCTGCGCCCAGCCCTGCGCGGAGCACCAGGATGTGGCAGCGTCAACTGGCGCGCGGTCCCGGCCCTGGTGGGGACGCGGCGGAGCCGGTAACCCGGGACCGGCACCCGCACCGGCCGCGCCTCCGTTCCCATCAACAGCCAATGCGCCGGTTCCTCCCACCCGGGGCGGAAGGCGCTGCCCCCAACCCCGCAGCCCCCGCAGCGAGCGGGGCCAACACACGGCAAAAAGGGGGGAAATACACCCCCGTCCCCCCACCCGCAGCACTGCCGCAGGGGCCGCCCCCGCGCTGCCGCAGGGCACCGGGCACACTGGTCCGCGCTGGCACGCCCCTGCGCCGCGATTTTTTGGGCTCAAATGGTTAGGTTTGGGTTTTTCTCCCCTCCGCACCCGTGTGCCGCTCCGGGCGCGGGGTCCGTACCTGCCGCTTCCGTGGGCTCCGCTCCGGTTCCGACGCCGCGGGGACAGCGCGGGAAGGGGGGTGGGGGGGGCGCACACTCCGGAACCTTCGCCGAGAGCCGGGAGGGGCGAGGGGCGCAGCGGCAGCGCGCATGCGCGGCGCGACTCGCGCCCCCTCCCGCCCGGGCCCGCGCCCCGGCCGAGTCGCGCATGCGGAACGGGAGGGAGCGGCCGCCGCGCTCTTTTGTCCGCGGGAGGCGCGCGGGCGCGGTCCCGCCCGGCAGGGGGCGCTCGCCCGGTGCTGCCCCAGCTCCCCCGTGGCCATTTTGTGGCGGGCACCAAGGGGTCCGCAGTGTGGGCTCGAGAGGGGAGTCCGGCACCTCCTGCATCCACAGCGGCCTCGCCCGCCAGCGCTGCTGGTCACGGAATCATGGAATCGTAGAATCACTGAGGTTGGAAATGCGCTCTCAGATCATCCAGTCCAACCGCCAGCCCAGCCCCATGGTGCTTGCCAGACCCTCTCCACAGCCACACGGTTTGAACAACTCCAGTCTAAACCTCCCCTGGCACAGCTTAGGCACAGCGTTCTCAAATCAGAAGACAGCATTAAGCCAGAAGGTGACAATTTTAGCTCCTGAACACAAGAGGAACGAGGCCTTGCAGCCACAGCGGCCTTGCCGGCTGGCCCTGCCATCACAGCAGGAAACGCTGCATCTCCCAGCCCAGGATCCCCATGTCTGCAGGCAGCCAGCCTTCCCAGCCCCAGCTCTGTTCCCGGCCACAGGGTCCAAGGAGATCGAAGATACCAACAACTTCTGCGCTGCCGACAGCAACCCCTGTCCTTTCTCGCCAGCCCCCGGCAGCACCCACAGTCTGCAGCCACCAGGTTTAATTTTATCCACTGTAAGCTCCATGTTTCAAAGGGAAAACAGCTTTCAGCCCAAGGCAGGCAGCACTGCGGCCGTTACCCACACACCTCCAGCCACCCATACAATGGATTGGCACTGGGATTGCACAGCATGCATGGAGGAGCAGTGGTGGGCAGCTGTAATTAGCATCTGGTTAGAAGGCAGCTGTGGGAAGAATTCAAGAGGTGACACTTGTCACCCTGAGGCAGACAGTGGTGTAGAGGAGCACTGGGGTTCTCACCAGCACCACCCTCAGCCCAGCCTAAGGGGACAGACTGAAGAAACAAGTCATGCTCCCCAAAAAATCCCTCTCCACCTTGCCTGCTTCATCTGGAAAAGCACTGAGATGTTCTGGCTCTGTTTGGGAACATTATGGACACAGTGAAGATCCCTCGATGGAATTGCTGCCTTGCATTACAGGGTTACTATCTCTGGTAATTGAATTTAGTGGAGAAACTGCCGGAGAGATCTTCTGTTGGATAGGCTCCAGGTTTCAGCTTTTCTTGAGGAACGTTCAGGTGCAAATCAAGGGCAAATGTCCTCTCCAAGAACAGGTGTCCGACAGAGGCTTTGGAGAGGAATGCTCAACAGGGAAAAAAGAGAAACAGATGTAGAATCTGCAGCATCAGAGCTTTTTAAAAGCAGGCTGGGTTGGGAATGGTCCATCTTGGTTTGGAATAAAGGTCTTGAGGTATTTTGTAGCCTTATTTTCCCAGGGTAGACGCATCATCTCAAAAAAAAAAAACACTGCTTTGGGAATTTTAAAATACACTATCCAGAGTTACAAAGGGATCTGAGCTTCTGAGGAAGCGAACAAGCTGAATTTGAACCTAGAGTGCAAGCAGCTAGAGTTCAATTTTGGAACAGCATCTCTTTCAACAGGTGGTACAGATGCACCAGGAACACAAAACTGAATGTGAATCCGCTGGGCATCATCTAACAGGACTGTTTCTTCATCTAAATATGACAAAACCAAAAGAGACTCCCTGCCCTCATTGCCTGACACAAAGTACTCAGGATGGTGACACCTGGCTTTCTGCAGTCACCTCAAAGCTCAGCTTTGCCTGTTCTCCAGGCACTGAGTCTCCTTTGGATTCAGGAAATCATGGGCCAGGAAGCACTGTTAGCCAGCCCCATCTGATGTTCAGGCACAGCCTCTCTTCCCACATTCTGGCCTTTTAGAAGATCTGTTGGCAAAGGCTGGTCAAGAGTTAAATGTGCCAGCTGACGGACCCCGGTATTGCCAGCCTTGAGCGAAACAGCAGCGATTCCCTGTACTCAGCCCTTGAGACTTGCGGTCAGAAGAGCGAGCGCCTTCCTGCCCTGGCCCAGGGCACAGCCATGACAGCCTGGTAGCACAGTACTTGAAGAGAAAATGCCCAGCACATTGTAAGCTGATGAGCAAAGACCCAGCACCTCGCTGTTGAATTCCTTCTGTCTTCAGAGAAGTGGAAGCACATGGATCTTCTCGGTAAGCACAATTACTGCAAAGAAAGAATCAAATCCACATCCAGCTTCTCCTCACCAACGCCCTGCAGGGCCAAGAACATGGGCTAAATGTCAGTGTCAGAGTGGCAGCAACTGGGAGAAGGTTCCCTTGTTCATATGTGCTCTCTCCCCACACCTCACACACATCTCGAGCTTGTTGCAGATCCATCCCCAAGCCCCACTGCACAGAAAGACACTCATTTTGTACTGTGTCTCATTTGCAGCAATCCTCCACCTCTGCTCCCTGCACCGGGAACTGTTTTGCACTGGGTGGATGCAGGATGCTGCTGCAGGAATGCCAAGACGATATGAGAACTGCTGGAGCAGTCTGAGTCCCGAGGTGCAGCTGAGTGCTCCCAGCCCCAAATGGAATGAACTCACCGTAATAGCTCTTACGCTGGCTAAGAGGAACTGTAGAGAAATACTGTAGGAAGATTTATTACCTGGACCCACAGCAGGCTGAAGGCTGACATAAACTTTAATTACTGCACAGAGCTCTCGTGGACCCTTCTTGTTCATAGGGGGGTTGTTTACAGGAAAAATGATCTGTGAATTTATCCTACCATTCTAACTCAGTCCAGGCTCTTTTCCCCCCCCCGTTCTTGTCAGCCCACACTACTGCCAGCTACAAACAAGACACTATTTTTAACACCAAATTATAAATGAATCCTTTAGGAGGGAAAGCATTAAGTGTTTAGCTTCCATATCTGTTTCCTCATCCATAAGACAGGGCTCATTTTCCTTGCAGGTGAGTTTTGCAGCTTGTTTCTCAGCTGTATTGAGGTTTTCCATGGCAGGAGCTAGAGGGGATTTCTCAGGTCTCACCTGCAGAACTGCAACTGTGTGACGAATTCTGGGTTCTAGTGGGTGTAAATCTGATGTCCCCAGGGCCTCCTCTGTTCCCACACTGCTTCATTTCAATCACCTAATCAGATCAAGGATGGCTTTTGCAAAACTATAATGGTCCTAGCTGAAACAAGTACCCAAATTCTGCACTAGCTGAATTCTATTATGGCACTATTGAGATCCCCTTTGCATCCTGGCCAATGAAGTTCACCTCAAAAAAAGTAAACGGGCTAATCGCTTTCAAAATGTTTTCCAGCAAGGAGACAGGAATGATCTTTCTGAAACAATTCCAGGTGCTATTGCATGCTGACAGACCACAGGATGAATCCTTCCTAAGTAAGGAAGCTCCAGGCAGACATAGGTCCTAGTCTCGCTTCCCAGGACATGGCTGCTAATGCCCACATGACATCGGACCAGAGAGCCAGATGGGTTTTGTAAGCTTGCCTGCTTTGAAGCCTCTCCATGGAAAGGCCAGCAGGGAGCTGGGTGTTACACAAGTGTTTTCCCAGCCATGCTTGTACCCTGTTGGTAACAGCAGGACAGCAGGCACTGCCTGAGCCTGCACTGCACAGACAGAGCAAGTTTCATGCAAACCTGCCCCAGCAGCTCTGACTCGGCGTGCAAATTTGCCACTTGAGAGGGGGGATTAGAACTCAGCTGGCTCCTTTCCTCACAACCTGAAACCAAATGCACATATTTGCAACTCAGAGAGAGTTCTCTTTACAGGCAATCGGAGCATGATATGCCCCGATAACCCTCGCTGAGGCCAGCACGCTGTCAAGATGTAAATCAGAGACAGAAACGCCCTTGGTGTTAGGACAGCGGGCGCAGGCAGCAGGCGAGCTGTGACTCAGCAGAAAGAGCCAGCAGGCAAGGTCCTTGCCTCTCAGCAGCACTGAGCACGGGAAAAACAACTTTCCCACTTTCTCTCCGATCACTGTAGTGAATGGGGAGACCTGACAAATGGAGACCGAGGCACTTACACCATCTTATACACTTCCCTCTTGGCCCCACCCCAGCTGGAAAAAGATTATTCCTTTTGCTTTTCAGTTGAGCCGTGTGGAAGGCACCCAGACACCTCCAAATAGAATATAAGACTCAGTATCCCTAAGGATATATTTTTTTTAATTAAGCATTATTATGTTTCTAAATTACCTGCTACAAGAGGGTTTCCAGATCATTTAAACCCTGTGTATCTGTAAGAGGCAGAGCTGACTCAAAGGGCAGTTATAGGATGTTTCCACTTATGTGACCTTGTGGGAATTATGAGGTTTCTGGCCTCACACCATGTAAAGTCAGGACTCGCTTGGACCTGGTGTCATGGAAGGGCAGCGAGTGCAAGCAGAAGGACCTGTTATACCCTCATACCCAGGCTGACAGCCCCAGCAGCTCCTCTCCCTCAAGCACACACCTAGGGCATTTGCAGCCTCCCCCCAGATGCCAGCAGCCACTCACAGGGCTGCTGATCGCTGCTCCTGGCATGAACTGCTCCCTTCACTGGCAAACTTCAGAGATGCCAGCAGCCAGAAGGGACTTCTTCCTGGAGGAGAGCAGCCACCACGGCTCTGCCAGTTCTGTAGAGGCAGGGAACGGGGCTCAGAGGTGAAACGGGCTGTTGACCCAACACCACTGTGTCTGCAGGCTCTGGAGCCCGAACCTGAGATGCAGAGCCTGCTGCTGGCCCCCTGCCGGCGCCTGTCCTTGCAGTCTCTCCCGTCGCCGCCACAGGGTGGCATTCGTAGGGCAGCCTGGGCTGTAGTCTGAGCCGGAGTTTGAGGCCGGACGAGGGTTCGACCCTGCTCGAAAGTGCGGTAGAAGATGGCATTCCGCAGTACCACGAGCAGGTTTTGTGGTGAAGTTGCCATGTGGGTACAGAGGCACCAGGACCTCTTGGCTGCTGGAAACCAGGAGGACATGGCAGCAGGAGCAGCGTGGGGTCTCGTCCCGGGCACCCCATAGCCAACCCCGTGTCACCTGCTGGGGCTCCTCCTCAGAACCATCCATCCAGCTTCCAGGGGCTTTGAGACCACCCGCCATCATCAGCGCCCGTCACAGCACCGGGCAGCATCCTCCTCGGCAGCGCGGATGCGCAGACACCTCATCCCCTCAGCCTGGGAACAAGCGAATGTCAAGCATCTTTGCTGGACTGAAATGCCAACAGAAATAAGACTGCCTTGAAGAGCTTTCCTCTGCATAAAATGACTTGGGACTGCAGGAAACACAGGTGCTTCCAATACAGTGCAAACCTGAGCAGCAGTGTTAAGGAGAGGGAGGATTTTAGCCTCCGGACCAAGGAAGTCCCTGAGTTAAAGCCACAGCGCTCACAGGATGGGGTGGAAGGGCTCCATTTGTACCTGTTGGCAGCACTGGGCGCAATGGCAGCCCGCTGGGAGGGGCACGCCTCTAGCAGCACGATTTGACTGCATCTTTCTTCTAAAACCAGAGAAGGGAATTAAACTCCCCTCATCCATGAACGAAGCTGTTCCCAGGTAGAAGGGCTGCCTTCTCTAACCTCTGGGCTTAGGTTCCCGTGACGGACAGCATCCATCCCCTTTCCTGGGCCGCAGGAGAGCTGAGGTGAGAGGCAGCACAAGGAAGAGGACGATACCATTTTTGCAGTGCCTGGGCCAGCTTCAGCCGGCCGGGAGCTGCCGGGCTTTGCCTCGTTTGCAGCAAGCGGAGCAGCACAGTCCTGGCTGGATGCTGTGGGACGCACAGGGCAGCCGGGCCGCAGCCGGGCCGCGGCTGAGCCACTGCCCAGCCCGCACTGCAGCCAGGCCAGCAGGAGCACCCGGTGGTGGTGGGCTCTGGCACGGCCGGCAGGCACATCCCACCGACTCCGTCTGGGAGGGCGTGCAAGCCCCGGTGGCTCTGGGATGGTGAGCGCGCCGGCCCCAAGGCGTCCAGCACACCAACTGTGCAAACCACAACCCTTCCAGTACGGGGAGTAAGAGTGTGCGACGGACAGTCCCGCCCCGCACGCTGAGCGTGCCCCTCCCCCTCCCCCCCCCCATGGGTGCAGCGCCGCCCCGGGGCGGCAGGGGGCGCGCAGGGCGCGGGGCGGAAGTGTCGCGCGGGCCGGCGCGCGCCCATGGGGCTGCTTAAAGGCGCCGATGCCGGTGGAGTGAGGCGTTGCTTGCGGCTGGAATGAGCAGGTGGGGCCGCCCCCTCCCCGTATCCCGAACAGCGCGACTGCTGCCTCGGGTTTCCCCGGGACAGGGGCTCCTGCGGCCGCGCTGGGGCAGAGGCGCCGCGAGATTCCCCGGCCCTGCTGGAGGGGCAGGGAGCGAGGGCGGTAGGGAGCCCCAGCGCGCAAAGCCTGGGGGCTACAGACCCTGGCGGAGCGGGTGCGGCCTGGGCGGGGAGCTACGAGCCCTGGGGACACCTTGTGCGCCCGGGGACACCGCAGCTCCGTCCGTGCTCCCCCGCAGCGCCGAACGCCGTCCCTGCCCGTGCGGGCCGGCCGGTGCAGCGGGGGGGGGGGGGGGGGGGGTACCCAGGCAGGATGAGGCCCCTGGTGCTGTTCGGGGGCTTCCAGGGATGGCGGGGAATGAGAGCTTCGCAGCCCCAGGCTGGAGGAGCCCAGATGCTGAGAGGCGCCGCAGGGGTCTTTTCCTTTGGCTTCCTTCTCGCCTGGAGCTCGAGTGCCCAGCTGTGCCCTTGCTGTACGGGACGAGGCGGCTGGGTGCCTCGTGGCCCCGGGACTTTCTTGTCTTTGTCATACTAACACCTCTTTGCTTTTTTTCCCACTCTGCAGTGAGTGTCGCAGCGCTGTGCCCAGAACCCCCAGTGCTACAGACTGAGTGGTGCAGGGTGGGTCGTGGTTTTAGGGGTTTATTTTTCCTAGATAGAAAAGGGAGCAGCTCCCAGCTGAAAAGGGAGGTCAGATGCAACTGGTAAGCCCTCGCCAGTGCCCCTCACAGAAGGCGAGAGGGCCATGTCATGGCATGTATAAGCCACTCAGGTGTTGCAGCTGTGTGCAAGATGTTCCCTCTGCTTGCATAAGGGTTTGTGTGAAGGGCTGGATCAGAGGGAAGGAAGCGACGCTGGGCCCAGCACCCTGCCTGCAGCGCAGTTTTGTAATGGCCGCATGGTCCACAGGGAGCTTGCCAAGGCACTGTGCCACCTCGCCACCAGCCTGTGAGGGCACAATGGGATCTGTGCAGGAGCTGTGCCTGCCCCACGGGCAGCACCCAGCTCTCCCGATGGGCCTGCGACTTCAGGATAGACCCAACCCTACTTGCAGCCTTGGACACCTAGCGAATCCACAGCCAGTAATTGAGAAGTAATTGAGAGATTTATAGCTGCTCTGACCTTGCAAAATTGCTGAGTCAGATGGCAAAGGGTGACTGTTTGCTGCATTCCTTGGCTTTAGTGAGTTCCCAAAGCCTGGAAACCCTCTGGCATGAGGACTGTGCCTGGACTGTGGCGAGGGTGAGCAGCTGGTCCTGAGCGTGCATGGCACACTCAGCAGCGCTTCTCCACATCCCACTCCTTCAGGAAGGGTGCGATATCCCCTGCTTCCCAAGGAGAGACACACTGGCCCTGGGGGCACAGCCTCACCAAGCCTGGTGGGGGGAGCTGTGAGGAAGGTTTTGGATGCGTTTGGGGTGCTTGTTGCAAGCTTGCACGCCTGTCGCAAGGGGGCTTTCCCCAGTGCCGTCCCTCCATGACTGGGCTGGGCTCTGCTGCCTCCTGGGCTAGGGGGAGACATGGTGTAGCTGATCTTTGGACTTTGTTGCTTCCTGTACCTTAACTTTCTGGGCACAGGGAAGGGATGATCCTCCCTCCCCAAGGACAGGGAAGGTTACCCTGGATCATCCCCATCTCTCCAGTAAGGGTGGGCCTGCTGCCAGCGGTGGGGCTGAGGGTGTTATCAGGGCTGGGCTGGCCCCGGGAGCAGTCCATGTCCCCCCCGGGCAGCACGATTACTGGGGGGGCCGCGCCTGCCTTGTGCCGTGCTGATAGCCCAGCTGCAGCAGTGGTGCCTGCCCTTGCACTGGTGTGTTGCGGATGCTGGGAGAGCTTCCAGGGAGCTGTTGTTTGTCCCAAGACAGGGACCCCCTTGGGAGCATCCCCAGCCCTGAGAGCACCCCTGTGTGTGTGTTGCAGGGGGCCAGTGCCATGGCTGAGGATCTATCGAGCCCCCACGCAAGCATCACGCCGCTGCAGCAGATGCTGGCCTCGGGGACTGGCGCCATCCTCACTTCCCTCTTTGGTGAGGACCATGGGGAACAGTGGGATGCTGGCACAGCATGGGGTGATGTTCCTAAAGGGTGGTGTTGTTTCAGTGACACCACTGGATGTGGTGAAGATCCGGCTGCAGGCCCAGAGGACCCCCTTCTCCAAAGGTAACCCCGCTCGGGTCAGGGCAGGGATTTCTATCCAGCCCCCCAACTCAGCCAGCGAGCAGCCCGTGTGGATGTCTTGGTTGGCAGAGCCAGTAGCAGGGATTCCTCTGCTCCCAAGCGTGGGGCCATCGCGAGGTGGCAGGTTACAGTCCTGACAGTCCTGACAGGCTCGAGGGGCCCTGCAAGGGGAGCCGGACTGATGCTCAGTTCTGTCCTTCCTCCTCCACAGCCCCAAACGCTGAGCCTGGCAGCCCCCTGCCCACCAGGGAGCTGGGTGGAAGGGCTCAGCCTGCTACAGCTGCTCATTCTCCACCTTGTTGCCCGTCTCCATGCTGCTCTCTGCAGCTCCCACAAGGAAAGAGAGACCCCGTGGTCTGTGCCCCGCCATCAGCCCCCGTCCCTGTGAGGGCAGCAGGCTGGGGCTGGACCCAGGGGAGTGCTTTGGTGACAATATGGACTGCATGGGAAGTGCCAGCAGGGCCATTCAGCCCCTTCACCTGTGGAACTCTCCCACTGCCTGACTTGGAGCTGTGACACACGTGTACCCTAGCCTGGGGGGGGTGGCGCATCCCCTATGTTGTCACTCAGGATGTCCCCATTGTGTGTTTCAGCGTTGCCAGTGCAGTCTGTGCCCTGGGGCACTCAGCAGGCCACATGTGAGTAAGCCCAGGGCTCTGGCCAGTGCCTGCTGCCAGTGGCTTCGCTTTCCCAAGCCTTGACCCCAGTTTGCTTCCTTGCTGGTGGCAGCTCAGGCTCCTCTGGCTTAGAGGACCTCTCCTGCGAGATCCCTTGGGATCTGCACTAGTCTGCTTGCTCGCCGCTGCCTGGCATCCCCATGCCTAGTGCGAGAGCATGGTGGAGAGGTTGAACCAGCTCCCTGTGATGGCATCCCCACTGTGTTGGGGCAGGAGAGCTGATGCTGGGCAAGGCATAAACCTCCTGCCATGCCTTTGTTCCTGCAGTGGGGCTGGATGCCCCCACCTCATGGATCTGACTGTGATTGGACACTTGCTGGAGGGTTATCCCTCTCCCGGCCTTGGACTGGAACTGGTCCCTCAGGCATCGAGGGTGTGGCCGTCTCCTGGAAGAGACAGTTTTGAGGATCACATGGTCGGGGCATGGGGCAGAGGGGAAGGGTCTCCTGCCTAACAGGGATACTGTTGTCTCCTGCCCCAGGGAAGTGTTTCCTCTACTGCAACGGGCTCATGGACCATCTGTATGTCTGCCAGAACGGCAACGGCTGCACTGCCTGGTACAAGGCCCCCACCCGCTTCACTGGCACACTGGTAGGAGCTGCAGGTGTGGGCAGGGGCCTCCCTGTCCCAGAGAGGGGGCAAGGTGTGTGCGGGGTGGATGCTTTTCCATTTGTCTTCTCTAATCCCTCTTGCGGTGCTCCATTCTCTCCACAGGATGCCTTTGTGAAGATCACGCGCCATGAGGGCATCAGGTCTCTGTGGAGTGGCCTGCCTCCCACCCTGTGAGTTTGTGGGCACTCTGAGCCTAACACCTGCCTGTACGCATGGCACCTGCTCCAGGTCTCCTGACAGCCCCTGGGGAGGGTGTGCACATCCCTCACCCCCCTCCTTCTTGGCAGGGTCATGGCTGTGCCAGCCACAGTCATTTATTTCACTGCCTATGACCAGCTCCGTGACTACCTGCACACTCGGACGGGGAGCCAAGGGCCCCACATCCCCTTGCTGGCCGGGGCCCTCGCCAGGTGTGAGTACCCCTCCTCCGGAGTCCCTCCGTGCCCACCCTTCGTCCTCACAGGAGAGCACAGTGGGTCTCTTGGCTGTTGGTGCCTGCATTTGGCGCCTGGCTCTCCTGCCACAGCACTCTGATGGCACTGGGATGGCTGCCTGAGCAAACAGGGCTGATGCCTGATGTCCCCTCTGTTTCAGTGGGGGCCGTGACGGTCATCAGTCCCTTGGAGCTCATCCGCACCAAGATGCAGTCCCGGCAGCTCAGCTACCGGGAGCTGGGCCTCTGCATCCAGTCGGCGGTGGCTCAGGATGGCTGGCTGTCCCTCTGGAGGGGCTGGGGACCCACCGTGCTGCGAGATGTCCCCTTCTCAGGTAGAGCCACAGGGGGACAGGGTGAGCGGTGGCACTGGAGGGTGAATGTGGACCAGGGCAGCCCTGTGCACAGGGAGGGGGAGGTTGGTGTGGCTGGGGTGCTGCTTCATCCTAGCACCGGTGTTTCTGGTCTCCTCCCAGCACTCTACTGGTTTAACTACGAGCTGGTGAGGGACTGGCTTTGCAGGCAGACCCTCCTGAGCGAGACCACGTTCATGATCAGCTTTGTGTCGGGGGCCATCTCTGGGACGGTGAGTTTTGGGCTCGCTCAGCTGGGTGCGGGGACAATGGCTTCCATGGGGAGCAAGGGATAGGGCTGGGATGGTGATGGCAGAGCTGGTGCTGGGCAGGGGCTGGGAGGCCACCATGCACTACCTGGCTGCCGGCCCTGCAGGTGGCTGCGGTGCTGACGCTGCCCTTCGACGTGGTGAAGACCCAACGGCAGATCCAGCTGGGAGACAGTGAGGTGCACCCAGGTGAGGGGCTGGGCTGTGGGTAGATGTCTGGGGGGCAGCTGGGAGTCCCTGCTGGTACCTGGACATCCCCAGATCCTCACCTGCTCCCTTCTCCCCACAGTCACAGCCTCCAAGCCTTCTTCCACCTGGCTGCTCATGCAGCGCATCCGTGCCGAGTCTGGCACCCGGGGGCTGTTTGCAGGTAGGGCCATGCCCCCCGCATGGGGCTGGGCTTGATGGTGCCATGGTGTCATGGAGGGGCTAATGGGGCTGTTCTTGCAGGCTTCCTGCCCCGTGTCATCAAGGTGGCACCTGCCTGTGCCATCATGATCAGCACTTACGAATTTGGCAAGACCTTCTTCCAGAAGCTGAACCAGGATCGGCGGCTGCGGGCTTTGTGAGCTGGGGCTGGGGCAAGGCTGGCTGTGGCCAGTGCTCTGGCAGACAGTGCCAATCCCACTCCCAGAAAGAGGCGCCCTGGGAGCAGCGATCTGCACTTGGCTGTGCAAAGCCCAAGTGCCTTCATGCTGCCCTCTGCCTTGCTGCTGTCTGTGCATAGGGGCAGGGCCAGCTTGGTCCTGCTTGCCATCCCCAGCCACACTGGGGCACATCAGTGCCTGCTGCTGGGAAACTGGAGGAGGGGGGGTGTGGCATCACCTGTGCTCATCCATTGAGGCTGGACAGATGCTGCTGCTGGATTCATGGATGCCCTGGTGAGGACAGGGTGCCCTGGGAGACGTGGCAGGGCAGGAGATGGGAGCTGAGACTCTAGTGAGGACCAAACCTTCAGAGGCTTCTCTGCATGCACCTGCTGGTTCACCAGCCTTCCTTGGCTGGAGTACCCTCCTTGACATCAGTCACGCACAGTGTCCTCTTGCCAGCTCGGCGTGACATGGGGACACCTTGGAACCTTCTCCCTCCCTGCCTCTGGACCTCTCCTCCCGCTCAGGGTGTCCCTGTCCCCTGGCAGACCCGGGGCCTGGACCCTGCACGGGGACAGACCTTGCTGCTGCTCTGTGGGACTGGCAGGCAATGGCAGCAAACCTCTGCCTGTGCCTGTCCCTTCACGGTGAGGGGCTGCCCCTCCTTGCCCTGGGACTCCAGGAGGGGGAATTTATCTTATTTTCTTAAATAAAATACTTGTCTCTTTGAGCAAGAACTTCTTTACCTGCACCCTGTGTGCTGGGGCTGTGGGAGTCATCCCCAGGCGTGAGAGCCGTGGCTCTGCAGCGTGGGAGTGGTACTGCCACCCACCAGTTTCCCGCTCAGCTTTTGGGGAGTAGGGGGAGACCCCAGGAGCTCCTTTCTGCCCCTGGCAGCAGCTACTGTTGATGGAGCAAGGGCTGTCTTATGTTTAGGTGACCTGCTGTGTCCCAAAGGTACTGTCCTTGTCCCTAGACTGAGGGGGGGGAATTGGAGGAGGCTTACTGCTCTCCCTCACCCCCCCCCCCCCCCCCCCCCCCCCCCCCCCCCCAAGCATCCCTGCTTGGCATGACTGGGGCTACAGGGGCTCTTTTCCCCCCCTTTCCCTCTCATGGCTGGGGGAGCTCACAGAGGCCAGCTTGGCTTGCTGCGTTTATTGATTCCTTTTGCTCCAACAAGGCAGGTGGGGCTGAATTAAAAACCAAAATCGCCCCAAGCAACCCGAAAACCAGGGGAGGATAGGAAGGGGGGGGTTATGCCTGTCAGAGGGTGTTGCTGCAAGGAGGGACAGCCAGTCGTAAGAGGGGACCCTGGAGGGCTGGTGGCACAGCAGGATGGACACAGGGCTATGCCTGGACCCTCACCCCTGGAGGGATTTGCCCCTGAACGCCCTCCCTTTCTCCCCAGCAGCAGTCGCTCCCAGTGTCTCCCCACAGCACAGTTCATTCCCACCGCACTCCCAGCTCACGTGGTTCCCAGTCCAATGCCTCCCATCCCCACAGGTCCATGTTTCCAGCCAGGGACTGGGCTGGTGGTCTGAGGCACAGCAGGGTTGGGGTGTCAAGATGGGGAGGGGGATCCCTGTCCCCAGCCTCCCTGGTGGTTTTGGTGAGTCCCTCGGTGGTCCCAGGGTGGCGAGGGAGGGGATGAGGTCAGTCCTCCGCCGCACTGGGCTGGGTGGCTGGGCTGTGGGACGGCGAGGGGGCCGGGGGTCTCAGCTGGGGCTGCGGGTTGGGCTGGCTTCGGTGCTGTCGCTCACCAGGCACTCGTTGGACTTGAGGCTGGCCAGGGACTTGCAGCTGGGCAGGGAGGCCAGGGAGCCACAGAGCCCCAGCATGGAGGGCGTGGGGTCCTTCCCTGTGGGCACAGAGCAGGTTGTCAGTGTCATGGGGGGCTGCGGCCTTGCACCCCAGCCCTACCACGGGGGAAAGGAGGTGGGACCACCTCTGCGAAGGGACCTGGCTGTTCTTGCAGTGTTGGAACAGCATCCTCAGCATGGGAGGGGGCAGAGGTTGTCCAGGTGCCTAGGTAAGTGTTGGGGGTCATGCTAAGGGGGACACCCTGTGGTGGTGGTGGTCTTACCCAAGGGCCCCCAGGGCTCGCCTTCGCGTTTGCCCTCGCCCAGGCGCTGGGAGTCGGAGCTGAGGCTGTTCTCGGCTGAGAGCTGGTCAGTGCTCACGAAGCTGTGCCTGCGGAGGGACAGCGCTGAGCCACCCTGCCAGCCAAGGCCAGCCCTTCTCCCTGTCCCCCGCCTGGGGCTGACCCCGCTGGGGCTGGATGAGGTGCTGGGTGCGGGTCAGGGCAGCTCTGCCCCCACCGGAGGCGTTACCTCCTGTAGAGCTTGCTGTCCGAGCCGCTTTCGTTGCCATTGAGGGTCCCCAGCGAGGGCCACTGGTTCACCAGGGGCATCACCATCTCCTTGGAGAGCTGGGCCAGCTGCGGGTTCTCGCAGGGGATCAGCCCCGTCCTGCACCAAAGGCAGGTGCTCAGCACCCAACATGGCCATGAGTGCCAGGGAGCTGCTGGATGACATGGCCCGTGGGATACTGGGGACAAGGCATATGGAGCACCTGGGTACTGGCGACCTGCCACCTACCATGTCTTATAAGGTGTATGGGACACTGAGGCCCCACCACAGTGGGGCACGAGGGTAACCAGGGGCCCACCACATCCCATGGGGTGTATGGGACACTGGGGACCCACTGTGTCCCACAGGATATATGGGGCACCTAGGCACTGGGAACCCACCACCATCATACTCATGGAGCACATGGGCTGCCAAGGACCCAGCGCTCACCCTGCCCCTCTGGGTCAGGGCACACCAGGGACCCACCATCCCCCCAACAGCCCAGCCCCCTCACCCACTGCACCCCAGCATTCACAGGGTCCCCACTCACAGCTGCTCCTGCAGCTCCAGGATGACACCTTCCAGTTCCCTCTTCTCCAGCTGGTTCTGTACCATCACTTCCTCCAGGCGCAGCTTCAGCCGCTTGTTCTCTGTCTCCAAGTCCTTTAGCTGCGACTCCCGCAGCCGCACCAACTCCTCCAGATACCCCTGCATGAGATAACCATCAGCAGCGCCCGCTGCTCCCACTGGACCCCTCCATGTCCCCAGGGCCACCCAGGGTGACCAGGAGAGGACTGGGTCACTGCAGCAGAGGGACGGAGGGCTGTGGGTACCACCAGGCTGCAGGAGCAGCTCCAGAGTGGAACATCCCAGCGAGGCTGGTACCTGGCCAAGCCTCCTCCAGGCCCCTGGTACCTTTTGGGCATAAACAATGCGAAACTTCTGCTCCATCTTGCGCCACTTGTTGTACCAGCTGTCCTCATCAGTGACCAGGGGCAGGTAGGGATGTTCAGGGGAACTGTCCTCACTTGTGCTGCTCTCTACGCTGCCCCGTTCTTCCTCCTCACTCAGGTAGTCGTAGCTAGGGGAAGAGGGCCTTAGCAGGGGCAGCACCGCGGCGCGGACTGGCATGCGTGATGAGCCTGGCTGAGCCCCGATGGGGTCCCAGGGCAGGGAGAGTGGGGTCCCCACCCCAGGAAGAGCACCCCAGCTCTTACCTCTGTGTGAACTTCAGATAGGGTGTGTAGTCAATGACCACAGGCGTTTTACCGTCCATCACCTCTCCCTTCAGGCAGAAGCTGAGTGGCAGCAGGAGAAGGAGCAGAGGGTCAGGGCAGCTCAGGGGGGCTGGTGGGGGTGCAGTCAGGGCAGGGTGCCTGCAACCCACCACACCACGCACCGCTACCTGAAGTCAATGGCGCTGAGCCCAATGAGCATCCCCGTGAGCACCGTGGACTCCTCCCGCAGCATGATGGCTCCATCATCATAAAACCGCCTGCAGGGAAAGCGTCACTGTGCATGCACCCACACCACAGAGCCCACTCTGCTGCACCCACACGCCCTTCACACTCCCGGGGTGGTGCAGGTGTGTGCGTGGCCGCGGCTGGCTGTACCACGGGTTGCTCACCTGGTGGTCCGTGTGTCCCGCAGGGCTGTGGAGATGTACTCAGACATGCGCTTCTCCATCAGTGCCACTCGGATCCAGGCCCGGCCCTGAAAGGCATTGCCCCGAAGGGCAGCCCTGAGGATGGGTGTCACCCTCAGCTGAACCCCCACCATGTCCCCACTTGGCAGCTGCTTTGGGCCCCATTGTCCCCTTATGGGCACCCACAGCCCCGGTTTCACTCCAGTGACCCCATGGGCTCCTTATGGGGTAAGGTTGGGGCTGCAGGCAGGCAGGGAAGTGATGGGAACTGGGGCAGAGAGGGGAGGGGAACAAGGATGGGAGAGGGATATGCTGGGATGGAGATGGATGCAGATGGGTTGGGGTTGGGGAGAGGATGATGATGGGATAGGTTCATGTGAACGGGACAGGGTGCATATGGAAAGAGAACCAGGAATGGGAATGGGGATGGAGACACAGAAGGGAAGGAAACAGAGATGAAGCGGGAATGAGAACAGGGACAAGGCAGAGGCTGGCACCTTCCTGACCTTGGCCCTGGAGGTGCTGATGTTCTCCATGTTCTCAATGCTGCTGACACAGTTGTTGGGGACCTTGCTGCAGGCGAGGCGGATGTAGTCCCAAAATCCGCGCTGCCCATCTGAGCTGAACCAGCTGACGGGGCCTGCAGGGACCGAGGGGCTGCAGTCGGGGCCTGATGTGCTGGCAAGCCCTGACATACTCCCCAGTGCACTTGTGCATCCCTATGCACTGTGTGGCACCAGGATAGGAACAGGGACACAGCAGGGGCTGCATGGGTGCCACTCTCTGCAGGCTGAGTTTACCTTTAAAGCGGTGGCTGAGGATCTGCTCGAGGATGGCAGCAAAGTTAACAAACTCCTCAGAGGAGTCGTCGATGGGATCTGCTGTGTATTTCTCCAGCAGGGTCTTCACCGAGAACCTGGCGAGGGGATGAGCACCATATGTGGGAGGTGATGGGCATCCACCACCCTGCACCCACTACCCCACACCCAGCAGACATTAGGTTTCAGCAACAAAGCAAAGTGCTTTTGCAGATGTTGGCATTCAAGCCCAGCAGCGGGAAGAGGGCGGCAGGCTGAGCCGCAGGCTGCAGCTTGCTGACCCCTGTGTCCCCACGTCTCTGGGGACCCCAAAGGGGCGGCTGCTGCTCCCTCACCGTGCAAGTGGCCAGGAAGGGCGAACAAAGGCCCCCTTCCTCCCTGGCTGTGTGCAGGCGGTGATGGCTTCCCCTTCCGCCCAGCCACTCGTGCTTGGCGGAGAGAGATGCTGAAGACACGAGACCCACTGGGCATGGCAGCACAGCAGGGGACAGGGCAGGTGTTTGCATGGAGGGGATCTCCTGGTCTGTGGGTCATGACCACATGTGGGGAGGGTGAGCCTTGGGATTCCCATAATGGCAGGTGAAGGTCACTTCATCATGGCAGTATGGTCTGGAGACATCCTGGTGTCTGGATGAGGGGCCTGGGGGTTCCCCATGCTATGACGAGGAGCTCTGGGGGTCCCCGTGTCATGACAGCAGGGTCTGGATGTGCCTCATGCCATGGCAAGGAGCTCCGGGGCTCCCCAGACCCCAAAGGCAGACTTGGAGATTCCTGGCACTGTGACCCAGATCCTTGGTGCTGCCCACATCCCCGATATCCCTGGGGCCGGGTTCTGCTCACAGCCCAGCACCCCTTAACCCGAGGCCGTGGCGCATCACCCCATCCCTGTGCTTGGGAGCTGGGGACAGGCAGGACCACCAACCCCTCCTCCCTGTCCCCACCACCCCATCCCTGTTCCTCTCCACCAGCCCTGGTCCAGCTGGGCGTCGCCATGACAACCCTCATCCTCCATCCATGCCGCCTCCATCCCTGCATCCCCACATCCCCGCCGCCCGGTGCGGGCCCTGACGTCACTTCCTTGCTCCCCCCCCTCGGCAGGAGGGTCCCCGACCCCAGCCCACCCCCCCCCGGGACTCCACTGCCCCTAGCCCCCCCTCACCCTCCACTTCTTGGCTCCCCCCTCTGCCGTCCCAGCCACCCCCCTCTCGGCGCCGGGAGCTTCCATGTTGCCGTTGTGTCCTGAACACCCCCCCTCGCCTCCCTCGCAGCCCCCTCAGCCCCACCGCCTGCAGCCCCCCAGCCCCTGCTTCCCCGCATCCCCATCCTCCTCCACCTCTCCAAATCTGAATTCCCCCCCCCCAAAATCGAGTGTGGCAACAACAAAAAATCCCCCTCCCGGTATCAAGAAACCGGGGGGGGGGAATGAATTCCCCATCCCTCCTCCCTAATCCCCCCATCCCTCCTCCCCACCCCCCCTTCCTCCTCCCTATTCCCCCCTCCTCCTCCTCACGCCCCTCTCCTTCCCACCCCATCCCTCCTCCCCAGCCCCCACCCCAGCAGCGGTGGTCCCTCTCCCCCCTCATTTTAGGCCCCCCCCCCCCGCCAGCCCCCCCACCTGCAGACGGTGATGAGGTTCTTCCTCTCCACGGCGATGTTCCTGGAGGAGGCTTTCTTGGAGGAGAGCCCCAGAGCCATGGCAGCCGCCCGCTGCCATGCAGGGCGAGCCGGGGCCGCGGGCGATGCCCCTTCCCCGTGGGCCCCCCTCCGCCCGCCCCCCCCGCGCACGCTTCGCTCGCCGCCCCCCCTGCAGCCCGCGCGCCGCCCCCCCCAAAGGGATGCAGGGCTGGAGCGCTCCCCGCCCCCCCAGAACCGCTCCCTGGGGAGGGAGGAGATGGGGGAGCAAAGGAGGGAATGAAGGTCCCTGTGGGGGTCCCTCCTCACTGCAGGGTCCGGCCCCCCACCCTGACGTTTCACCCGTGGGACCCGTGGGCAGAGTCACGGGGGATTGTGGGGGGGGACCGCACAGACTCCGGCTGGGCCGTGGGCAGCCCCGGGGAACTGCGGGGCCCCTTTGCCCTCTCCCCCCACCAGGGCTGAGCTCGGCTGCCCCCTCCCCGTCCAGGGTCTCGGCTGGGGGATGCTGAGCATCACGTCTCCCTGCGGGCCCCCCTAAGCGGGGGAGTGGCGGGGTTGGGCCCCCAGGGGGGAGCCCCGCAATGCTCCCAGCCCCCTGCTTCCCCACCATGCATTGGTTTCCCCACTAATGTGACAGGGAAATCAGAGTGGGGGGCATAGAATACCAGGGGTACCCGCCTCCCCCCCCGCTGACCCCGCAGCACCCAAGCAAATCAGAGTCACCCTGAGCAGAGGGGCACCCTTTGCGCCAGGATTTGTGGTGACACATCCCCCTCTCTGTGCGCCTCGTGTCCCTCACGCCCTCCTCTGCCCCAGCAAAGGGGTCCCAGCCCATAGTACCCAGCCTGGGGGGCAGGGACCCCCAAAATCCACAAGGCTGCTGCAGGGAGGGGAGCCCTTGGCAGCACCCAGATAACACCAGAGCCGTTATCGGAACGCCCAGCCCTCAGCTACTGCACCTCCTGGCCCCGCCATGGGTGCTGCTGGGTCCCCAAAGTGAGGAATGGGCCACGAGCCCACAACCTCCAGCCTGAGTGTCTGTCCCAGCTACTGGGATGTCCCTGAGCACTGGGGTGGCTGGCGCGCGTGTGAATATACACGCACACTTGTGCAAAGCTCACCCTTCACTGCACCCCAGGATTTGAAGCTGAGGGCTGGGAGTCCTTCAGGGAAGCTGTCAATGTAGAGACACACATGTGCATGCACCCACGTACAAACATACACACCTGAGTGCGCACGTCCGTGCATGCACACAGGCACTTGCAGGCACACACACGTGTTTGCACACCCGCCTGTGCACGCAAACGTGCACACAAATACACACTCACGTGTGAACCTCCCCTCGCCCTGCACTGAAACAGCCCTGCCCATCCCACCACCTCTCTGCAGAGCACCCCAGGAGCAGGGGGAACAGCTTTAAACTGGAAGGGGGAAGATTTGGATTAGACATCAGGAAGAAATTCTTCACTATAAGGCTGGGGAGGTCCTGGCACAGGTGGCCCAGAGAAGCTGTGACTGCTCCATCCCAGGAAGTGTTCAAGGCCAAGCTGGATGAGGTCTCGAGCAGCTTGGTCTGGTGAGAGGTTGGAAATGAATGGTCTTTAAGGTCCCTTCCAACCCAAACCATCCTATGGTTCCATGATTCTATGACAGCAATCACAGGGGACAGACAGAAGCTTGGCCCTTTTCCCCTCCAGCCTTCGCCCCCACCCCCCGGGGAACCTCCTCAGGAACCCCCCCAAAAAAAAAGTTAAAAAAAGGGAAAAGCCCCAAGAAAGGAGGGGGGCAGCCAGAGGTTTCCTGGGATTCCCTGCAGGGAAACCCCAAGCCTCGTAAACAAGATAGCAGGGGACATGGGGAGCATGGCTTGGCTGAGCCTGGGCAGGGCGAGCAGCAGGGGAGGCCATGGGGCACAGACAGGCGGTAGGCAGGGTGCAGCCTCCACGCTGCAAGATGTTGTGCCCCGATAACCTTGTTTATGGGGGGGTCCGGGGGCTGGTTTAGCCCGAGGCGGGGAGATTAGGGAGGTGAGCGTGACTCAGGGCATTTGGGCACGCTCCCCGTGCTGTGCGGCTCTTTCCTCAAGGCCAGCTCCAGGCAGAGTCCAGGCAGGGGCATCGCAGAGGCACGCCGGGGTAGGTGGGGGTCATGGGTGGCAGTGGCACCTTGGCCACCCCTGCATGCTGGGAACAGAGTGGGCGGGGGGGATGGTGGGGCCACCGGAGGGGGGAGGAGTCCCCCGGGGTGCCCCCAGCATAGGGTGGGAGTCTGTGGGGTTGTCAACAGGGGGTGCTGGGGTGGGAGATGCTGTGGACCAGAGGTGGGAGATGCTGTGGACCAGGGGTACGGGCTCCACGCTGAGCCGCAGCGGTACCTGTGGTACCTGTTGAGGGCGGGAGCGGAGCCATGCTGCATGGATGGCGTGGGGCATATGAGCTCCATGCTGAGCCACGATGGTTCCTGCTGCAGGAGGGAGCCCAGCTGAACCTTGTGGGTGCCACGGACTGATGGGCTCTGTGCTAGGCACCTGCTGGGGGTGGGGGGGGGAGGCCCTGCACTCAGCCAGACTGTGTGGATGGTGCGGGAGGCACGGGCTCCACACTGGGTGTGGGCGATATGTGCTGAGGGAGGTACTGGACACATGGTGTAGGAGGCAAGAGTCTGTCCCTGAGCCACGCCAGCTCCATGCTGTGCAAGGTACGGGCTCCATGATGAGCACGTTGGCTGTGCCATACAAAAGATAACGGGCTCTACACTGGGGCATATGGGTAGGAGGTATGGACTCCATGCCACGCACTTGGCGAGGGAGGTATAGGCACTGTGCAGACGAGTGTATCCCGCTGGAGGTATAGACTCCATACCACGCACATGACGTATCGGAGATGCTCTGTATGGTGCACACGAGATGTCTGGGTTGGAGGTGTGAGCTTGACTTCGCACCCACAGTGTGGGGTGTGTGGGCTCTACATGGTGTGAGGTGCATAGGGACGGACTTGGCAGGTCCAAGTGATCTGGCTGCAAGGTGCTCCATGCCCTGTGGGTCCCCCAGCCCCTCATGGTGACCTTGGGGCACTGCCTCGGTACTGGGGTATTGCGGGGGGGGCGGAGTGGGGGCCAACACCAGCGGGGCGTTATCAGTGGGGCACAGCCCAGCGCACTGGGCTGATGCAAGTGCTGCCAGCGGGGGCGGGGGGGGCCAGGGGCCCCGGTCCAGGGTGGCGGGGGGCCATGGGCCATCGCTGCGGGCCAGGCGGGGCAGGAAGGAGGAGGCCGTGTCCGGAGCTGGCCGTGGCTCCCGTGGCCTCGCTGTGGCTCCTGTGGCCTTGCCGTGGCTCGCGTGCCCCATCGGGAATCCCGTGGCCCCGTGGGGTCTCCGTGACCCCATCCCAGCTCCCGGCGGCGGGCAAGTGCCAGCATCACCCTGGTGAGATTGAGGTGCTCAGAACCCCTCCCCAGAGTCCCCCCAACTCTGCAGTCCCCCATGAGCCTCCGTGTAGGGTCCCTGGGCCAGTGGTGCAAGTTGCACCTGAGGTCCCCCTCCCCCCCAACCCGCGGGGTCCCCACGGGGGGCTGGGGTGGGAGGGTTGGGGGTGCTGGGCCGGAACCCGGGGGGACTTTGGGCTGGGGACAGGTGAGGGATGACCGGGGAGAGGGGGGGGGGGGGGCTCGGGGGTGGAAGGTCCGGAGCCGAGGCTCCCCAGGGGGTGATGGGGAAGGCGAGGGGTGGGGGGACGGGGGCAGGGGCGCCCCCTGGCGGTTGTGCCAGGCACGGTCCTAGGGCAGGTGGGGGCGGGGAGAGGGGCACGGAGAGGCAGGAGTGGGCGTCACGGGGAGGGGTGCGAGGATGCAGGCACAGGCTGCACCTCCCACCTGCAGGCACCCATCCGACGCCCGGGGGCTGCAGAGGGTCTGGGTGCTGCGCAGGGAGTGCGGGGGCAGGGGGTCTCCCCCTGCCATGTGCCCTGGGCTGCTGTGTGGTGCTGGTGCCACCGCAATTTGGGGCGCCCCGTGAGCCCAGCGGTGCCTCAGCCTGCCCCCTCTCACCCCAAGGCTCTGCCGGGAGGTGGGGGCAGCTGGCTGGGGTCCCCGGAGGACCTCAGCCCTCACATGTGGGGGGGCAGTGTGGGACCGAGGCCATGTGCGGGGTCCATAGGGGCCCTAACGCCTGGGCATGGGTCCATAGGGAACCCCATGCCCGTGCAGTCTACTGGGGATGTGACCCCCAGGCCTGGGATGCGGCAGAACTCACCGGCACGAACGGGCACGGGTGGACTGAGGCGGGATGCCGGGTCCCTGGTGGGAAGCTACGAGGGTTCTGCTGTTGCGTGACGTCGGTTCCCATCCCGGATGGCAGCAGGGCAGGGCACCGCTTCCCCAGGGACCCCTGGCCCTGAGATCTCCCAGCCCTGAAGGAGCACGTTATTTGGGCAGGGGCTGCGGGAACAGCTCAGGAATCCAGCCCCATCCCAGGGGACAAACCCCACGTTCGGGGGGGGGGCACTGAGCGCTACGTCGGCCTCTCCTAATGTGTTTCCCTCCTTTGCCTTGCGCTCGCCCCAATGCCACAGAGCGCTGGGTTATGGTGCTGCCGGTCTGATTGCCGGGACGAAGCGAGGCAGTGGCAGGGGCCGAGCCCGGAGCCATGGAGGGGCCTGGCCAGGTAGGGAGACCCGGCTCCAAGTCCTGGCTCTGCTGCTGCTCCCCGGCCGGCTCCCTCACCTGGCATGGCCCTGGCGAGGCGCTGGGGATGCCGTTCCCCACTGAGCCCCCTTCTCTCTGTCCCACAGGAGGTCTACGAGGAGAGGATGAGGAGGAACCTGGACCCTGAGGGCTACGAGGACCCTGGCATAAAGGGCTCCCACATCTCGCTGGGGGAGATGAGCAGTGAGTGGTTCCCTTGGGTGCTGGGGGATGCTGGGCATGCGTGGGCACCAGCGTTGCATGTAGGCTGGCATTGCATGGGCACCAGTGTCATACAGGCACTGGCATTGCAAAGGTGACAGCACTGCATGGGTGACAGCATTGCATGGGTGACGGTGTTGCACGTTGATGGCGTTGCATGGGAACTGGCACTGGGTGGGTGCCAGCATTGCAGGGACGTCAGTGGTTCAAGGCCACGTGCTGCATGAGCGCCAGATTTTGTGGGTGCCAGCTATGCACAGGTACCAGCATGACACAAGCATGTTGCACGAGCACCAGCATGGGCACCAGTGTTGCATGGGTATCGGTGTTGCACGGGTGCCAGTGTTGCATGGGCAGTGGGGCTCGCTTGGAGCCCAGGGTGGCCAGGCAGGGACATATAGCCCTCAGGATTGCATCTCTCAAAGGCACCAACATCCTTCACTGAAGCCCCTGCATCGGGAGGTGCCACCTCCAGCACGGGGACTGCAGGGACACCCAGGGTCCTTGAGACCATGACTGAGAGCCCCTGGGGAGGGAGACAATGGGAGCTGGGGGGCGGTTGCATGTCCTAGAGCATCCTCTTGCCTAAAGCTCAGTTGTTCAGAGGTGCTGGCTTGAGCGGGTTCTTGGGCTGTACCAGCTCCTGGCATTCAGACATTCCGGTCCCCATTCCGGGTGATGCAGGTTGGGGGGGTAACGCTGCCACCTGTTCTGTGCAGGGGCTGGCGCCGTCACTGGGTCCCCCTTGCAGGCGTGGAGGGCCAGAGCTGAGGAGCTGACACCCCTGCGGTGAGTCCCCCAAACCGGGGAGGGGGCCAGACACTGCCCTGCCTGCCCGGCTGGCATTGGCAAAGGGAGGCTGCCAACGCCCGCGGGTGCCCCATGCTGACCCCCGCGCCGGCGCTGTGTGTTTTGCAGCCAGTATCTGCCCGGCCGCCGGGGATGCTATGACCTGGATGGGAAGAGGCGCGTGGCTGGGGCCCTCTCAGGACAGGCGAGCCGTCATGGCGGAGGGCAGCGTGAGTGACCGCAGGGGCACCGGGGGACAGAGCTCAGCCCCAGCGTGTGTTCCCCCAAGCCCTCCGTCGCGCTGCCTGCCCCGGCTTTGCCGCTCGTGGCCCCGTGCTTGACAGGGTGACTGTCACCCAGGCGTCAGGGCACGCCGCGGGATGACCGCTGCCACTTGCCCGTAATCGCCTGCTGATTGAGGATAAATAAAGTCTTTGTTTGGGGTGAGGACAAGAACCACTTGGGGCTGAACGCTGGCTGGTGCCAAGCGGCTCTATGGCGGTGACAGCGGGCTGGGACGAGGACAGGCTCGTGCCCACGTGCCATGGCCAACACCGTCAGGGAAACCGAGGGGGATGTGCCTGGTCCCTGCTCCCGTGGGCACAGCATCCTTTGGCCAGCAGAGTGAGATGCTGGTCCTGCGGCGTCACCCACCAGCTGAGCTGGCCAGGGGTAGCAAGGGGACCGCGGCGGTCCCCAGCAGGATGGAGTGGGACAGGGTGAGTCTGTCCCTGGCACTGGGGTGGCCGCCGGCGGGCAGGAGCCGCGCTGTGTTTACTGTCAGCAAAGGCAAAGTGCTCCAGGATTTACGGTGCACACAGGGTGGCCGTGGGGCGTGGGGCTCGGGGCTCAGCCCCCACTTTATATGGCCAGAGCTTGCAGGGCCATGGGGAGTGCAAGAGGGGCTGCAGGTAGGCGGGGATACCTCAAGCTCCTGGGGTCTGGCTGGCCGGGGCTGTGCTGTCCCTGTCACAGAGAAGGGGCAGCGCTTGGTGCCGGGATCAGGATTGTGATGGTGGCAGAGTGTGGTCACAAGCCCTGCCCTCACCGCAGCGCCCATGATGAACCCAGACTGGCACCCTGCCCTGGGATCTGGGCTGTGGGGATGTGAGGGGCTGGAGGTGGACACTGCAGGGTGGTGGTGATGGGGGGACCCATCCAGCAACCCCCAACTGGGTTTAAGGATGGGGGTTGTAGAAGTTGGGACAAGTCCTGCAAACCCCAGCTGGGGTCTGGGTTGGGGGTGATAGAGCAGGGAATACATCCAGGTGTCACGGTTTAGCCCTGACCCAGCTAATTTCAGCTAAAACCAAGCAGCTGGGCTCACCAGGTAACCCCAGGTGGGTCTAGGAGGGGGGGATGATAGGGGAGATACCTTTAACAGACCCTAGCAAGGTCTGGGCTAGGGCAGGGAGCAGCTAACTCAGATGTGGCTCCACTTGCAGCTCCGTCGGTGACTGATGTGGACCTGGAGGCAGCAGGGAGCAGGAGGCTTGTGTCCCAGCGGGATACACATGAGGTGGGTGCTGACCCCTGTTCCCTTCCCATTCCTGGGGACACTGGGACATGAAGGGGTGCTGGCATGGGCAGTCACAGCTCTGGGGCTCCCGGGGGTCCCCAGTGTGGCCAACGAGACCCTCCCCCTCCCCTGGGTCTGGCTGTAGGGCTATGTGGAGCTGCATGAGCTGGTCATGGGCAGCACGAAGGAGCTGTTCTGGATGGAGGCTGGCCACTGGCTCCAGCTGGAGGAGGACTTCAAGGAAGCCGGGCACTGGGGCCAGCCCCATCTCTCCTTCCTGACCTACCGCAGCCTTCTGGAGATCCGACGAGCTTTGGCCAAAGGTGGGGGCACCAGCTAGGGCTGGGATGGTTGTGGGGACACTGCGCCAGGCAGCTGGTGATGGTGCTGTCCCCGCAGGTGCCGTGCTCCTCGATGTGGCGGCCACCTCGCTGGCAGCTATCGCCCACATGCTCATCGACCAGATGATCTATGAGGGGCACATCAAGCCACAGGACCAGGAGGACATCCTGAGGATGCTGCTGCTGCAGCACAAGTACGGCTAGGCCTGACAGCCCGGGGGGGTGGTTCCCTGGTGTCCAGGCTGGGTCCAGCCTCAGCAAGTCCTGTAGGAGCCAGAACAGGGTGGAAAAGCCCCTCTGTGTTTTGGCTTTGCCTCCCAGTCCAGTCTGGGGTTCCACGTGCACCCCTGTGGCTGGGGCTGTCTTATGGGGTTTAGGGGCGTCAGTGGTGCTGACCCTCTGACACTGCCCTCCTGGCTGCTCCAGACACCCCAGTGAGGCCGAGCCGGTGGGGACCCTGCTGATGGCACAACTGCAGCGCTCAGGCACAGGACAAGCAGAAACGGAGCAGCTGCTGCTGCAGAGGCAGCAGCCCCTGGAGTTGCGCAGCCTGGGTGGGACTGAGCAGGCAAGTGGGGATGGGGGGCACGGGGAGGTGCAGGGGTCAGGGGTGCCAGGTGCAGGGAGCACTGCTGGGGGATCCACACATGCCTTGGCACATGCAGGTGCACACACCAGGCAGCTGCAGTGAGTGGGCTCTCACAGGCACCCCTGTGCTGTGCACCCAGGGGTCACATGCTCCCAATGACGCATTACTCCTGTGCATCGCACATGCACTCACACGGGCACGAGCACACATGGGCACAAACAGCCCCCGAACTCCCACGCCACCAGTTGCATACTCACACACACTTGTGCAGGTGCAAGCACACACACACATGCACATACATGTGTATGTCTGGAAGCAGGGGAGGCATTGCCATGGGATGGTGCAGAAGTGGTAGTGGGGAAGCTGGGCTTGCAGGGGACAGAGTGGGACATGTAGAGAATGCAGAGAAGCACACCTGGGGTGGAGAAGGGGCGTGCAGGGGGTGGTGACCACGGGCAGCCAGCTGACTCCAGCCATTTGTCTACCTGCTGCAGAGCCGGAGTGGGGCCACTACCCCCCTGCTCCCTGAGAAGATCCCAGAGGATGCCGAGGCCACACTGGTCCTCGTGGGTGAGTGGGCAGCAGGGCTGTGGGTGCAGGGCTGGGGCAGTGGGCACAGGATCAGGGTGGTCAGTGCGGGGACAGGGTGCACAGCGTCTGCCTGCTTGCTCACTCGCTGCTTTTCTCGCACCTTTTTTGACTCTCCCTGTCCTCAGCCCTTACCACCACCTGCTGCTGCTCAGTTCTGCTCTCAGTCCCTTGTCCTCGTGTCCTGTTTCTGCACTCCCCTGCACCCACATGTCCCAAGTGGCCCTCTGCCCCCATGTCTGCGTGTCCCTGTGCCTCTGTATCCTCATGTCTTTGTGTGCCCTATCCCGGTCCCTCTGTCCCTTCACATTTCCACACCCCCGTGTCATCTTGTTTCCAAGTAACTCTGTCTCTGCACACGTGTCCCATTGTCTCCATATCCCAATGTCACCACGTCTCCATGCTGCTGTGTCCCCACGTTTCCATATCCCCGCATCCTTGTGTCCCTGTCTCTGGCTCCCCGTGACCCCAGTCCCGTCCCGTCCTCCCCGCAGGCTGCGCAGCCTTCCTGGAGCGACCAACGCTGGCCTTCGTGCGCCTGAAGGCTGCGGTGACGCTGGATGCTGTCCTCCACGTGGCCCTGCCCATCCGCTTCCTCATCGTGGTCCTGGGTCCCGACAGCCCCTATGTCAGCTACCATGAGATCGGCCGTGCTGTCGCCACCATGATGTCTGAGAGGGTACGACTCGCCCACCACCGCCACCGGCACTGCTGCGCAGGGTGACAGCCCTCCTGGGTACCCCAAAGTCCCCAGCCCTGGGGTTGCACCCTTCTAATAGGGCTCTTCCACCTGTGCCACATCCCTCTGTGTGCTCACGATCCTGTGTCCCCCTGTACCCACACCTGTGTCCTCATCCCTTTGGGTCTCCACGCCCCCATCCCCGCGTGCGCCCTTGTCCAAATGTGCATGTGCATCCCTGTCCCCACACTACTGTGTCCCTGTGTCCCCATTCTCCCATGTCCCCTTGTACCCATACCCTGAGGCCAAGTGTCTCCTTGTCCCTGTGCTCCTGTGGCCCTATGTCCCCCATGTTCGAGTGTTCCCCCTTATCTCCACATCCTTGTGCTCCCTCTCTCCCAGCCCCCATCCCCATGCCCCCCGTCCCCATGTCCTTGTGATGTCTCATCCACAGGGGAATGCTCAGGAACCGGGTGGGTGCCTAGCAGCACCCAAGGGTGCTGGAGATGGCTGAGTGCCTCTCCGTGTGTGACCCTGCAGGTCTTCCGCCGGGATGCCTACCTGGCTGAGGGCTGTCGGGACCTGCTGCGGGGGGTAGAGGACTTTCTGGAGGCCAGCATTGTCCTGCCACCCACCGAGACCCCGAGCGAGCAGCTCCTCCGCAGCCTGGTGCCACTGCAGCGTGAGCTGCTCCGCCGCCGCTACCAACCGCCCGAGAAGGCACTGGGCGAGGGCTTCCGGACAGACCTGGGTATGGCAGGGACCACCCCGGCCCCCCTGGGATCTCCCATCACTGTGGCTGGCAAGACCCCCCTCCTTGCAAGGCTGGGTCCCCCCCCACCATGGCTGCCCGCTTGTGTTCTCCCAGGGCTGGAGGTGCCAGCGGTGGAGGACGACGACCCCCTGCGCAGGACGGGACGGCCTTTCGGGGGGCTGGTGCGGGACATCTGCCGTCGTTACCCCAAATATCTCAGCGACATCAAGGACGCCCTCAACCCCCAGTGCCTGGCTGCTGTCATCTTCATCTACTTTGCAGCACTGTCACCTGCTGTCACCTTTGGAGGCTTGCTGGGTAATGGGGGGACAGGCTGGGGACACAAGACTGGGGGTGGGATTGATTCTGGAGGGGTTATTGCACCCCCTAATCTTGGTGCCGAGGAGTTTGGGATGGGGGACACAGTGCTGTGCCCCCAGCACCGTCCGCTCTGCCCCACTCCAGGTGAGAAGACCAAGGGCATGATGGGGGTGTCGGAGCTGCTCATCTCCACCTGCGTGCAGTGCATCCTCTTCAGCTTGCTCAGTGCTCAGCCCCTGCTCGTTGTCGGCTTCTCGGGGCCCCTCCTTGTCTTTGAGGAAGCCTTCTATTCGGTGGGTGCCACCCCACACCCCTGTGTGCCCCCCTCCCACTGCTGGCGGTCCCCGCAGGGTCTCACGATGTCCCCACAAGCCTTGGCAGAGGCTGCCACGGGGGTGGGTGGCACAGCGGTGCTGCCATGAGGGGATGTCGTGTGGGGGACGGCACAGGGGTGATGCCACATGCGGGATGGCACTGGTGGGATGCTGTGTGGAGGATGCCATCTGGGTGATGGCACAGGGGTGTTGAGAGGTTCTTGATGCCATGTGGGTGGCACCAAATAGCTGACACCACATGGGTGTCACCATGGGGGTGCTGCCAGGTGGGAATCCCACAGGATCCTGTCACACTGGGGTGCCACTATCCCCATCCTGGCATCCCTCAGCCCCTGGGCAGGAGGTTCAGGGCCACCATGGGATCCAGGGGTCCAGCCAACATGGGTACACTTGCTGGGGGCTGACAGGGCTTTGCCTGTGGCTTCTCAGTTCTGCAGTGACAATGGCATAGAGTACATCGTGGGCCGGGTCTGGATTGGCTTCTGGATGATCCTGCTGGTGCTGGTGGTGGTGGCGTGTGAGGCCAGCTTCCTGGTGCGCTACCTGTCCCGCTACACCCAGGAGATCTTCTCCTTCCTCATCTCCCTCATCTTCATCTATGAGACCTTCTCCAAGCTCGTCACAGTAAGGGGTGCGGGGTTCCCGTGGTGGGAAGATGGAGGAGCCCTGCAGATCATGGTCATCACCTGGGTTTCCATAGAAACAGTGGGTGAGGGATGCAGGCAAGAGGTGGAGCCCGTCTCTTAGCATTTTCTTCCTCTTCCCAGGTGTTTCTCAGTTCATACTTCTCTCTGCAGGGACATTTTGGGAGGTAACGCCCAGGCAGCTGTCCCACCTGGGCTGCAGCAAATATGGCCCTTGCCCTAGAACTGCCCAGAAACCTTCAATTTCTTCCCCCATCCCCTGGCTCAGACCCTTCCCGGGTGTCCAGTAGCAATGGTATCACCTCGTGCTCTGGGTGCCCACAGGGACATCCCTAGTGCTCGAGAGATGATACGTGGGACACGTGCCCCCTCACAACCTCGATCCCCATCACACTGAGGCGCCCCCCTCTACAAGCTCAGCTCAGCCCCAAATGCCCCAGGTGACGCGTGGTCTGCAGCAAGGCCACACTCCTCCATCCCTGCCGTGCCACCTAGGCCCTGCTCCATCCCCATTTCCAGAGGATCATGGAGAAAACTATACCTAAAAATAACTCCCTGTTCACCACGTGCCAAGCTCCCAGCCTCACCCGTCACCATGGTGCACCCTGCACATGCACCCGCCGTGACGGTGCCACGAGGCTCCCGGCACAACAGGAGGCGTGCAAGGGGATACCCCATGCCTCACTCCCTCCCCTTCCCTCCCCAGATCTTCAAGAATCACCCACTGAAGCGCCAGTATGACGTGAGGTCCGATGTGGAGCCCGACGTGCCGGAGCCTAACACAGCGCTGCTGTCCCTCGTCCTCATGGCCGGCACCTTCTTCCTGGCCTTCTTCCTCCGCAAGTTCAAGAACAGCGCTTTCCTGCCGGGCAAGGTGAGGATGGAGGGGGCGCAGTGGTGTCCCCTCACCCCATCGCGCCCTCAGTGAGGGCTGCGCTGAGCATGAAATGGGGGTCTCAGTGGGTGCGCTTTCCCAAAAAGGTCCAGCTGGGACCATACAAGCTCACTGCTGGTTCCTGTGGAGGTCTTTGTTAGAGCTTGCTCGGGCATGGACATGGTGGGGGGACAAGACAACCCCAGCCAGGTGGGAATGCAGACAGGTTTAACGTGGTCACGGTGTCCCCACAGGCCCGACGCTTGATTGGGGACTTCGGGGTCCCCATTTCTATCTTCATCATGGCGCTCGTTGATTTCTTCATCAAGGACACGTACACGCAGGTGCAGGAGCAGTGGGAAGGCAGGGCTGGGGGAGGACGAATGGCCCCAACAAGGGTATCTGGGTTCTTGTCCCTGTGCCCCGCCCCCTCATTCCCCTGTCTCTGTTCCCATCCAGAAACTGAAGGTCCCCAGAGGGCTGGAGGTCACCAACTCATCCGCCCGGGGCTGGTTTATCAGCCCCATGGGGAAAGGTAACAGCTTCCCCATCTGGATGATGTTTGCCTCTGTGGTTCCTGCCCTACTGGTCTTCATCCTCATCTTCCTCGAGACGCAGATCACCACGTGAGGACTGGGGTTTGTAGGGAGGGAGGGGGGTGCTGCAGGGTGCCTCGCAGGACAGGGATGGCAGAGGACTTCCCACCACCGACTTCTCCCTGTCTTTCTCCTGCAGCCTCATTGTCAGCAAGCCTGAGAGGAAGCTGGTGAAGGGCTCCGGCTTCCACTTGGACCTGCTGCTTATCGTGGCTATGGGAGGACTGGCCGCCCTCTTTGGCATGCCCTGGCTCAGTGCCACCACTGTCCGCACCATCACCCATGCCAACGCCCTCACTGTCATGACCAAGACCTCTGCTCCTGGCGAGAAATCCCAGATCCTGGAGGTCAAGGAACAGCGCATCAGTGGCTTGTTGGTGGCTGTGCTCATTGGTGAGTGGGAGAGGTACCCTCAGCCAGCCAGGGCTTGGTGCCCCTGGAAGGTCTCCCTGACCTCTTCTTCTCCACTGCAGGTGTCTCCATCCTCATGGAGCCCATCCTGAGGTACATCCCACTGGCTGTGCTCTTTGGCATCTTCCTCTACATGGGCGTCACCTCCCTCTTTGGCATCCAGCTCTTTGACCGCATCCTGCTCTTGCTGATGCCACCCAAGTACCATCCCGATGAGCCCTACGTCACCCGGGTGAGTGAGCCCTGTGTCACCCTGCTGGGTGGCTGTGGCTTTGGGGTGTTCTGGGCCGTGGCACCCCACAGCGCTGCCTGCAAGTGCGTGGGGCTCTCCGAAGAGCCTCCCCCTTTGGTGCTGACCTGTGCTGGGCTGTTTGGGCCACTGGTCTTGCCCTCCCCCAACAACCACCACCCTGGGAAGGATGTGGGGTACTGGACCCAGCACCCTGACCCCACTGGGTTCCTTGTCCCACAGGTGAAGACTTGGCGGATGCACCTCTTCACCTTCACCCAGATTGTTGTCCTCGTGCTGCTCTGGGTTGTGAAGTCCACTCCGGCCTCTCTGGCGCTGCCCTTCGTCCTCATCCTCACTGTGCCCCTGAGGCGCTTTCTCCTGCCCAAGATCTTCCGGGACATCGAGCTCAAATGTGTACGTAGCACTGGCACGGGCTGGGAGTCACCATGTTACTGTCCCTGTGTCCATCCCAATCCTTTCCCTGTGTCCATCCCAATCCTTGTCCCTGTTCCCACACCCATCCCAGCCTTCATCCCACCTTTGTCTGTCCCTGTTCCTGACCCATCCCCTCCCTGTCCCCATCCCATCACACCTAACGCACTCTCCTGTCCCTCCAGTTGGACGCGGATGATGCCGTGGTGACATTTGAAGAGGCGGAGGGCACAGATGTGTACAACGAGGTGCAGATGCCCAGCTAAGGGCTCGCTGCCACCCACCCCCACCCCCCCACGCTTGTACTTCCTCTGCTGCCATCCTGGGGCGTGATGGAGAGGGACATGGGGACACAGTCCACGCGCCCCCATCCCCGCCTGCACACCCTGTGAATGGGGCCTTTCTCCCCCGCCCTGATCTCTTCCCCCTGTTTTGGATGGTTTGAGCTTGCCCGCACTTTGCCACTTGCTGGGGAAGAGGCTGCCTGGGCTGGGGGATCCCACGGGCCGTCCCCCACCCTGTGGCAGGGCAGGATGGCCTATGCCTATGTCATCATTCTGTCACCATCCTGTCCCCAAGGCCACCCTGGGGCTGCGACCCCTCACCCACCATAGGAAGAAACCAGAGGTAGGAGGAAGGCAGGGATGGGGTGACACAGAGGGGATGGGGGTGCAGTGGGATGAGGATTGCCCTCCCCCCCCTTCCTCCCAGCCCTGCTGCCCCCCCCCCCCCCCCCCCCGGGGAGCCCCCGAGTCCGATCCCTCTTCCCCAGATGAACTTCCAGTGCTAACGAGTGTGAGCTGGGACAGAGCCTTCGCCCCATGGAGCCCTTTCCTCCCTTTCTCCATCACTTTCACCAGCAAAAGCATCCTGGCTTCTCCACCGTGCTCACAGCATCTCCTGGGGGTGGGATGTAAATAGCCCAGTGAGGGGTTTATATATTTGCGATGAAGATAATAATGCTAAAACACCAAAAAAAAATTTATGCTAATGCTTCCACAGGTAGGATTCACTCAGAACTATGCAAAAAGAACCAAAAAAAGCCCAAAAAGCAGCTTAAAGAAAAGAAAAAAATGACAAAAAAAGCAAAGCAGCCACAAGGAGTGATCTGTATATTTGATGCTAGCGATTGGGGGAGTTTGTAATTTATTTCTAGAGGCTGATTGCACTCCTGCCTGTGGTGGGGGCCATGTGTGCGTGTGTATATACTGGAGAGAAAGTATATGAAAATTTACAGTTTTCTAGAAAGGCTTATTTTAAAGGATGCTGGTCAGGGCCTAGATTCTGCAGACCAGTCCAGTAGCGTGGTTAACTGATTAATTAGTGTTAGTATTATTCATATATATATTTTTAGCATTTCAATTAAATCCCTGTAGGTTTTCCTTGATTTTTCCCTTGCTTGCTGACCACATCTTGCCCCATTTTTCCGCAAACCAGCTCCGCATCCTGCTGGTCCTGCTGAGCTGATCCTGTCCAGGTCAGACCCAAGGGCTGGATCCAGGCCATGTGCAGCACATATGATCAGGCTGCGCATTTGCTCCTTTTTGCATAAATGGGAGCTGAGGGACCCCAAAACCAGGGTGGGGGATGGCAGAGGTGGGGCAGCCATGTCCAGGACTGCGCTGCCTCCTGTTTGGGTGGGTTCAGTTTTATTAATTATGTGTCCAAAATAAACAGTGTTGGGAGCTTTGGGTTTTTTTTCCTTCTCTTCCCCACCTACCTCTGTATAAGGCTTTAATAAAGAAATTAATACAATCAGAAAGGAAGTGGGGTTTTCCTTCCAGTTGGGGAAGTCACCTTATTTAATTATTACCTCCCAAAACACAGCAGCAACATCCTTTGGAGGCGTCCGCCCCCACCATCCTGGGATGCTCAGTGCAGCTCTAGCAAGACACTTGCCACTGTGTCCCGGGATGTGCGCTGCATCCCAGCACCCCGGGGTGCTCACTGCAGCCGCTTGGGATGTTCCCCACAGTCACCCTGGGGTGCTTTCAGGCTGCTCGCTGCAGCTGTCCCAGGATGCTCCCAGTGTCTGTCCTGGGACACACAGCCCCCCCTCACCCCGCCAGCCTCCCAGAGTGCTGCGCCATTGCTCCGCGGCCACATTGTCCTCACTCGGGGGGACACACTGAGCTGCTGGCCCAGGGATGTTGTTGTCACAGTCCACAGAGATGGCTCCTGCCCCCCCCTCCAGACCACACTGGCACTAAATTGACCCTGATTACCTGTAATCTCATTACCAGAGCAACCAGCTGGGCTGCTGCCCCGTGGCAGATGCCTGTGGGTGGCCTGGCACCGTAAAGAGGGCGGTGGAAAGGGATGTGCCCTCTTGCCCGAGGCCTTCCTATAGCGCAGGCACAGGGGTCAGTGTCTGCGACAGCTCCTGACCGTGACCCAGAGGCTGTCTGTGGGGCTGGGGCAAAGCCTATCATGGTCACCAGCTTTTTCCCCACCTGATGTAGCTGCCAACCCTTGTTTTTTGGAGGAGGAGGTAGAGGGCTGGTGTTTTTTCAGCCCAGGGCCTTCAGATCCAGCAGCTGTCCATCCTTCCACATCCTGTCCTTTGCCTTACATGGGCAAGCCAAGCCGGGTGCCATCGGGAGGGCTCCGCACACCGCTGCCACCGGCTGCCCTGCTGCCCACACCCCTCCTGCTGCACCCGTGATGGGGCAAGGCATCTGCCTGCAGCCGGGGCAGCCTGCCTGTACCCTGTCCTCCTTGTTTTCCACTTGGGAAGAGCTTTTTATTCTCAGGGAGTTGTCAGCAAGGTCACTGCCAGCTGTCAGCTGGTTGGGGGGGAGATTTAGGTCAAGCTTTCATCTGAGCTCGACTAAGGCCAGTGAAACACGGTTGGGGAGTGGTTGTGGCAGGGCCCTGCAGCAGGGGCTTGTGGTAGGGTGTGAGTTGCAAGGGAAATTAAAACAAATTATTTAACAGGTTTGCCCATTGGGGGGGGGGTGCCTGGGTGCTGGCGGCCAAAGCCACACAGCCACATCACAGGAGACTCTGCAGGGGCCATGGAGCTGCAGCGCATTTGTTCTCCCCAGTCAGAGTGGCTTTTTGGGTAAAAATTAAAAAAGTTAAAATTTAAATATATCTGTTTACACATATTTGTCCTGATTGTCTCCAAATATTTTGTTGTGAGTTTTTGTTTTTTCTTTTGCAATTTTTCCCTTTTGCAAAACAGTGACATTTCACCTAATTTAGACCAGGAAAAAACAGCTCTTCTGAGGACATTTTCCATGCAGAATATATATATATATATATATATATATATATGGGGTTTTTTTTAAGCTTTCACTGGAGGGATTAAGTGCTGGGCACTTGAAGCTGCTGGTGTGGTTTGCCACACCTTGGCAGCCAAACCAGCCGGAGACAGGGCTGTGGGACGTGGCGAGAGGCTGTCCACCTGATCCTTCGCTTGGGGATAAGGTTCAAATAAGCCACTTGCTTGTCCCCTATTGCCACTCCCGCACACCCAAACCAGACAGGGGGTGGTGGTGAATTGCACCCAGATTTGGGATATTTTTTTTTCCCCATATAATGCAGGAGTGAAAATCTCCCGGATTTTGGCCATTCCCTCAGAGGCACCCGCTGCTGCTGCAGCCTGGCCCAGCGTTTCCAGACATCATCCTGCACCTGAGAGGGAAGTGGTGTTTCTCCCCTGCCTTCCACTCCCCGCTGCCTCGCAGCAGGTGCCTGTAACGGCCTGGCCGGCAGCGAGCTCGCCGTTAGCGCGTGGGCAGGCGGCAGCGCGCAGATGGCCCGAGCTCGCTTAGCACAGGGGTGGCCGTAGCACGCAGATGGCCGGAGCTCGCTGGTAGCGCGCAGGCGGCCGGAGCTCACCAATAGCGCTCGGGTGACTGTAGCGCGTATATGGCCAGAGCTCGCCGGTAGCACATGGACGGCCGTAACGCAGATGGCTGCAGCTCGCCGATAGTGCGCAGGCAGTCGGTAGCGTGTGGATGGCCGGAGCTCCCTGGTAGTACACGGGAGGGTATAGGACGCAGATCTGTCAGCACATGGGAAGGCAGCAGCGTCCAGACCCGGTAGCGCACGGGCAGCTGGGAGCACCACGGATGGCCGGAGCTCCCCGGCAGGACAGGGGAGGCCGTAGCATGCACACCCGGTAGCGCATGGTCAGTCGTAGCACGCAGGCGGCCAGAGCTCCCCGGTAGCGTGTATCGAACAGACCCGGTAGTGCACAGGCGGCCGTAGCACACACGCCGGCGGCCGCAGCGCCCCGGTACCGCGCCCGGGCAGTCGGGGAGGGCGTGGGCCCGCAGCACTCGAGCCCGGCTGGGTCCGACGGTGACGGTGACGGCCCAGGGTGGCCCCGCAATCCGCGGGCAGCCGGGATGGCCGGTAATTTGCAGGCAGCTGCCCGCCGGGATTGGCTGCGGGGAATGACGCTCAGCACAACAAAGGTGGAGTTGGAGAAATTGCATTAAAAAAATTAAGAGCGAGAGTGGAGCCGGGGAGGGGGGGGTGTGAAGCGGCTTCCCCCGCCGTGTCCCGGGCGGGCAGGGAGCGCGGCCCTGCCGCTCCCCGCCGTGTCGAGGGGACCCGCCGGGGCAGGAGACGGCTCGGCTACCCCCCCCCCCCCACTTCCCCCCCCCCTCCTTTTTTCTTTTTTTTTTATGCAAACGCCGGGCGAGGATTGTTGCACATGTAAGGAGATTTTTTTTTCCTTTCTCCCCCCCTTCCCTCCTCTCTCCTTCCTCCTCCTCCTCCTCCTCTTTCTCTCTCGCCACAGTGTTGCAAAAGCAAAGAGCAATAAAAAGCGCGGCGGGAGCGGCGGGCGCGGGCGCGGCGGTGCCCGCGGAGGCTGCGGCGGACCCCGGCGCGCAGAGCCCGGCTGATTGGAAGAGCGAACGCAGCGCCATGGAGGCGGGGGAAAGCGCGATCGTCTCTGCGGGGACTGGAGCGCGTCCACGCCCGGGGCCAGCGCTGCAGAGCTGGCCGCCGTTCAACCGCCGCTCCCCCCCGCCCGCGCGCCCGCGGGTCCCGGCCCGCAGGTACGTGCCCGGAGCCGGTGCCCGGAGCCCGCAGCCCGAGCCTCGCAGCCCGCGCCGGGGCCCCCGCGCAGCCCGGGAGCCGCGCCCGCCCGGCCGGGTCCGCGGAGGAGGAGCAGCTGCTTTGTTCCTCCCCGGCCGTCGCCGCTCCGCCAGGCGCCGCGGAAGGGGCGCCGCGCCCGCCCGCACCGCGGATCTCGGGGGTAAAACGCGGCGTTCCGAGGGCGCGCGCGGGGCCGGGGCTGGCGCGGGGCCGCGGGGCTCGGCGCGAGGCGGCGGGGGGAGCGCCCGGCTCGGCGGCCTCGCGGTCCCCCCTCCCTCCTTCCCTTCCTTTCGCTCTCCTCCTCCCCGCTCCCTCCCTCCTTCCCGCTCGCCCTCCTCCCTCTCGGCTGCCGCAGCTGGATTTCGGGGCAGCCTTCCAGCGCTGCGCGCTTGTTTTTCCCCAGCCCGGGTGAGTCCCGCGCGGCGCGGGCAGCACAATCGGGGCGCCGCGCTGTGCCCAGCCCGCCGGGCCGCATCACCCTCCTCGCTTCTTCCCACTTATTCCACCCCCTCCCCATTCTCCCCATTCTTTTTTTTATATTTTTTTCGCCCCCTTCCTTTTTTTTTTCTTCGCCTTTCCCTTCCCCCCCCCCCCCCGCCTTCCCCTTCTTTCTTCCTTTCTTCGCTCCGGACCCGGAGCGGGGCTCCAGCCCCCCGCGGTGGGTGGGGTGTTTCTGGGCTCGAGGAGGGGTCGCGGAGAGCGGGGGGGAGGAGGAGGGAAGAAGAGGGGGCGGCGGTGACGGCGGGGAAGCGGGCAGGGGGGATGGATTGGGTAGGAGCCGCTCCCCGGGGGTCGGTGCGGGGAGGTCGCGCTGCCCTCGCCCGGCTCGCTGCAGCTGCCCGGCCGCCCCCAGCCGGGCATCCCCGCCCCCCCTTCCCCCTCCTCCTCCTCCTCCTCCTTCTCTTCCCCCAGCGGCTCCGGCGCGGGGCTGGGGCTGCGGCGGCTCGGCTAGAGCTCCCCCCCC